>CM024754.1:88730031-89156856 GCA_014218235.1 Colocasia esculenta | reverse complement strand
TGTACGTTCCCCTGGTGTTGAAGAAAGAGTGTCCCCACTGTGGGAGGACACATGGTGGTTCCGAGGTTGGATGATTACGGGAAAGTGCTGAAGTGGAAGCAGCGCCATAAGATCAAGGATTGTCCGAGACTTCAGCAGGGAGCCCCAGCAGTGGTAGTGGCAGCAGCGCCAGCTACAGGAGACCAGGAAGGCTCGAGCCCAGCTCGAGTGTTTGCTTAGCGTGCGAGGACGTCGAGCAGGCGGAGCATGTCACCGAAGGTACGGTTTTACTTCTAGGTGTGCACGCTCGGGTTGTGTTTGATACGGGTGCTACTCACTCGTTCATTCCGAGTGGTTCGCTAGGCAGTTAGCCCTAGAGTCAGGTATAGAGTCTGAGGATTTAGAGGTCCCTTTGTCTGTGCACACCCCTGCGGGTACGGTATCGACTAGGAAGTGCATTCCATCGTTACCTGTGTGCTTTGAGGATAGAGTCCTAGAAGGGTGTTTCTTCTTGCTAAAGATGAAGGACTATGATGCTATTCTTGGTCTGGATTGGCTAGAGGAGCACTATGCGTTAGTGGATTGTCGTCGGAAGAGGATTGTTTTCCGCTTCCTGGTGAGGACGAGTTCTCTCATCCATTGCCAAGGAACTTGGCGGGAAAGTTAGTCATCTCTGCCATGAAGGCGATGCGCATGGTAAACAAGGGTTGTGACGCTTTTCCTTGCCAGCGTGGTGTAGTACCAGAGGCTGATGAGTCACCTTCTCTTGCGAGATTGAGGTAGTGCAGGATTTTCCAGAATCTTTCCTGATGACTTGTCTGGATTGCCACCGGATAGAGAGATAGAGTTTACCAGGAGTTGCTTCCGGGCACCTCTCCTATCTCGAAGGCTCTATATCGGATGGCACCTGCAGAGTTAGCCGAGTTGAGGGAGGCAGTTGCAAGAGTTGCTTGATAAAGGATTTATCGCCCGAGTGTTTCCCCTGGGGGTGCACTGTGTTATTCGTCAAGAAGAAAGAGGGTCACTTAAGTTATGCATTGATTACAGGAAGCTGAACCAAGTGACTGTGAAGAACAGGTATCCCTTACCTCGTATTGATGATTTTTTTGACCAGTTGCAAAATGCATCAGTCTTTTCTAAGATTGATTTGCGATCTGGTTATCATCAGTGAAGATAGAGTGAGGATGTGTCCAAGACGGCGTTTAGAACCCGTTATGGACATTATGAGTTTTTGGTTCAACAATCTCCTCTTTTTTGGTGATGACAAAACTCATGTGAATTTCAAACAAATATCAATACAACTAATGAAAAAAATTCCATAACATAAAAAACTCTCCCCCTTTTTGTCAATAACCAAAAAGGAAGGATTTTACCATTTGCATTCTCCCCTAAGGAATATTTCTTCTATTTTGAAGGAGAGGGGTTCCACAATACTTGAATGAAATATCTTCTCCTTCTTTTACTTGTCCCCATAAATGTGAGGCTCCCCCTTCGTTGATGCTCTTCCAAGTCTTCATAAATACCTTTTGTTTGTCGACCAATTTGTCATTATTTGTCGATAGTGTTCCATGGTGTGTCGACCTGTCCTCTATGTGTGTGGATAGAGTCTTGAATCTGTCGACATCTACTGTTGTATTTCCACTTGCTGTTCTGTTGGGAGGTCTTCAAGAATATTCCCTGCATTGATCCTATAAAGAGACAGAAATTCTTGCAAGGATTTTAGTAGCATTGTAGTAAAAAAATGAATGTAATTTTAAACAAAAATTAAAAAAATTAAGGATGACTACTTCCTCTTTAGATTGGAATGAAGTGAAGATTTGGTAGTCATCAATCGGATGCTTTTGAGCATCCCTAACCATACCCATTTGAATGTCTTTTGCTATTTTGTTTATCAAGAGTAGATTGACATTCTCTTCATCTTCTTCTGTCCTTGAGCTATCTGAGGAGTCCTTTATTGAAGGTGTCTTCTGTCGTGCCATTTGGACCTAAGGTGCTTTACCCTCAGCTTTTTCATCATTATAAGCTTCATCAACCATTTCCTCTTCAGGGATGTCCTTCTTGAGAAAAATTTGAGGCTCCCCCTCAACTTGAGGTTCCTTCTTTATAGCTTCTTCTTCATGTGGAATGATGTCTTCCTGAGGAGCTTCTTGTTGCTCCCTTAGAATGGATGCTTCACCATTGACTTCCATTATATTGTTAGCATGTAATTCTTTCAATATTTTTCTAATGATGACAGTTGAAGGAGATGGAATCATAGCTTCCGGCCTTGTTTCGTTAGACACTTGATGTAACGACCCCGAGAACCCGACCCTTGGCCCACGCCGAGGACCCGATTTTCGCGGTCGCCGCCCATGGATCCGAAGACTTGGAAGGGCTATAATATAAGTCTAACACTATGTAAAGGAAATAAATGTCAACTGCTAACTAGGAGCACACACGCGGAAGCAAGAAAGAAGAGCGAGACCACTGCGTATCACTCTAGGTACAGTCCCAACACACACAACTAGTACAAGTAAAGACAACAGAAGAACAAGTCCCTTAGGGGCATACCCCAAGGGTGATGTACAACTGAGAGGGGAAACCACTGCTAGCTACGGAGACGACGACTACCGCCTCGTCTCCTCTGCCCGCCGCGCGCCCTGCCGCTACTGAGAAGTCTCACCTGGAAAAGGAAGGGATGAGCTTCAAACAGAAGCTCAGTAGGGACTAACAATCTCCTACTGGCTCTAACAGGTAGTGAAAACTATGTACTTAATTAAATGACAATAGTTATATCTTCTACTCTACCAAGGAAGTGCGGAAGCAAAACTACTAACTAACAATGGTATGGAGGACACCATAGTCGGAAACTACGTAGAACCTGCACGTCGTGACCACCACACGGCTGGCAACACAGACATGGCGAAACCCTGCCTGGACAAAAGACACTAGCTACGGAAAATACTATCACTGGTCGACTGGTCAAGTGCGTCCACTGACGTCTCATCCTAGACCTAGGTCCAAACCTCCCCTCTCGTCAGAGTGAGGTAGGACACGAAGTACACAACAGTAACCGCCGAAGTCTGGCTGGACTACGGTCCCACGCCTGGCCTCTCTAGGCGGTTCCGGGGCAGTAAAGAGTGAGGCAGTGAGAAGAAGGACTGGCTGGTCTGCACCGGGTAGAACTCCGGCCATCCTCGGTGTCTCAGACCAACCAAGAGAGCTCTGCAAATGACTCGACGCTACTGTCCTAACCACCATTTTCCCCTCAACTCCAGAGTCTGTGATTTGAGTACGCTCGTCGCCCCGAACGCTCCCTCTAAGGCACACGAGGATGGGGGTCCCATGCAATGGTAACAACCTCTCTCATGGGACAAGCCCTCAGGTGCACCGGATAAACAACTAGTGTAGGACCATACTAGGAAACTAGCACTGGTGCCACGAGTACAGTAAGAAGCGGAAAACGACGAAGACTCCACAGAAAACGGAACTTCACAAAACCTTACCTGTCTCTGCTGTAGTCACGACACCTAGACATGTCGCGACACTGTCACGGCGGACCAAGCCGTCGTGACCTTGTCACGACACCCAAGAGCATTGCGATGATGTCGCGGTGGCCTTTCCGGTCGTGACGTCATCGCGACCTCTATAGCGGGTCGCATTCTCAGCCGAGGGGGGTTCCGGGACGATCCTCCCGGAGACCACCTTAAATCCGGTACATTCACAACCACAAGGGGGAGGGAAGCATGCTAAACCTATAGGAAAGATCATAACCATACAAACCACCCTCAAACCCCAAAAAATATGGAATACAACGAATCTACGCTTAATGGAATCCTCACTCACACGAGATGATTCTCACGCCCCCATAACCCCAAACCACAGAGGAAACACAATCTCAAGGGGGAAGGGAGTATGCTAGGGCGAGAGGAGTCGAGGGTCCCTACCTCCAAGTGTAGAGCCGACCTGTTGGGGCCTTCACGTCAGAATGACCACCTCCTACTCGCTCCAAGCACCACGAACATGCCCCCTACGTGAAGGAGACGTCACCGCCTTGCGACGAGCACCCAAAACCATCAGAGAACACAAGAGGGCTTGGGAGAGGGAGAAGAGGGAAGAAGAAGAAGGAAAGGGGGAGAAGGGGGAAATGGGGCACAGCCCTCGGTTTTAAACCGATGGGCCCCAAAATGCAACGGGTTGGCCCGGCGCGACAACGACCATGTCGCAACGCCCGTAGGTGTCGCGACCATGTTGCGACGGCCACCCACGGTGCGACACCAAAAGTAGTCAAACCTCGAAGATTGGGAAACAAGAACGCGATGGCTGACCAGGTCGCGTTAACGCTGTACGCACGTGACACCCGACAAGGCCATTCTGACAGACAGGACAACGGTCATGTCTGTCAGAAAACGTAGTCGCGACGCCACCAGACACCACGACAAGAACGCGATGCCCACCCCTGTCATGACCAGAACGCGACGGGCAGGTGTGTCACCACACAACCCTGTCGTGACGGGCTCCCCTAGTTGCGACCCTGAGGACAGGGCAAGGGCCCCATGAGGGGTGCATCTTACATCCCCCCCTTAAGGAATTTCGTCCTCGAAATTAAAAGAAACTCAGTTTCAATAGGAAGCAACGCAAAAGGGAAAACGACATACCGGTCAATCAAACAAATACGGGAACTGCTCTCTCATCTCATCCTCGTGCTCCCAAGTGGCCTCGCCACCACGCGGTTCTCCCAAACAACCTTGACCAGTGGAATCTGCTTCCTGCGCAACTACTGCACTCTGCGGTCCACAACTCTGACTGGGTACTATGGCACTGACAAGTCTGGCGCCACCTCAAGCTGCGAGTAGTCCAACATGTGCGACAGATCTGCAACGTACCTCTTGAGCTGCGAAACATGGAAAACACTGTGCACGCCCGCCAACTCTGCCGGAAGACTCAACCTGTAAGCCACCTCGCCGATCCTCTCTATGATAGGGAAAGGCCCAATATACCTCAGACTAAGCTTTCCCTTCCTGCCAAACCTCATGACACCCTTGGTCGGCGAAACCCGCAAGAACACAAGGTCACCTACACTGAACTGCAACGGCCTTCTGCGGATATCTGCATAGCTCTTATGTCTGCTCTATGCTGCCTGAAGCCTTTGCCTGACTAAACCGACTGTGTCTGCACACTGCTGCACCATCTCTGGTCCCAAAAGCTGCCTCTCACCGACCGCAAACTAGTGAAGTGGTGTCTTGCACGGCCGACCATACGGAGCCTCGTATGGTGCCATTCCAATGCTCGAGTGATAACTATTGTTATATGCAAAATCTACCATTGGAAGGTGCGACTCTCAGGTGCCACTCCAGTCCAAACAGCACGTTCTCAGCATATCCTCCAAAGTCTGAATAGTCCTCTCTGACTGACCATCTAATTGCGGGTGATATGCTGAACTCAGCCTTAACTCTGTACCAAGAGATCTTTGCAAATTGTGCCAAAACCCAGAAGTGAACCTCGGATCTCTGTTAGAAATAATCGAAACTAGGGTTCCGTGCAACGGAACAACTCAGTCCATGTATAGTCTGGCAAGCCTGTCCACTGACCAAGACATCCTGACAGGAAGGAAGTGCGCTGACTTGGTCAATCGATCCACAATCACCCAAATACCATCATGCCTCTGTGGAGTACGGGGAAAACCAACCACAAAGTCCATGGTGATGTCGTCCCACTTCCACTCAGGAATGGGTAATGACTACAGCTCACCACTAGGACGCTGATACTTAGCCTTCACCTGCTGACATGTAAGGCACCGAGTAATAAACTCTGCCACGCCCCTCTTCATCCTAGGTCACCAGAAGAACCTCCTCAGGTTATGATACTTCTTGGTGGAACTAGGATGAACAGCATACCTCGATCGGTGTGCCTCTGACAACAGCACCTGGCGCACATCACCGGGAACATACAATCTGCCTATGAACTTGACCTCACCGTCCTCGTCCAGCTCAACATCTGGCATCTGCAAAATATTTGCCAACTCTGAGTCTGCCTTCTACGCCTGCAACACCTGACGGTACATTGACAGATGAACTGACAAACTGGTCATCACTGCACGGTCCCTGTGCCTCGAAGGGTAGAAAACTCCCTGGGATAAATCCTCAAACAGCCTTCACTCTCTAACCATCAACGAACTCAAGCGAACATGCCTGCTCAAAGCATCTGCCACGACGTTAGCCCTTCCTGGGTGATAGGAGAGGGTAAGGTCGTAGTCCTTCAAATACTCAATCCATCTGTGCTGCCTCAAGTTCAGATCCTTCTGAGTGAAGATATACTGCAAACTCTGATGGTCGGTGAAGATCTCGAATGCCTCTCCGAACAAATAGTGCCTCCACAACTTCAGAGTGAACACCACTGCTGCCAGCTCTAAGTCGTGGGTTGGGTAGTTCTCCTCATGCTTCTTTAGCTATCGAGAAGCATAGGCAACGACCCTACCATGCTGCATCAACACTGCACCCAAACCTGACCTCGACGCGTCGGTGTAGACCACGAAACTTCTGCTACCTGACGGCAAGACTAACACTGGTGCTGAAGTCAACCTCCTCTTCAGCTCCTGGAAACTCCGCTCGCAGTCCTCAGTCCAAACAAATCTGGCCTCAAGCCTGGTCAATCAGGTCAACGGCTCTGCAATCCTGGAAAAATCCTGGATGAACCTCCTGTAATAGCCTACCAAACCCAGAAAGCTATGAACCTCTGACACTGAAGTGGGCTGCTCCCAAGACAACACTGCCTCAACCTTGGCAGGGTCCACTGCCATACCAGAACCTGAGATCACGTGCCTGAGAAAGTGCACCTCCCTCAGCCAAAATTCGCACTTGTCGAACTTGGCATAAAGTTGGTGACTCCACAACGTCTCTAGCACGATCCTCAGATGCTCCTCCTCAGAAGCCGAGTAGACCAAAATGTCATCTACAAAGATGACCACAAACCTGTCCAGGTACTCACTGAACACCCTATGCATCAAATCCATAAATGCTACAGGTGTGTTCGTGAGCCCAAACGGCATTACGACAAACTCAAAGTGACCATACCTCGAACGGAAAGCTGTCATGCCAATAGCTGACTCTCTGATCCTCAACTGTAGTAGCCTGATCTCAAGTCAATCTTCGAGAACACCTTGGCTGACTGCAACTGATCAAACAGGTCATCGATCTTCGGCAACATATACTTGTTCTTCACTGTTACCTAGTTCAGCTGCCTATAATCGATGCACAACCTCAAACTGCCATTCCTCTTCCTCATGAACAGAACTGGCGCTCCCCATGGTGAACGACTCGGACGGATGAAACCCAGCTCAAGCAACTCCTGCAACTGGCACTTCAACTCGCGCAACTCATCCGGAGCCATCTGGTTAGGTGCCTTAGACAAAGGCATCATACCAGTCAAAAGCTCAATGGAGAACTCTACCTCCCGCTCGGGCGGTAACCCAGGTCCGAAAAAACATCAGAGAACTCACAAACAATAGGCACATCAAAAACCGACGACCCGCTAGGCTCCAAGGAACAAACAGAAGCAAGATATGCCACACAACCATCGCGGATCAAACGACGAGCTCTACAGAAGGAAATAAAAGGTTGACGGGTAGACCAGATACCTCGGAAGCAGAGAACAGGTGCTCTAGGTATCTCAAACCGAACGGTCTTCCGCTAACAATCCACCACAACTGAGTGAGCCTCCTACCAGTCCATGCCCAGGATGACGTCAAAGTCACGAAGCTGCAACGTGTATAACCTGGCCAGCAACTGGTGTCCTTGGACCTCAACTGTGACGCCCTCCAGGTAACTGAAAGAATGCATATAATCACCGGACGGGAGATCGATCATCACATCACACTACCTCTCAGGAGTGTGACAAACCAGAGACTCGTAAAACTCCTCGGAAGCAAAACAAAGGGAAGCACCGGGATCAACCAAAACACGAGTAGCTCTACCAAGGATAAGCAAGGCACCTATAACCAGGTTCGACGCCTCGGCCTGCTCCCTGGTAAGAGCCATCACACGACCACGTCCACGCCCATGCTACAGCACCTGTTGGGGCTGCTGTTGCTGCGGTAGTTGCTGGTGGTGCGAGAACTACTGCTGCTGCTGGTATGGCTGGAACTACTGAGGCTGCTGATGCTGCTGAAACTGCTGAGGTTGCAAATGATATTGCCCCTGCTGCTGCTGACGGGGTGCCTGTTGCTGAGGAGGGAACTGGTACTATGGTAGTTGCTGTGTGTACTGCACTGGCTGCTGCGGTTGCTAGACTTGCCCCATCGGGCAATCCCTCCTGAAGTGGCCCGGCAAACCACAAGTGTAACAGACTGCCTCCTGCCTGCCCTGCTCAACTCCATGCTGGACTGACTGCTCCGCAAACCTCGACTGACACTTCTGCTGCTTGCCCCGACCACCTCCACGAGTGGTCATCTGCTTGAACCTCGAGCGCAAACCGGAACTGCCTGAGCCCGAAGAAGAGGAAGTCACACTACCACGGCTACCTGCGGGGCGCTAGTATGGTGAGGACCTCGAAGAAACTCCTCCCTGCTGCTGCTCCTGCTGGGGCTTCCAAGTCTCTCTCTCCATGGCTGTGGCCTTAGCCACGACCTCTCCCAAAGTGGCACACATATGAGCAGTCATGCCCCACCTCAAATCTGGCCTCAGTTCTGCAATGAACCTCTCTGCACAAGCTTGCTCGCTGCTGGCAACATGAGGAACATGCCTCAATAATCGGACGAACCTCTGATGGTACTGGGTAACTGTGAGATCGCCCTGAACCAACTCATGGAGCTGATCTCGTCTCTCACGTCGAGCATAATCAGGGAAATACTTGTCGTGAAAGATCCCCAAAAACCGCTGCCATGTGATCTGATCCAAATGCTGCCCTAAAAAGTGGGTCTGCCACTGAACTCTCCACTACTCATGGGCTGGCCTGTTGAGCTGATACACTGCCAGTCTAACCTGGTCCTCCTCAGCACACTCCATAGTCTCGAACGTGCACTCCAACTCATGCGTTCAACTCTCTGCCTTGTCTGGATCAGACTCGCCAAAGAACATCGGCAGCCAGAGATGCAAGAACCTCTCCAAGAGGGCGGTCCTATCCTCAGTGACTGCCGTCCTCCTCTGACCGGCCCGGGTGCTCTTGGTACCTGACGCCTGCTGAACTGCTGGCTGCTCCACCTCTAGATCTGCCTGCTGCTCTGGTACTGCTGGAGGAGGTACTAGAGGCTGACCTCCTGCCGCTGCCTGCCCAGGCTGCCACGCTCTCTGGTATAGGGTCCTGAAGAACTGCTCAGCCAGGGGGAACCAATTTGCGTACTGCTGTGGCTGAGGCTGGTACTCCTGCTGCTGCTGCCCACCAGCTACTACTGCTGCCGCTGCTCCCTGGGGCTATGCCACAGACTCCTCTGCTAACACCTCCTCCTGAACCTGACCCGGCGCTGGCATATCCGACTCATCTTGTTGCTCTATTAGCTCTCTGGCCCGCCTATGTCTGCATAGAGACACATCCTGCACGACACACAACCAACAAGGTTAATGATACCAACTCGGGCGGCTAGCATTGTACTTGTACTACTGTTGGGACTTTCTGTTGCAATTTAAATCCACTACAAGTCCTGTCAGAGTCTCGCTCTGATACCAACTATAACGACCCCGAGAACCCGACCCTCGGCCTACGCCAAGGACCCGATTTTCGTGGTCGCCGCCCACGAATCTGGAGACTCGGAAGGGCTATAATATAAGTCTAATAGAATATGTAAAGGAAATATAGTCAACTGCTAATTAGGAGCACACACGCGGAAGCAGAAAGAAGAGCGAGACCGCTGTGTATCGTTCTATGTACAATCCCAACACACACAACTAGTACAAGTAAAGACAGGGGAAGAACAAGTCCCTTAGGGGCATACTTCGAGGGTGACGTACAATTGAGAGGGGGAACCACTGCTAGCTACGGGGACGACAACTACCGCTCCGTCTCCTCCACCCGCCGCGTGCCCTGCCACTACTGAGAAGTCTCACCTGGAAAAGGAAGGGATGAGCTTCACAACAGAAGCTCAGTAGGGACTACCAATCTCCTACTGACTCCAACAGGTAGTCAAAACTATATTCTTAATTAAATGATAGTAGTTATATCTTCTACTCTACTGAAGAAAGCACGGAAGCAAAACTACTAACTAACAATGGTACGAAGGACACCACAGTCGGAAACTCCATAGAACCTGCACTTCGTGACCACCACACGGCTGGCAACACAAACAGGGCGAAACCCCACCTGGACAAGAGACACTAGCTATGGAAAACACTACCACTAGTCAACTGGTCAGGTGCGTCCACTGACGTCTTATCCTCGACCCAGGTCCAAACCTCCCCTCTCGTCAGAGTGAGGCAGGACACGAAGTACACAATAGTAATCGCCGTAGTCTGGCCGAACTACGGTCCCATGCCTGCCCTCTCTAGGCGGTTCCGGGGCCGCAAAGAGCGAGGCAGTGAGAAAAAGGATTGGCTGGTCTGCACCGGGTAGAACTCCGGCCGTCCTCGATGTCTCCGACCAACCAAGAGAGCTCTACAAATGACTCGACGATGCTGTCCTAACCACCGTTTTCACCTCAACTCCAGAGTCTGTGACTCGAGTACACTCATCGCCCCGAACGCTCCCTCTAAGGTGCACGAGGATGGGGGTCCCAGGAAACGGTAACAACCTCTCTCACGGGACAAGCCCTCAGGTGCCAAACACCAGGCAAACGACTAGTGTAGGACCGTACTAAGCAACTAGCACTGGTGCCACGAGTACAGTAAGAAGCGGAAAATGGAGAAGACTCCATAGAAAATAGAACTTTACAAGACCTTACCTGTCTCTGCTATAGTTGTGACGCATCGGGCCATCGCGACCTTGTCGTGATGCCCAGATCTATCGCGACATTGTCGCGGCAGCCCAAGCCATCGCGACCTTGTCGCGACATCCAAGAGCGCCGAGATGATGTAGCGGCGGCCTTGCCGGTCGTGACTATAGCGGTCGCGTTCTCAGCTGAGGGGGGTTCCAAGATGATCCTCCCAGAGACCACCCCAAATCCGGTACATTCACAACCACAAGGGGGAGGGGAGCATGCTAAACCTATAGGAAAGCTCATAAACCATACAAACCACCCTCAAACCCCACAAAACATGGAATACAACGAATCTACGCTCGATGGAATCCTCACTCACACGAGCATGATTCTCACGCCCCCACAACCCCAAACCACGGAGGAAACACAATCTCAAGGGGGAAGGGAGCATGCTAGGGTGAGAGGAGTCGAGAGTCCCTACCTCCAAGTATAGAGCCGACCCGTTGGGGCCTTCACATCGGAATGGCCAACTCCTCCTCGTTCCAAGCACCACGAACACGCCCCCTACGCAAAGGAGACGTCACCACCTCGCCACGAGCACCCAAAACTGTCTGAGAACACAAGAGGGCTCAGGAGAGGGAGAAGAGGGAAGAAGAAGAAGGAAAGGGGGAGAAGGGGGAAATGGGGTGCAGCCCTCGATTTTAAACCGATGGGCCCCAAAACGCGACGGGTCTACCCAGCGCGACAACGAAGGCGTCGCGATATGGTCGCGACGGCCACCCATAGCTCGACACCAAAAGCAGTCAAACCTCGAAGACCAGGAAACAAGAACACGAAAGCTGACCAGGTCGTGTCAATGCTGTACGCACCTGACACCCGACAAGGCCATTTCGATAGACAGGACAACGGTCAAGTCTGTCAGAAAAGCAGTCGCAACGCCACCAGACACCGCGACAAGAACGCGATGCCCACCCCTGTTGCTACCAGAACACGATGGCCAGGTGTGTCACCACACAACCTTGTCGCGACGGGCTCCCCTGTCGCTACCCTGAGGACAAGGCAAGGGCCCATGAGGGGCGGGTCTTACACTAGAGCATCAGTGTCTTCTTCTAGAATAGGAATGATTTCATCTTGAGGAGTTTCTGGATTTTCCTCAACTTGAGCAGCAGGTACTTCAGCTATAATGAGTTTTTCTTCATATTTGAGTTTCAGCTTTTAGCACCCCGAAAATTCGGTAATTGGAAAATTAGCAATAAATCGAAAACGATAAAATCAATATTTGTGAAATAGCAAAAATGCACGTGTCATTATCATACATACAAAAACCCATTAGAAAAATTTCATAAAAATCATAGTTCAACTCTAAATAATACTCCCTAATGACCCACAGAGAAATTCGTGCAAAGGAAAATCGGATGGTCCAAGTTTAAGGCGTTTTACGATTGAGTGTCGTAATCAGGGAATAAGTCAGGAAATCATTATCACACATACTTAGATGAGTCAGAAAATTTAAATAAAAATCATAGGTGGACTTCAAATAATATCCTCTAATGATCCATCATGAATTATGGGTCAATAAAAGTCATTTGGGATATATTTAAGAGTTAGTCTGACTTCTTATTGTAATTAGGAAAAAAGTGAGACAACCCATTATCAGGTGTATAAAAATGAGATCATAAACTAAATGAGAAATTTATGGTGGACTCCAAACAATATGAGGGGATAGTCCATAAAAGGAATCGGATCAATGGACAACTTATGTCACATGAACAAATTCAGGTATGAAAATAGTAAATAAATAACTTTCGTATTATCAGAATGATAGAACTTACGTACCACTATCGTACGTGAGAAAACACATCGTAAAATTCCGTAAAAATTATAAACCAACTCCAAATATTATCCCTAAGTATTCCACGAAGGAATTCGTGCAACGAAAAATCTGATTGGTCGAGTGTACGTCACACGTGACAAAGTTAACCGAATTAGGAAACTAAGTCGGAAAATTGTTAACACGGAAAAATAACCCAACCATAAATTAAATAAACATATTGGAGAGACTTCCAACACCATGTATTAATGACCCATTAACAAGATTTGGGCCAATGGAGCACACTTGGCCCAAGGATAGAAATTGGGACAAGAAAATACCTAGAAATTCGTGTATGTAATTATGCAGTGATTAGGGAGGGCAATTTAGGGTTAAAATAAGGGTGATTAGTCATGTAAGGTAAGCCAAAACCGGACCCAACCATAAGAGGAGGTTTCCTAAACCTTTGCTACCTCCTTTGGGTGAGAGAATCCCAGATTTTTTGGAAAGTAGAAAGCAGAATTCGCAGCCCCTTTCCTAGTTCCATTAAGACATGAATTAGAACCCTAAAACTATAAGAACTCCTCACAAAATGTTTAGGGAAGGGTTAGCAACGAGTTGGGGTCGTGAGCAGCAAGTTTGGAGCGCTGGAGGTGTGGAGAACGGCTAGGGAAAACGTGGTCTTCCTCAACCTCGCTCTGCATCAATCCAGAAATCTGCAGAGTTATTAGCATTCAAAGGTAGGTGTTCTCGGGCCAAGATTAAAGAAAACCAACACCATCATGTAGTTCTTCGAGTCTAGGTTCATTTGCATATGGTTTGACTAATTTTCATGGAGTATACATTGTGTATTCGTAGTTGTCCCTAAGTCTCGCACAGTTAGGGCTTTTCCTGTTCTTCTTATTATGCACATGATTTGACACCAAATTAGACTAAACTTCCTTCATGAAAGTTCTTCTACTTGTAGTCACGATCATCTTTTATGTTGGATGTTTTGTCCAAAAGTCTTTTGTTAGAGAGTTATAGGCATGGTAAGAGAGTCGCTGCATGATACTACGATTTCAGGCTGCACTTAGCTTTATGTTCTTCATATATTTTATGAGATTCAAGGCCGAACTAGATCAAACCCCCAACATCAAAGTTCTTATACTAGTTGTCCTCGTCATATTGCATGTTGAACATTTTGTCTAAATGTCATTCCTTAGAGAGTTATAAGAGAGGTAAGTAAATCTCTGCATGAGACGTGTTTTCGGGTTACACTTGACCTATATGTTTTCTGGGAAGGCCTCTAGTGTCGACACTACTTGATCTAGTGTCGACACACTGTCCCAAATTAGCACAAAAGGTGTTCTGGGAAGGCCTCTAGTGTCGACACTACTTGATCTAGTGTCGACACACTGTCCTAGATTGGCAAAACATGTTTTCTGGGAGCTGTCTCTAGTGTCGACACTACTTGACCAGTTTTGCATTATTTTTCCTTGTGTTTGAAGCATTGTGTCGACACCAGTAAGGCGTGTGTCGACACTACCCTTGCAAAAAATTGCATATCTTGGGTCTGATCATTACATGATGTCTACTAGCATGTGCATGATGTTATATAGAATGCATGGACCTAAAAGAAATCAACCCATTGAAAAATGGTAATGATACGAATATGATTCTAATGTGTAATTGTGATTGTCCTTATGTTCATTGGATTATCTTGTGATCTTCCCTATTGTCAATTGATATGATAAGAATATGATGTGAATATGGGGATGAATACATGTTAGTATGGACTTGTTAGTGAAGTTAATATCATGATTTGCATATGAGTTTCAATAGTTACATGTTTTTCGGTGTTCAATTAATTAATTGTCCATATGCATACATGCTAGGGAAAGATCCGTGACGCGTCACTTACACATTTGCACGAGTAGGCACACCCTTCTTGGGGAATTGGGAGCTCTCTACCGGTTATTCTGAATTGGTAGACTAGCGACTTTTTCCTTAAGACCTCCGTAAGTCTCCGCTCTCTATGGATTTCCACATAGATGCCGAGCTGGCTGTACCATGAAGTACCCTGGAGATAGAAAGCACATGTCCTGCATACGATCTGTCTTTAGAAACATCCTCATGTCAAGACATTAATGGATTATGAAATATGATACGTCGTTATACTGCCTTTTGTTCTCTTGAGCTATTTGTCATACCTTGACTCTATGAATGATCATGTTCCTTTTACTATGAGCTTGTCATTGAAACTCTGTGGCCATAATATGAATATGTTGGTTCGGTACAACGTGGGACTTCGGTCCATTTGACCAATGCCTGTGCAATAGGGGCCCTGTCTGGTCTTGGGGAGGAGCGCCCCAACGTACTTATTAACCGCGGGAGTATGGACTCTTGATGCTTGGCATAGCACAACGAACACGCAAGATTGTGAAAATGTGCCTTTGTTTGATACGATAAGTTTGATATGATATGATATGATAAGATTTGATATGATACGTCTGATCATGTGAACACATGATATCTGTTTGAATATGGCCAATCTTTTTGATACGATTCTACTCTTGAAATATCTGTCCATTGTATATGCAACTCGACATTTGATCTGAAATGATATCCGTTCTACTCTGCTATTCAATCTGTTAGTATTGCATGCATTGTCATCATATACATGTCCATATCTTGCCTAATGAAAATGTTAATCTTGTATATTAGTGCCCGTACAATATCGAGATGTAAATCCTACTGAGCTAGTTCGCTCACCCTATCATCCTGCCCTTTTCAGGTAGTGATGAGGAACCAGTGGAGTCCGATGGGGCCGGGCAAGAGTGATGAGCACCCGCTATATGAGGAGTTGACAGTTTAGAAATAGACATTTGAGTAGTCGATGTATTAGAGAAACATTGTTATTTGAATAATGAACCTTTTTCAGTGAGTTCTTTCTATGTAAGGTCGTAATTAGTTGGATGAAATGGAATAAAGTATATTTTTGGTGACCATATTATAGTCTCAAATGTGATCTTTTGTTCAATCGTGACTTCGTGCTATTCAACTGTGATACGTCTATTTGTATCGTTCACGTCTCCCGGTATTTATTCTGCTGCTAAATATCGGGGCGTGACAGGTTGTATCAGAGCCCTAAACTTTAGGGTCCAAGGGAATAGGAACATAGGATGAAACTAGATCACACGAGTCAAAATCTGTCGTACCTAATGTGAGCTTGGGTAGAACCATGGGAATAGAAGTCACATGTGATATATTTAGATGACTGACTTACATTAATATCTTGAAGGTCCTTAATACCTTAACGGCTTCCGAACGAGCTGGGCTTCCCCTAAGTCCTAGGCAATTAGGAATGATAGGATAAGTGTCATTATAACCCTCAGCTTGTGTCAAGAACCTTGTACCTACCTGGTGAGATTGGGTAGAAACTTGGGCTTAGTTCAAAATTTTATTAATAACTAAATATTGTAAGTTACAAGGCATTAACAAGAGTAAAGAAGACTGACCGTGTGATAGTTTATTTTGAAGGAACTTAAATAAACAGCAATGGAGGATATACCTACACCATCTTTGGACGGACAAAGATCGGTCCAAAGATTAACCAAAGCACTACGACAAGCTGCTCAACTGTTAGAGGATGCCCTAATAATGGCTAAAGGAGATACAAATGGAAAGGAAAGGTCTATGGATGACAAAGGAGTTGGCGAAACTAATAAGAAAGAACAAATTACAACCACAGGAAACTCCAAACCTATAGTCAGAGAGAAACGGCCCAACAACAGTAATAGATCGCACAAGAGAAAGAAGTGCAAGAAGTGCAATAAGAAACTAATTCCTGCTCCCGTAGAAAGATGCCAGCATTGAAACATAATAAATCATCGAACTGAGGAGTGCTGGAAATTTCAAGGCAAGTGTTTCTGTTGTGGTAGCCAAGACCACGAGGTTAAGGATTGCCCAATGGAGAAATTGAGCTCAGGAAAAATGGCAGCACAACCCAAAATAGGAGGTAAAGGAGAGGTATCATTTCTAACTCGTTTTTATTTGACCCTGAAGTAACATCATCAATCAATCATTATGTCATGAGTAAATTCACAATTTGATTCCCTGTAAGTCCAGCCCGTAAACACATGTGAATTTAGAGACCAAATTCTTTTAAGTGGGGGAGGATGTAACACCCCGAAAAATTCGATAATTGGAAAATTAGAAATAAATCGAAAACGATAAAATCAATATTTGTGAAATAGCAAAAATGCACGTGTCATTATCATACATACAAAAACCCATTAGAAAAATTTCATAAAAATCATAGTTCAACTCTAAATAATACTCCCTAATGACCCACAGAGAAATTCGTGCAAAGGAAAATCGGATGGTCCAAGTTTAAGGCGTTTTACGACTGAGTGTCGTAATCAGGGAATAAGTCAGGAAATCATTATCACACATACTTAGATGAGTCAGAAAATTTAAATAAAAATCATAGATGAACTTCAAATAATATCCTCTAATGATCCATCACGAATTATGGGTCAATAAAAGTCATTTGGGATATATTTAAGAGTTAGTCTGACTTCTTATCATAATTAAGAAATAAGTGAGACAACCCATTATCAGGTGTATAAAAATGAGATCATAAACTAAATGAGAAATTTATGGTGGACTCCAAACAATATGAGGGGATAGTCCATAAAAGGAATCAGATCAATGGACAACTTATGTCACATGAACAAATTCAGGTATGAAAATAGTAAATAAATAACTTTCGTATTATCGGAATGATAGAACTTACGTACCACTATCGTACGTGAGAAAACAAATCGGAAAATTCCGTAAAAATTATAAACCAACCCCAAATATTATCCCTAAGTATTCCACGAAGGAATTCATGCAACGAAAAATCTGATTGGTCGAGTGTACGTCACACGTGACCAAGTTAACCGAATTAGGAAACTAAGTCGGAAAATTGTTAACACGGAAAAATAACCCAACCATAAATTAAATAAACATATTGGAGATACTTCCAACACCATGTATTAATGACCCATTAACAAGATTTGGGCCAATGGAGCACACTTGGCCCAAGGATAGAAATTGGGACAAGAAAATACCCAGAAATTCATGTATGTAATTATGCAGTGATTAGGGAGGGCAATTTAGGGTTAAAATAAGGGTGATTAGTCATGTAAGGTAAGCCAAAACCGGACCCAACCCTAAGAGGAGGTTTCCTAAACCTTTGCTACCTCCTTTGGGTGAGAGAATCCCAGATGTTTTGGAAAGTAGAAAGCAGAATTCGCAGCCCCTTTCCTAGTTCCATTGGGACATGAATTAGAACCCTAAAACTATAAGAACTCCTCACAAAACGTTTAGGGAAGGGTTAGCAACGAGTTGGGGTCGTGCGCAGCAAGTTTGGAGCGCTAGAGGTGTGGAGAACGGCTGGGGAAAACGTGGACTTCCTCAACCTCGCTCTGCATCAACCTAGAAATCTGCAGAGAATTATTAGCATTCAAAGGTAGGTGTTCTCGGGCCAAGATTAAAGAAAACCAACACCATCATGTAGTTCTTCGAGTCTAGGTTCATTTGCATATAGTTTGACTAATTTTCATGGAGTATACATTGTATTCGTAGTTGTCCCTAAGTCTCGCACAGTTAGGGCTTTTCCCGTTCTGCTTATTATGCATGTGATTTAACACCGAATTAGACTAAACTTCCTTCATGAAAGATCTTCCACTTGTAGTCACGATCATCTTTTATGTTGGACATTTTATCCAAAAGTCTTTCGTTAGAGAGTTATAGGCATGGTAAGAGAGTCGCTGCATGATACTATGATTTCGGGCTGCACTTAGCTTTATGTTCTTCATATATTTCTCGGGATTTCAGACTGAGTAAGATCAAACCCCCAACATCAAAGTTCTTCTACTAGTTGTCCTCGTCATATTTCATGTTGAACGTTTTGTCTCAATGTCATTCGTTAGAGAGTTATAAGAGGGGAAATTAAATCGCTACATGAGACATGTTTTCGGTTTACACTTGACCTATATGTTTTCTGGGAAGGCCTCTAGTGTCGAAACTACTTGATCTAGTGTCAACACACTGTCCCAAATTAGCCCAAAAGGTGTTCTGGGAAGGCCTCTAGTGTCGACACTACTTGATCTAGTGTCGACACTACTTGATCTAGTGTCGACACACTGTCCCAGATTGGCACAACAGGTTTTCTGGGAGCTGTCTCTAGTGTCGACACTACTCGATCTAGTGCCGACACTACTTGACCAGTTCTGCATTATTTTACCTTGTGTTTGAAGCATTGTGTCGACACCAGTAAAGGGTGTGTCGACACTACCCTTGCAAAAAATTGCATATCTTGGGTCTGATCATTACATGATGTCTACTAGCATGTGCATGATGTTATATAGTATGCATGGACCTAAAAGAAATCAACCCATTGAAAAATGGTAATGATACGAATATGATTCTAATGTGTAATTGTGATTGTCCTTATGTTCATTGGATTATCTTGTGATCTTCCCTATTGTCAATTGATATGATAAGAATATGATGTGAATATGGGGATGAATACATGTTAGTATGGACTTGTTAGTGAAGTTAATATCATGATTTGCATATGAGTTTCAATAGTTACATGTTTTCCGGTGTTCAATTAATTATTGTCCATATGCATACATGCTAGGGAAAGATCTGTGACTCGTCACTTACACATTTGCACGAGTAGGCACACCCTTCTTGGGGAATTGGGAGCTCTCTGCCGGTTATTCTGAATTGGTAGACTAGCGACCTTTTCCCTAAGACCTCCGTAAGTCTCCGCTCTCTATGGATTTCCACATAGATTCCGAGCTGGCTGTACCATGAAGTACCCTGGAGATAGAAAGCACATAACCTGCATACGATCTGTCTTTAGAAACATCCTCATGTCAAGACATTAATGGATTATGAAACATGATACGTCGTTATACTACCTTTTGTTCTCTTGAGCTATTTGTCATACCTTGACTCTATGAATGATCATGTTCCTTTTACTATGAACTTGTCATTGAAACTCTGTGGCCATAATATGAATATGTTTGTTCGGCACAACATGGGACTTCGGTCCATTTGACCAATGCCTGTGCAATAGGGGCCCTGTCTGGTCCTGGGGAGGAGCACCCCAACGTACTTATTAACCGCGAGAGTATGGACTCTTGGTGCTTGGCATAGCACAACGAACACGCAAGATTGTGAAAATGTGCCTTTGTTTGATATGATATGATATGACAAGATTTGATATGATACGTCTGATCATGTGAACGTATGATATCTGTTTGAATATGGCCAATCTCTTTTGATACGATTCTACTCTTGAAATATCTGTCCATTGTATATGCAACTCGACATTTGATCTGAAATGATATCCGTTCTACTCTGCTATTCAATCTGTTAGTATTGCATGCATTGTCATCATATACATGTCCATATCTTGCCTAATGAAAATGTTAATCACGTATATTAGTGCCCGTACAATATCGAGATGTAAATCCTACTGAGCTAGTTCACTCACCCTATCATCCTGCCCTTTTCAGGTAGTGATGAAGAACCAGTGGAGTCCGATGGGGCCAGGCAAGAGTGATGAGCACCTGCTATATGAGGAGTTGACAGTTTAGAAATAGACATTTGAGTAGTCGATGTATTAGAAAAACATTGTTATTTGAATAATGAACATTTTTCAGTGAGTTCTTTCTATGTAAGGTCGTAATTAGTTGGATGAAATGGAATAAAGTATATTTTTGGTGACCATATTATAGTCTCAAATGTGATCTTTTGTTCAATCGTGACTCTGTGCTATTCAACTGTGATACGTCTATTTGTATCGTTTACGTCTCCCGATATTTATTCAGCTGCTAAATATCGGGGCGTGACACAGCTCATCCCATATATCTTTGGGTATCTTGCACACTGTTATCCAGTTGAATTGATGTTTGGATAGTGTATAAGACATGAACTTCTTAGCCTTGCTATTCAGGGATGTCTTCTTTGTATCTTCAACTGTCCATTCTTCCCTGGGCTTAGATATGAGGAGATCACCATCTTCGATGATGCTCCAGAGTAGATAGTCACAGTCTTATGGGAAGAATTCCATCCTTATCCTCCAGTAGGTGTAATCACCATAAAAAAATGGAGGCAGGAAGATGGATTGACCTTCTACAAATTCTTGAACTGCCATTGATCTTTGCTCTAAGATCGTTAGATCTTCTTGATTTTCAGAGACCAAGGCTTTGATAGCATTTGTTGGCCCTCTTGATATGGCAACAAGTCTAACCTAGGGGGGGGGGGGTGAATAGGAAATCTGAAAACCGAAAGAAAAATCACCACTTGAAAATATTTGGTTAGTATAAATAAACGTGTGTTGTCACGCCCCGATATTTAGCAGCGGAATAAATACCGGGAGATGTAAGGCCCTCTAATTTCCGTCACATTATTTGTATTTATGTGTGTATATTGTGCTTGTGTATGCATGTACATATTTACGTACGTATTAATTAGTATAATTACGTATGCAAGTGTCCATATTAAACATAAATAATATATGTATTGCATGATAATAGTATGGATACGATACCATATGTAAATTGCATGTATATATGCATGGTATGCATGGTTTTCTGCATAATTTAGAGTTCTGGCCGAAGGCCATCTTGGCGTCAACCCCAGGCCATTTAGGTGGTGTCAGCGTCCAGACATGGACGCCAACACTCATCCTGACGTCCAGCGATATGGACGCCAATTTCTCTGACCTGCATGCGCAGCAGAGCTGCAAGCTTCTGAAACAAGGTATGGCCACCCAATGGGGGATGTCCCCCAACGGCTCTGAGGGTGTCCTATCACCCTAGTGAGTGGGAGAGAGACTCTCCTAAAGTCTAAACCCGAAATGGCCTCTCCCCACTCTTCCCTTCACCCTTGCAAGAGGAGAAAAGAGAGAGGAAAAACCCTAGAGAGAAAACTGTGAGAAAACCCCACCTTGGCACCCAAAAATCCGACCCCTTGGAGGTTGATCCGGCCATCTTACCCGACAAGAAGGAAGTTGGAGCAAGGGAGAAGGCTTCCCCATCGTCCCCTTGCTGTGGAGCTCATCCAAGAACCCGGAGGAAGGTGATCATGGAGGCCTTTCTGCAACTTTCTTGGGACTGCCCAAGGAGGTCTTCACCGATCCCTAGATCCCTTGGAGAAATTTTTGAAAGGCAAGTGACCTACCCATGATGTCCCCTTATGAGTCTAGGTCAGTTTTATGATTTTTGAGCATTTTTCCTCGAGTCCTAGACCCTCCCATTCACCCAACTTTCAAAGCTCGGGTCTGTGTTTCTGCACAGACCTGATTCGACGGCAAGGTCCCTAGACGCCCAGATCATGCTTGGCGTCCATCGACCATGCCGTTGACCCTGAGTCAGCGGCCAGAGACCGCCGCCAAGTTCCTTAGGACAGAACAGTGAACTGTTCTGCCCTTCTTCTACATTAATTTCGATATGGTTTCCGTGATGAGGATATATGGTAAACCTTATACTCTAAGTATAGTGTTAATTGTGGTGTGTGAATGAATGTGGGGTGTGATGGTGAATGTGAGAAAATGGTATCCCTTAAACTTGTGAGCATGAATTGTCAAAATTCTTGCAAATCCATGTTTCATGATTAGGATTAGTATGAATGCCTTGGTTTTGGTCTGATCATGAAGGTTAGTGGGTCAGTACATGTGTTTGCAATTTTGGTAATTTATCCATGCTTGTGTAATTTGCTAATAAATTCGGCTTGGTAAAATAAAAGCATGCAAGAATGGTTGTGATGAAATCCATAGATGTATGCTTTAGGGAAATTTCGTATTCTCAAATCATGTAAATATATTAGTAGCCTCTGTTTAAAACAGTAAGTGGTAAATTGCAAGATGTGTTAAACCCCATGTTAAATTAAATTGTGAATGGCATGCTAATTAGGTGTTTTATTTACTGTAAATTCCATGTAGCTCAGAAAAATCTGAAATATTGAGGGTATAATCTTGAACCCGAAAATAGTATGTGGTTAAAATTTCAGGTCATTTGGATCAGTAAATAAAACGTTATGTATTTTTCATGTGAATGTGATAATTTATGCATATTATCGTAATGTGATTAGTTATGGTCTAAAACCAACATGATTAGTGTGTTTACTGTGTGTTAAACTCTTGAAATTCTGTAGTACCATGTTAGGAAAAAAAACAGAGATATTCATGTGAGTGAGAAAGTGAATGTGATGAAAAGTGTAAAATGTAAAACCATGTGTAAAACGGTAAATGTGTAAATGTGTAACTGTGCCAATGTGACACTGCTTCCGTAGAGGGCAGTAGAGCTGTATCAGGGAAAAGTCCCCCTGAGAAAGTTCAGTGTGTTAAGTGACCCTAAGGGCATTAGGGGGAAATCCTGGAGGTGGACAAGTACCACTGGTTAGGGTGGAGACTTGTTCTCCCGGTCTGCGCAGTCCAAGAGTCGCCATTGGAATGCCTAGATGGCGTCTATGTGTAATGTGATGTGTATATGTCCTTCTTTGGTGGTTTGGACTATGTGTCACGGCACCTAAAATGTGTAATGTGAAATGTGTAATGTGTATGTGTCCATGTGTAAATGTGTAAGTGACAATGTGAATGTGTATGTGTAAAGTGAACCATGTGAAAGAGGGAATTTGTGTAAAGAAAATGTGAAACTCAAGATGTGTTATTGAAACCTATGTGAGACAAATCTGAAACCATGTGAATTCAGTAAATTCATGTTATTATCATCATGTTTAAATGAGCAAAGATGTCTAGAATCCATGTTAGGGATAATTAGTGAACACGGGCACAAGATAGCATGAATGGTTGTTAACATGATATGTTTTATGCATTATTGTAGCTCTCATGCATAGGTTTTCAGCCATGAAACCATATGAAATCAGCAACCTAAAGCATGTGAAAAGGTCTATGTAGGTGTTTAAAAATATGAAAAATCCATGCTAGTTGTGTTCCCTTTCATGTATGTAAAATGTTCATGTTGGTAGCTCTCATGTTTTAGCTCTTTAAGGATTAAAGTTTCATGAGTAAATTGAATAGAGATCATATGATAGGTGAATTTTATTTGTTTGGAAATCTGAAAGCATGAGTCATGTATAAAAGTGTAAAACTTTCATGATAGGTTGAAACTTGAATTGACTAGAATGCTATGTGTTGCAAATTGTAAATGTGCATGTAGAAACCACTAGGACTTGTACGTGTATATCGTGAGTAGTGTTGCTTGCTGAGTCCTTGGACTCACTCCTTGCTTCGGCGTACAGGTGTGGTTGGTGACGTGGCACCTTTGGAGGAGGCAGCAGAGACGGACTCCGAGCGCGGAGATTAGCTAGCTTTGGAGTTTCTTTGAGACTGTGTATTTCATAAGTATGTAATTGAACATTGTATTAGAGTATTATGAAAAGGATGTATGAATGTGGACAATTTGTATTTTACTTCAGCAATTTAAATCATGTGGACCTTTATTTCTTTTATGTTAATGGCGAATTGCATGTATGTTTAATGTGGATGATGAATGAATGGAGACTATTGTCTTTTACTTCCGCTACTCTGTTGTATATTCGCGTGTATCTCAGCTGTATGTATCATTTGGGTAAATGTCCCACTGTGGCAGCGCTCACTATACCGACGTAGGTTGGTATAACCATACCGGTATAATGAGGGCCGTCACAGGAGATGTGAACGATACAAATAGACGTATCACAGTTGAATAGCACAGAGTCATGATTGAACAAAAGATCACATTTGAGACTATAATATGGTCACCAAAAATATACTTTATTCCATTTCATCCAACTAATTACGACCTTACATAGAAAGAACTCATTGAAAAAGGTTCATTATTCAAATAACAATGTTTCTCTAATACATCGACTACTCAAATGTCTATTTCTAAACTGTCAACTCCTCATATAGCAGGTGTTCATCACTCTTGCCCGGCCCCATCGGACTCCACTGGTTCCTCATCACTACCTGAAAAGGGCAGGATGATAGGGTGAGCGAACTAGCTCAGTAGGATTTACATCTCAATATTGTGCGGGGACTAATATACGTGATTAACATTTTCATGAGGCAAGATATGGACATGTATATGATGACAATGCATGCAATACTAACAGATTGAATAGCAGAGTAGAACGGATATCATTTCAGATCAAATGTCGAGTTGCATATACAATGGACAGATATTTCAAGAGTAGAATCGTATCAAAAGAGATTGGCCATATTCAAACAAATATCATGCGTTCACATGATCAGACGTATCATATCATATCAAATCAAACTTATCATATCAAACAAAGGCACATTTTCACAATCTTGCTTGTTCGTTGTGCTATGCCAAGCACCAAGAGTCCATACTCCCGCGGTTAATAAGTACGTTGGGGCGCTCCTCCTCAGGACCAGACAGGGCCCCTATTGCACAGGCATTGGTCAAATGGACCGAAGTCCCATGTTGTGCCGAACAAACATATTCATATTATGGCCACAGAGTTTCAATGACAAGTTCATAGTAAAAGGAACATGATCATTCATAGAGTCAAGGTATGACAAATAGCTCAAGAGAACAAAAGGTAGTATAACGACATATCATGTTTCATAATCCATTAATGTCTTGACATGAGGATGTTTCTAAAGATAGATCGTATGCAGGACATGTGCTTTCCATCTCCAGGGTACTTCATGGTACAGCCAGCTCGGCATCTATGTGGAAATCCATAGAGAGCGGAGACTTACGGAGGTCTTAAGGAAAAGGTCGCTAGTCTACCAATTCAGAATAACCGGTAGAGAGCTCCCAATTCCCCAAGAAGGGTGTGCCTACTCGTGCAAATGTGTAAGTGAAGAGTCACGGATCTTTCCTAGCATGTATGCATATGGACAAATAATTAATGGAACACCGGAAAGCATGTAACTATTGAAATTCATATGTAAATCATGATATTAACTTCACTAACAAGTCCATACTAACATGTATTCATCCCCATATTCACAACAAATTCTTATCATTTCAATTGACAATAGGAAAGATCACAAGATAATCCAATGAACATAAGGACAATCACAATTACATATTAGAATCATATTCGTATCATTACCATTTTTCAATGGGTTGATTTCTTTTAGGTCCATGCATACTATATAACATCATGCACATGCTAGTAGCCGTCATGTAATGATCAGACCCAAGATATGTAATTTTTTTGCAAGGGTAGTGTCGACACACCCCTTACTGGTGTCGACACAATGCATCAAACACAAGGCAAAATAATGCAGAACTGGTCAAGTAGTGTCGACACTAGATCAAGTAGTGTCGACACTAGAGACAGCTCTCAGAAAACCCAGTCAACAGGTCTGTACAGGGTGTCGACACTAGATCAGGTAGTGTCGACACTAGAGACCTTCCCAGCAAACCTTTTGTGCCAATCTGGGACAGTGTGTCGACACTAGATCAAGTAGTGTCGACACTAGAGGCCTTTCCAGAACACCTTTGGGGCTAATTTGGGACAGTGTGTCGACACTAGATCAAGTAGTGTCGACACTAGAGGCCTTCCCAGAAAACATATGGGTCAAGTGTAACCCAAAAACACGTCTCATGCAGTGATTTACTTACCCCTCTTATAACTCTCTAACTAATGACATTTAGACAAAATGTTCAACATGAAATATGACAATGACAATTAGTAGGAAAACTTTAATGTTGGGGGTTTGATCTAATTCGGTCTCAAATCTCGAGAAATATATGCAGAACATAAAGCTAAGTGCAGCCCGAAATCACAGTATCATGCAACGACTCTCTTATCATGCTCATAACTCTCTAACGAAAGACTTTTGGGCAAAACATCCAACATAAAAGATGATCGTGACTACAATTAGAAGAATTTCATGAAGGAAGTTTAGTCTAATTCGGCATCAAATTGCGTGCATAATAAGAAGAACGGGAAAAGCCCTAACTGTGCGAGACTTAGGGACAACTACGAATACACAATGTATACTCCATGAAAATTAGTCAAACCATATGCAAATGAACCTAGACTCGAAGAACTACATGATGGTGTTGGTTTTCTTTAATCTTGGCCCGAGAACACCTACCTTTGAATGCTAATAACTCTCTGTAGATTTCTGGGTTGATGCAGAGCGAGGTTGAGGAAGACCACGTTTTCCCCAGCCGTTCTCCACACCTCCAGCGCTCCAAACTTGCTGCTCATGACCCCAACTCGTTGCTAACCCTTCCCTAAACGTTTTGTGAGGAGTTCTTATAGTTTTAGGGTTCTAATTCATGTCCCAATGGAACTAGGAAAGGGGCTGTGAATTCTGCTTTCTACTTTCCAAAAAATCTGGGATTCTCTCACCCAAAGGAGGTAGCAAAGGTTTAGGAAACCTCCTCTTAGGGTTGGGTCCGATTTTGGCTTACCTTACATGACTAATCACCCTTATTTTAACCCTAAATTGCCCTCCCTAATCACTGCATAATTACATACATAAATTTCTGGGTATTTTCTTGTCCCAATTTCTATCCTTGGGCCAAGTGTGCTCCATTGGCCCAAATCTTATTAATGGGTCATTAATACATGGTGTTGGAAGTATCTCCAATATGTTTATTTAATTTATGGTTGGGTTATTTTTTCGTGTTAACAATTTTCCGACTTAGTTTCCTAATTCGGTTAACTTGGTCACGTGTGACGTACACTCGACCAATCAGATTTTTTGTTGCACGAATTCCTTCGTGGAATACTTAGGAATAATATTTGGGTTGGTTTATAATTTTTACGGAATTTTCTGATGTGTTTTCTCACGTACGATAGTGGTACGTAAGTTCTATCATTCCGATAATACGAAAGTTATTTATTTACTATTTTCATACCTGAATTTTTTCATGTGAAATAAGTTGTCCATTGATCTGATTCCTTTTATGGACTATCCCCTCATATTGTTTGGAGTCCACCATAAATTTCTCATTTAGTTTATGATCTCATTTTTATACACCTGATAATGGGTTGTCTCACTTATTTCCTAATTACGATAAAAAGTCAGACTAACTCTTAAATATATCCCAAATGACTTTTATTGACCCATAATTCGTGATGGATCATTAGAGGATATTATTTGAAGTCCATCTATGATTTTTATTTAAATTTTCTGACTCATCTAAGTATGTGTGATAATGATTTCTTGACTTATTCCCTGATTACGACACTCAGTCGTAAAACACCTTAAACTTAGACCATCCGATTTTCCTTTGCACTAATTCCTCTGTGGGTCATTAGGGAGTATTATTTAGAATTGAACAATGATTTTTATGAAATTTTATAATGGGTTTTTGTATGTATGATAATGACACGTGCATTTTTGCTATTTCACAAATATTGATTTTATCATTTTCGATTTATTTCTAATTTTCCAATTACCGAATTTTCGGGGTGTTACATGTGCAATGGAAGTTAAGTGCGCGGAAGCAAGCACACAAGGGACACAAAGATTTATCCTACTTCGGCCCTTCCAAATAAAAGTCATACGTCTAGTCCCCAAGAAAACTTTTAGGATTTCACTAACCACCAAGTAACCTTGGTCTTCCCTTAAACAAGAGGCATACAACACACAACACCCCAACTGGTCTTCTTCTCTTTCTCAGGCAAGAAGGTAGTCCACTGTTTCACCTCAGCCAGATGCTTCTTTCATGAGCTCAGAAGCAAGTCACTGGTACCAATAGGTCTTCCCTTCAAACAAGGGGAACACTGGTACATACCCTAGATGGTCACCACCAGACGCAAGTTAGTCTTCCCTTCTAATCAAGGGGAACGCTTGCACAATAAACCTTCTCTTCGAACCGAAGAGGAACACTTCTGAACATAGAAGCAAGAACCTGAAGCCCCTAGATCAAGCTCAAGATACACAATGAAATGCTTGATCTGAGACTGGGCCTAAGAAATAAAGGTTTTACAGTAAAAGCTTAGGCTCGAGCTCCCCCTTTCTTGCTTGAGTGTGTCTGGAGTTGATGCCACTAGAATGTACACTCCTTGATGATTTTAAGGTTTTATTTTCTTCTCTTTTGCCTTTGCTCATCCTTTATGCAGCAGCTTGAAGAGGCTCCTGAAGAATAGTCGTTGCTCTTGTTTTCTCCTTCTTCTTTTTTCTGCTCTTCTTCTGTTGAGTCTAATGGATGTCTTCTTTCTTGTGCCTATTGGCTACTTGAAACAAAAGATTCTTCTGGCTGGTGGGAATTTCCAGGGGCACAGATAGCAGGTCCTAATTTGTTGACTATGATAAGAAAAGATCTATAGACATTAAATGCAAGGTAGATGATCAGACTCGTGAAGTCTTTTGTCAAGTGGCTCATACCTCTTTTTGCTTTCTATCTATATTTCTTGTTAATAGCTAGAGATAGTAGGTAGCAACTTTTCTTCATTGGAGGATAGAAGAGATCCTAGGCAAAAAGATCTTCAGTCAGAGAAATAATAAGATAAGCATATGAAGTGCATTTGAATTATGATTGGGCGCCAAATACATTTTGAAATATTTGAAATGTAGAGGCAATCGATGTCTTAAGGTAATCGATGTTTAAGTTAAAAGACAATCGATGTTCAAATAGTCAACAATCGATATTTTAAGATAATCGATATAAGTAATCGATGTGAAAGCAATCGATGTTCTAAGGCATCGATGTTGCAATGCAATCGATGTTAAGATACAATCGATGTGAACATATAATCGATGTTCATGCAATTCATGTTTTATGCAATCGATGTTGAAGTGTAATCGACGTTAGAGTGCAATCAATGTTTATGCAATCGATGTTTAAGTGTAATCGATGTTTAAGTATAATCGATGTTTGATTTATAACAATAATCGATGTTTAAGTGAAGCAGTCGATGTTATGAGGCAATCGATCTGTAAAGAGGCAATCGATGTTATAAGAGAAATGATGTCTAAGGTAATTGATGATTAAGACAATCGATATTTGAACATAATTGATGTTTAAGTGAACTGTAATCGATGTGGGTTTCTATAGCAATCAATGTGATATTAAAATAATAATCGATGTGGCACTTCAACTGTCCAGGAGTCGGAGAAGGACATTCATACAAAGACTTTGGATGTGCCACTTCGACCGTCTAGGAATTGGAGTAGGACATTCATACAAAGACTTCGGATATGACGAAGTAGCAGGCGATGAAAAATACAATAATTTTGTTAAAAATGATATTGAATATTTTAATGATATTTATGTTAATCATGAGTTTTGTTATCACCAAAATAAAAGAATATAATGTAAGAGTGGTTCAACAGGGAGCGGTGCCGACAATGCATGTTTAGGGAAACCACAGATGATGGAGGAAATTGGGTGGTTGGTAAAGATAGCCACCGTGACTGTGTTGTCACCACGTTGCCAAACCCAACCCAATAGCAAAACAGAGTATTGGAAATCATGGTGAATTATCATGGTAGTAGAGAATGGTAAATCATGGGTGATTCACTGTGACCTTCTTGGTTTAGCAAGGCCTTCTATAGTATGTATTGTGCATATTCAATATTATAAAAGGGACACAATGGCTCTCGATCATCAAAAGAGTCTTCTCACACCAATTCACATCGTCACCTACAATGTCTTACACTTGCTCTCTCTACTCTATCTACTCTCTCTCTAGTTCTCACAATGCGAATGTGGTTGTTGTGCTAGGGCTCCCTTGGGCTGCCTTGGTGGAGGTTGGCCGACAGATGCTGCTCTGGTAGAAGTTGACGATGCATGCCCCAATGGCATCGAGGGTTCCAAAGAGGGAGTGCTCTTCGGTGTCTTAGTGGCTGTTGCAAAGGTCGAGCCCGCCCACGAAATTGATGATCTTGCAAAGGCCGCCGTTTCCGCCTTCATCTATGTTGTTACTGAAGTCATGATGGCGGTAGGGGCAAAGGCAGTAGTGGATGTAGGTGTGGTGGAAGAAGTCGACGATCTGCTCATATGGGTCCGTATGAGGCCTTTACCTAGCTTGACTGTCACGTACGTCGGCTGAACCACTACCATGAGAGAGAGAGAGGAGAGAGAGAGAGAGAGAGAGAGAGAGAGAGAGAGAGAGAGAGAGAGAGAGAGAGAGAGAGAGAGAGAGAGGAGCCATTGGCTGTGTAGTAGGGGAAGGTGAAGTACTCCGGGTGGCCACCCTGCCTTGATGCGAGGGGAAGCAGCGACGTGGCCAGGCAGGACACAAGCATGCTCGGGAAAATTAATAAGTTTCTATGTGTGTGTGGGGGGGTGTCTTTTCACTTGAAAGGAGGCGTGGGGTCTCACTTTTAATTAGTATGTTTCTATCCTATACGTTATAGGAAAACCAAAGGGCAAATCAAAGAGCGAGCCAAGTACATTTCCTTCGTTTAACATTGCATTTCAAATTCTACATTGCTATATGTCAATACATTTTCATATGGGCATTTCAAATTATATGTATTCAAACTATTAAATAATGACCATGCAAATTAAAGCGAATTAGAGTAAACATAAAGAGCGACTAGGGCCAAAGAAAGGATGAACCGATATCGGGAAAATATAAATCGGACGAAAAACTAAAAGTGTCTCTTCTAATATATAGGTTATAGATTATGATTTCTAGATTTATGACACTCCATTACGAGCTTCCAAGAGACTTAATTTTCTATACTTTTAAGACATGCTAGAAGGCATGTTTTACTGTTAAGGGGCATTCTATTGTTTTAAAGGCTCTCAGACCTGCAAATTAAACGGGGTTCAAATGTAGACTTACCGTAAAGGAGCGCGTGAGTTGTTCAAACCACCTTGCGAAGTTGACTTAGGTGTTGCCGCAGAGGTAGTAGGACATCTAGAAACGCCGTTATGTGATGCTGCAGAGGGCGTAGAAAGCACGACTCCAGTACAGAGAATGAGGAAGAGAAAAAGGTTACCGTAGGTGTTTGTGGGACGGCTTAGAAAGAGAAAAATGAGGTTTGTGGGGTATGGCATTGTCACGTCCCGAGAATTACGCAGCGGATATTAATAACACGGAATAATTCGAGTCGATATCCCGAGACGTGAACAGTCGGCAAATAAGCCTCTAGCTAGCACGCACTAAATGTATAACAACATACATCATCATAGGGCCTAAATATTGAACTCAATAGAAATTGTATTCAGATCTCATTTTTGTTTCAAAGGAACTAATACAGGACTAAAACTCAATAAAAATAAAAGTACATTTTATTCCTCACTTCCTACTACACGTTCTAACACTCAAAGCAAACTACTATAACTAGATTCATAGTTGGAACGCTCATCACTCGGACGCATTCCCATTCTTGACTTGCTCTTCCTCTTGAACATCATAGTCACCTAGATTGGGTAAAAGTAGGGAATGAGCAAACTAGCCCAGTAGGATTTATATCTCAATGTGCGGGCAATGATATAAGTGATTAACAATTTAGAACTATGTAAGCACGATGAATGTCATGATATGCATGTACGAATAAAACTCATTAAAACATGATACATGGACAAGCTAGATAGAGTGATCACGATAGAACAAGATTTTGAACAAGATGTCAAGATAGAACTAGCAATAGATCACTTTGTACAAGCACGCAAGATTTCACTTGATGTCAATAGCTTTCAAGAACGCAAGATATCACTAATTGCATTAAATGCAGGATGGCCATATCACGCAAGCAAGCAAGAACGCACAAGCACGATCATGTAACACTAATTAGGCACGTAGACACTAATGTATAACAAGAAAAGATCCATCAAGAATGTACACTAGGACAAGTGTATGTGGTTATTGTATCTATCATTCAACACGCACGCATGACTCCCATTATCACGCCCCGACGCGGAATATCGGAACACGAGGCAGTTGCAAGTAAAGGGTATAGAGTGAATACTAGACATCAAACCATTGCACAGTGAATAATACTAAAGTGAATTCATTAATAACTTTCCAATGTCTAGTTACAACCACTAATACCAGAGCCAATCTATAGGGCCTAATTACATTGAAATAAAGCAAAAGACTAAACTTAGTTACTACAACGCTATGCATAGGGCTAGGACGCTAGGGTACTCATGACATCACTCCAAGTCATTCCCGTCTTCTTGAGTGTATGGTTCATCCTAGGTCTCACCTGAGAACACAACGACAAATAACGCAGGGTGAGCGAACATCACCCAGTAGGACTTAAATCTCAGGCTTAAGCAGGCTTTAAGTAATTAATGCTTTAAAGGCAGAGTAACTAATGATAGAACGGGAGAGAGAGTCAAGTAAAAGATAGCAGGACAGTACGTGAACGAAATAGCAAGACTTTCCAAATATAGACTTTCCAAAAATAGCACAAGTGTCGGAAATGGCATAATAATAGCATGATAACACAATGTCAAGTATAGCAAGATGCCCATAGTACAAATAACACAACGAGTATAGCATAGCACAACGAGTATAGCATAGCACTTTGTTGTCAATGGACAATGCGAGAATATAGCACTTTTGATTGTCATTTAGATAGTCGAGATAGATAGCACTTGAGTGTAATGCCAAACACTTTGATCATTTAACTCCCATGGACACTAGCACTTTCGGGCGCACATCCCAGGACCAGATCGGGCCCTTTATATATTGCCAGGCATTGGTTATATTGTTTATCTTTAAACAATCAGTCAATGGCCAATAAAGAGTACCAAGGAATAGATGACAGCACTAGATGAAATAGACGAGATAGTAGAGTGAATGTGAATAGATGAGCGAGTAGAGTATAGAAGAAAACTTATGGTCATTGTATGTGAAACGTCGAGTAACGAGCGATAGTAACAGTTGCACAACACGCGAGGACGGTGTTGGCAATCAGGTGGAATTCACTACCCTTCCACTGGGCATGATACAAGATGAGAGTGAACTTCTAATAGCCGTTTGGATCTTATTGATCCCTAAAGGGTGTAATAGGTGTTAGGGTACAATCGGCTCATCGACCATGTGAGAATCCATGGATAGAGGAGACTTACGGAGGCCTTGAACAAGGATTCACTAGTCCGACGAAAGGAGTATCCGACAGAGAGTTCGTCCAAGTCAAGAGGTGTAAATATAGAGACAAGGCTCGACGTTCTAGAGGAATTCTAGAACAGTGGAGCGTCGAGATCGATGTTCCAAATCAACGTGAGAAACGAGAGCAAATTGATTTAAAAATTTCAATAATTACCCGATGGGTTATGTATCATATTCGTGCCAATTAAGCCATATTTGGATGGTTCAAAGTGTGTGCTTGTGTCATAGAAATCATAGATGGAAATTAGTCACGTGTATGTATTTTAAATCACCTATAAGTGTTCAATTTATATTGAATGAATTTACAGCGGGTATAACTGGAATAAAAGGGTATAAACACAATAGATGATTAGTGCATTGCAAATCAGGGGTTTTTCTGCAAAATAACTGTGAACGCGACACACCCCAGCAAGGGTCACGACGGGTACAGGGCGGATCGCGACAAGTGTTTAGATAGATCGCGATGGGTCTGTCAGGCCAGGCACAATGATCACGACGTCGATGCCTGTCGCATTCAGAACGTGACTGATAGTCTGTCGCAACCAGACACCAGATCGCAACCTATCGGGCCGTCGCATTCTGGTGGTCTGTATCCGAGTCCGACAGGATTCAGACATGACTTTGGATTACGGGCCAAACTGAGTGTATTTGATACATGAGACTTTAGAAAATAAGAACAATTAGCATAGTCGATGAAAAATCATGAAACCAATTTCAATCGTCTCTGGACATGGAAGGGTACTTCCAATAATTTGGAATTTGCAAACAACGAAGGTTTCAACATGGTTTAATCATGGTAATCGTGAAGCACATAGAACAGTACACAGAGGGAATCAACGAATTAATTCACATGATAGGATGGACGAAAATTAGGGCTTTCAGGGGCAATAGAAACCCAACACCCATCAGTTCTTACAGTAAAAATCTCATGGCATGAGGACGAGTATACATGAAGATATGAATTTAAGAAGAGGGTTCTGGGTCATGAAGTTTACCGAACTTTGAAAATTGAGAACTAAAGATTTTTTTGATGGAAAAATATGAAACCAACGAGCCTTTGTTCCTAACGAAGGAGATATCCTATAGAAAAATTTTCATGGTTTATGCTCGTGAGAATGCCTACCTGTGATCGTTTTCCTCTTCTAGGGTTAAGAACTTGAAGAACTCGGGAAGAACTTGGGAGATCCCTCTTCTCCACAAATTCTCCTCCTCTTGGCCTCTCCTCCTGGTCCAGGAACCTCTTGGCACGAGCTAGGGCCGGCCATGAGGGTTTAAGAGAAGTATTTAAGCTTCTCCCTATTCCCTTTCCTAGTTTAAGTCTAACTCCTATTAATTGCAAATTTCCTATTTTCCTCTCCCCTTTTTAAGCAAGAGATCTCCTAATTGGGTTAGGAAGGGAGCTAATTTCATGGGCAACCCATTATGGTAGGTTTAAGAATCCCATTCCAACTCAAACTTCCTTTTTAATGCATTAAATGCTTCTTTTATAATTAAACATTATTTTAGTTACGAATTTAGAGTAATTTCCCATTATTCCCATTTTAAAAATCCATATTTTGGCCCACTAAATTCTAATGGGTCCATTTAACAAAGCCCATTACTTCTTTTCGTTTAATCCCTTTCCATTAATTTCCTAGGTCATTTATTTTTTTTTAATGGATTTTTCTAACAAATTTTAATATTATGTAAATTTTTATTTTTGTTCAAAAATTCATGTTGCTACATCCTCCCCCTCTTAAAAAGAATTTGGTCCCAAAATTCATATGATCATAAGGGAGGAAATGTCTTACCGAAAAGATCGGGGTAGTTGCGTCTGATGATTCCTTCTGGTTCCCATGTGGCTTCTTCCACTCCGCAGTTATTCCATAAGACCTTCACCACGTGAATGGGACGGTTCCTGAGCTGTTGTACCTTCCATTCCAGTATCTTGACTGGCTTCTCTTCGTATGTCACATCCTTGTTCAACACCAACTTCTCGTGGCGAATGATGTGCGTGGGGTCGTACACATATTTCCTAAGCATGGAAACATGAAACACATTGTGTACACATGACAGATCCGGTGGCAACGCTAGCTGATATGCAACCTCACCAACCCTTTCGAGTACTTCAAAAGGACCGATGAATCTAGGGCCGAGCTTTCCCTTTACACCAAATCTTTGGATGCCACGAGTAGGTGACACCTTTAGAAATACATGATCACCCACTCGAAATTCCAGATCTCGCCTTCTTTTGTCGGCGTAGCTCTTCTGTCTGGATTGGGCAATCTTGAGCCGGTCTCTAATTACCTGAATGTCCTTTGTGTTGGGTTGAGTGTGAATACAATTTATTTCCCCTCATATTTTGATGATGACAAGGTGTGATTTTAATGCAAAATAACTGGAACATGTTAGATACATCACACATGAAATAATTATATTCAAAAAGCATGTTTCCAAACACATTTATCATTTATATTCATGATAATATATTTGACTAATGATTTATGTGTTTATTTCTCAGGGACAAACATTTATTGCAAGGGTAGTGTCGACACACCCCACACTGGTGTCGACACAATGCTCCAAGCCCTAAGCCAAAAGATGAAGAAATGGTCAACTAGTGTCGACACTAGACCAGGGCAGGTCGACACTAGAGACAGATCCTAGAGAAACAAGTCAACAGACTTCTATCTCAGGTCGACACTAGATGCAGTCAGGTCGACACTAGAGAGCCTTCCCAGAAGGCCTATTTTTCAGCTGGCTACAGCAGGTCGACACCAGTCTATCTCAGGTCGACACTAGATGGCTGTCCCAGGGAACTGTTTTGCCCAGTCTGGGACAGTGTGTCGACACACCCTATGGGCAGGTCGACACACTCCAGAATCTTTGTGACTTAAAGTTTGTCCTGGACACGTGGCACCCTAGGGAATTGATGGATCAGCCTTGGATCATGTGCCCACGTACCCCAAGGGTACCTTTGGACTATTTAGGGTATAAATACCCTCCTATTGGCCATCCAACGTAAGAAAACCCTTTCAGAGCCTCCCAGAACTCCTGTTGGCGGCAAGAAGAGTTCTCCTCCTGCTCCTGCTCTCCTGGTGATTCCTCAAGCCAATTCTCATCTGTCCAAGCATGAGAAGTGGAGTTTGATCATTGAAGATGCAATTGGATCACTTCAAGGAAGCAGATCAAGTGGAAGCAATCGTTTGAGAAGACTTCAAGGAAGATCCCAAAGTTCAGAGTGCAGAGCATCGGCCAGGGACTTCAAGAACTCAAGCCTCTTCCCAATTCGATCTTCTACAAGGGAGTATAGTTGAAGAGCAAGGACTTTCAATACAATTTGTCATTTCTCTTTGTCTCTTCTGAGTCATTGTGAGATTGTGCAAGAGTTGCTGCATAAGTCTCATGAATGAACTCTTGTTAGACTAGATCTATTGCTAGAGGATCTAAGTCTTGTGTGTTTTTCTAGCAAGTTGTTTGTCAGCCTTTCCGCTCAGTGGTTTTGAGTCTTGTACTCAAGGTGTTGTTGAGCAGTCTTGCTCAGGGTTCTAGAGTAGTCTTACTCTAGAGGTCGTGTGAGTTGTAAACTCAGGTTGTTGGAGTTGTCAGACTCCAGTGGGTGTGGTGTACCCAAGTTGTTTAGTGGATCCTCACTGTGTGAGGGGTGGATGTAGGAATCACATGGTGTGATTTCCGAACCACCTAAAAATCTCTGTGCATTGGTCTGATTGTGGTTTGAATTTACCTTTCGTTAGATGCATGCATAGGATCGTTCAAATTCATCTAATCAACTTGTTCACACACTCCTTTTGCACAACTCACTCAATTTCTCTTCAGATCTGTGAAATTCATTTTTCAAATTGTCTCTGATTCAAAGAGTTTTTCTAAATCGATTAAGCTTCTGCAATAGTTGGCATAGATCTATTCAACCCCCCCCCTTCTAGATCTTGTCCACATCATTTCTCGATCCTTCAATTGGTATCAGAGCGGGTTTACTCTTGATCTGATTTGATCTGAGTAATTTCTGATTGTTCTGTGTGCCTTGATTATTTGCTTGTTTGTTTGCTAAGTATCTCTTCTTTGCACCATTTAATTGTCTTATTGGATTCAAGAGGGTTCATGGCTGAGGGTCACTCTTAATAGGCCACCCTTTTTCAATGGGACAGACTATACCAATTGGAAGAATAGAATGCAGGTCTTCCTTAGAGCCCAAAACTACGAAATATGGAAGGTAGTCGAAGTAGGTCCCTATGAGAATCAGGGGGAGGAAGAGACTGGACTAGGGAACAAATTAGGAGGGCCACTTTGAATTATAGTGCCATGAACATGATCCAATGTGCAGTCCACCCTAAGGAGTACTCGAGAATCTCAATGTGCAAATCTGCCAAAGAGATGTGGGATAAACTTGAGTTACTCTATGAGGGAACATCTCAAGTGAAAGAAACTAAAGCTAACATTCTTGTCTCTGAATATGAATTGTTTATGATGAAATCTAATGAGACAATTTTGAAATGTTTGCCAGGTTTATGATAATTGTGAATGGACTGAAGGCCTTAGGTAAGGATTATACGGATGCTGACTTGGTAAGGAAAATTCTACGTTCTCTCTCTTCAATTTGGCACACAAAGGCCACTGTCATTGAAGATTCTAAAGATCTGTCCAAAATCTCTTTGGATGAATTGATAGGATCTTTAATGACATATGAAATTAATCTAAGAGAAATGAAGAACATATAATTAAAACCAAGCCAGTAGCACTAAAGGCCTCTTCAAGTAACAAAGACAAAAAACAGGAGAAAACAAGTTCTGATGAGTCTGAGTCAAATGAGGATGAAATTGCCCTCATGACCAGGCAATTCAGAAAATTCTTAAAAATAGAAAAGAAAATTTTCCGGGAAAAAGAAATTTTCATCAGGTAAAAGAAACACTTCCTTTTCTAATACTAATTCCAATAAGAATAAAAATCTGACGAAATTGTCATTTGTTACAGGTGCAACAAGCCAGGACATATGAAGGGAGAATGTCCTGAAAACAAAAGGAAAAACACAAAAAGATTCACAAGTTCAAGAAGCCAAAGGCCATGGTAGCCACTTGGTCTGATGAAGACTCAAGTGAAAAGGAAGAAGAAGAAAATCCTCAAGTTCTGAAAGTGAGAAATCTGCTTCATGGCGAATAGTTCAGATGGAAAGGTAAGTACATCATTCGAAGACTATTCAGTTGAGGATTGGCAAGATGCATATGCTGAACTTGTTGAAAAATACACTGAAATGAGAAAAGAAAACAAACATATCAAAAAGAAAATTGAAAACTTCTTGCACAACCAATCCTTCAACAAAAGAATTTGTGAACTGGAAAATGAAGTAACAGAACTTAATGAAGAAAAAGAAAATCTCCTGAACCTAATTGATGAGCTTAAGCTTGCCTCTCAAAAGGCCACCCATGAATTTAAAGAACTGTCTGAAAAGCTGGAAATGGAAAACAAAGATAAACAACAAAAGGTTGAAGAAATCAAAACCTTGGAAAACCAGCTAAAGGAAAAGGATGAAGTCATTGAAACCTTTACAAAAGGTAAGGACAATTTGGAGGCATTGCTGGGAGCCAAAATGAACTCAATTTCTCATGGACTAGGATTCAATAAACAAAACCTAAGAAAGACAAATCTGGTGAGAAAAGGATAAACACCATTGATTAAATTTGTCAAAGGTCCTAGTCTTGAGAACACTGAAATCAAGCAAACATCAAGCAAAACACCAAAAATTTCAAAAACTCAGAATCAAAACAAGGCAACCAGGTCGACACAGTCACCTGACAGGTCGACGTCCACAAGAAGAAGGATTCTGTGGCTGTTGTGTCGACACCAGTCAAGGAGAGGTCGACCTGCTCAACATCAACAAAAACAAACCACAAAAACAAAATTCAAATAAAAATTTGAAAAATAAGAAAAATTCAAAGGAATCATTCATAAAAAACCTTGGACCTCCAAGACAGCATATCAAGCTGATTGGACCAATTCTTGGAGCCAATGGTATCACAACCCATGTTGGTATCATCCCCAATTCTTCTATCCAAATTTTCTGATGTACCAACAAAATCCTTGGATTCCACCTCCTCATCTAAATTCTCATGTTCAAATGAAAAACTCCCCTCCTACTGAAACAAAAACACTGGTGTTTTCATTCCTAAGGGAAAGAATAAATTGAAAAAGACAAAGAACACCACTGTAATAAAACAAAAATAAAAAACAAATCAAATTTGGGTGAGAAAAGATTTGATGACAATGTTCAAACATTCTGATGGTCCCAACACTGTTTGGGTACCAAAATCTTCTCTCCACTGATTGATTTTGCAGGAAGGTCGTGCACCCAATTCAAATGTGTGGTTCCTTGACAGTGGGTGTTCACGACACATGACTGGAGACAAAGCCAAATTTTCATTCCTGATTGAGAAGGAGGGAGGTTCAGTAACTTTTGGAGGTAAAAATAAAGGAAAGATCATTGGATCTGGAAAGGTTGGTCAATCTTCCTCAAACTCTGTTGATAATGTTTTATTAGTTGATGGTCTAGATTACAATTTGCTCAGTATTAGCCAACTATGTGACAAAGGTCACAAAGTTGTGTTTGAATCTGATTTCTGTAAGATAATTGATTCATCAACTGATAAAATAAAATTTTTTGGAAAAAGGGAAAACAATGTTTACATGATCAACCTCAATAAAAACTTTTCTGAAAATCTTTGTTTTGTTGCCAATAAAGAGGAAATTGCATGGACTTGGCACAAAAGACTTGGCCATGCAAGTTTCAGAACACTGAATAAATTGTTAAGGCTGAATTTGGTTAAGGGTCTTCCTGAATCTTTTTCTAATATTGAAAATCAAGTTTGTGGGATTTGTGCCCAAGGAAAACAAACCAGGAAATCCTTTAAAACCTTCAATGAGGTACTCACATCTAGGCCACTAGAATTACTTCACATGGACCTCTTTGGCCCAACAAGAATTCTAAGTCTAAGTGGCAAGAGATATGGGTTTGTGATCATTGATGATTTTACCAGATTTACCTGGGTTATCTTCTTGTCCCACAAAAGTGATACTTGCCTTGAGTTCAGGAATTTCTGTACCACTGCCTTAACAACTTATCCATATAAAATCAAAAACATTTTGACTGATCATGGGGGTGAGTTTGAAAAAATCCTTTTCTGATTTATGTGCTGAACTTCAAATATTTCACAAGTTTTCTTCACCAAGAACTCCAGAACAAAATGGAGTTGTGGAAAGAAAAATAGAACTCTTGTGGAAATGGCTAGATCCATGCTCTTAGAAAGCAATTTGCCCAAATCCTTCTGGGCTGAAGCTGTAAACACAGCAAATCACATTCTAAATAGAGCTTTGATCAGACCAAAAATCAGAAAAAACCCCCTATGAATTATTGAAAAACAAAAGCCAATTGTATCTTATTTCAAAACCTTTGGGTGTAAATGCTTTGTTCATAACAACAATAAAGAAAATCTTGACAAGTTTGATGCTAAGAGTCAGGAAGCCATCTTTCTTGGCTATTCTGAAGTGTCAAGAGCTTTTAGAGTTATTCTCTCAAAAACAAAAATGTTGAAGAGTCTCCACATGTTATCTTTGATGAAAATTCCTTTTCAACTAATATTCTAAATCTTGCAGGGAAAGACAAGACAGTGAAGAGGATGATTTCGTTGTGGACTCTTCACCAACTGTTGAGGAACTTGAAGACATTGGTGAGAACTTGAACATCCAGTCACCATCTTCAAGTGGATCAGGTAATGTTGTTCCAGATTTAAGTACCCCTCAACAGGTAATTTCTGAGCCTAGACTTTTGAGAGATCACCCATTAGATAATGTAGTTGGTAATTTGTATGATAGAGTTAGGACTAGATCATCATTCCTGCATGCTATTGAAGAAGACCCACTAGCTCTAATTTCCCAAATTGAACCAAAGTCAATTGATGAAGCTTTATCAAGTTCTGATTGGATTAATGCCATGCATGATGAACTTCATCAATTTGAAAGAAATCAAGTATGGGAATTAGTACCTAGACCTAGTGACCAAACAGTCATTGGCACTAGATGGGTTTTCAGAAACAAATTGAATGAAAATGGTCAAGTCATTAGAAATAAAGCTAGGCTAGTTGCAAAGGGGTATAATCAAGAATTTGGAATTGACTTTGAAGAATCATATGCCCCTGTAGCTAGACTAGAAGCAGTTAGAATTTTCCTTGCTTTTGCATCCTCCATGAAATTTAAAGTTTTCCAAATGGATGTCAAAAGTGCATTTTTAAATGGATACATAAAGGAAAATGTTTTTGTTGAACAACCTCCTGGATTTGAAAATGAAAACATCCTAACCATGTTTTCAAGCTTCATAAGGCTCTCTATGGTCTTAAACAAGCTCCAAGAGCTTGGTATGACCGTTTGAGTTCCTTTTTACTTGAAAAAGGATATTCTAGAGGAAATGTTGATCAAACATTGTTCACAAAAATAGTCAATAAATAAATAATTGCAGTCCAAATTTATGTTGATGACATAATATTTGGATCAACCAATAAAGGCCTGTGTACTGAATTTTCAAATCAAATGAAAAATGAATTTGAAATGAGTTTAATGGGAGATCTAAAGTTTTTCTTGGGATTGCAGGTTAACCAAAAAATGAGGGGATCTTCATAAGTCAAACCAAATATGTCAAGGAACTTTTGAAAAGGTTTGACTTTCAGAACCTCAAGCATTCAAGCACACCCATTCCAATTAATGCTAACTAGAAGAAGATTCTCTTGGTAAGTCAGTAGACCCAAAGACCTACAGAGGTATGATTGGTTCTCTACTTTATCTTACAACTTCTAGACCTGATATTCAGTTTAGTGTGTGTTTGTGTGCTAGATTTCAATCAAATCCTAAGGAAAGTCACATGTTAGCTGTTAAAAGAATTTTCAAATATCTTGTTGGAACATGTGATTTAGGAATTTGGTATCCTGCTAGTTGCAAGTTAGATTTGATTGCCTATTGTGATGCTGACTATGCTGGATGTAAATTAGATAGAAAAAGCACAAGTGGCTTGTGTTTATACTTAGGTGGGTGCCTAATTTCTTGGGCTTCTAAAAAGCAACATTCAGTTGCTCTGTCAACTGCAGAGGCTGAGTATGTTGCAGCAGGTAGATGTGGAACTCAAATTCTTTGGGTGAAACATCAACTTCTTGATTATAACCAAGACTTAGGTTGTGTTCCCATTCTATGTGATAACACAAGTGCAATAAATCTGTCTGAAAACCCCATTCAGCATTCAAGAACCAAGCATATTGAAATTAGGCATCATTTCTTGAGAGATGAGGTAGCAAAGAAATCCTTTGAACTCCACTTCATAGAAACTGAAAAACAAATTGCTGACATCTTCACCAAACCTCTTCCTGACAGTAGATTCTCATCTTTGAGGAGAGAGCTTGGCCTTTGTAAATGTCCATTTTCTTGATCTCTCTCATTGGGTTTGGGTTGAGTGTTAGGCATTTTCTGAGGGGGAGTTCTTTGCATCATTATTATCCTTTGCTTCCTTGATTCATATTGCCCATATCTCTCTCCATTTCACTTCCATTTTTTTTTGACAATGGATTCTTCAACTCACATTGTGTTAAATTTCTTGGTATATCAAATGGTGACTTGGAGAAGGACAAGTTATGCTTGTCTGGACACTTGCACTATGCGAGAGTATATGTCTCCGCCAAGTACCAAGAAATAAATATGCAATTGTTGAGGGGGAGCTTTTATTGTTCAAAGAGAATCATTTCTGATTTCAAAAACTTGCATATCTTTACTTTGATGAAAAATTGTTGGCATCATCATCTCAGGGGGAGCTAGAGAATTCACAAGTCATCTCTTTTGAAAAATTCAAAACACTTCTTGCATTACATCAATTTCCTTGCATGATGTCCTCATTCAGGTGTCTAGAGTCTCAAAATGATTTCTTGAGTGATCTACTATATTGATTTGTCAACTCTTACCTATATTCTTCAAAACTACAGAAGTTCAAATCACTTTCAAAGTCTGAAGGATAATGTGTGCCTTGAATTTAAACATTTCTTTGTTTGCAACTGATGTTGGATATAAATGATTTCTATCTTACAAAACTCTCCAAAATCTGATAATTCAACAGAGCAATGGCACATATGCTGAGAAACTACACACCTTCACAATGAATGAAGTGCCATGTATGTCATGAGGCATTACTGCTATCTCTGTTCAAAGGGGGTCAAAATCAAAAATAAATGCAAAACAAAATAAATATGCCCTATACTTTTTGATGATGACTGAGTAACTGGAAATATTGGCGTCTGAAAAACGTATATTTTCATGTCAAAAAGTCATCATTTACCCCTTTGAGACTTGATAATGAATAAATCTTTAGTATCCAGGGACTATGGTGTGTAAAAAGCATTAGTTCTTGAGTGAACAAGATTTATCACATTTGATAGTTTGTTTCAAAAACAAAATGTCTATCAAAGGAGAATTGTTTAAAAAAAATCATCTCTATCCATCATCAAGTTGTTTTTAAGAAGTTGTTTACTTTCAACACACTTGATTTTAGTCTAAAAGATGTTTTTATTTCTTTGGATTTGAAGAATATGGTAGTTTGTAGTTGATTGTTAGATGTATTATATCCCTCAAATCATCATTTTAATGACTCAAGTCACTGAATGCTCATATCCTGTTGGATGTTGTGTAAAACTTGAATTGTGTTGAATTTCTGCAAAATATGACAAATGAATTTTTTAGCCTCTTAAAAATCCTTGAAATGATTATTCCACCCATTTCTTATCATTATAAAGATGTCCCAAAGTTCACAAATTTTATTTCCATACTCAAATCTCAATTTTTCATCAGGCCAGGTCGACACTACCTACATCTAGTGTCGACACACTTTAGCTCAGGTCGACACTAACCTCCTATAGTGTCGACACTGACCCCCTCCAGAGTAATTTAATCCGTGGGCGCCGGTTAAGGGTCAGATTGTACCTGCGGGGTATTGTACCTCCGAAAACCCCTTTTTGTTCTGCAGGTCGACCCGATGGCCGTCTTCCACCTTTGAATCCGGCGAGCATTTCACCTTCTTCCCTCCTCCAACCTATCCCTGTCCTTCTTCTTTCATTCCTTTCTCTCCATACTCTGCTATTCCACTCTCTCTTGCTCCCATGACACACAAGCAGGCCCCTCGCCGTGGAGCAAGATCCAGGGCCACAGCTCGGCCCATTCCGGCGGAAGATGCACCTCCCACTGAGAGGAGAACCAAGAGGCGCCATGACCCTGCTGAGCAGCCAGGGCCTTCCTCTGCATCTCCTTCCTCTACCAAGAGAGGTAGGACATCCTATGTTCGAGGTAGGGGGTCCGCAAACCCTAGGCGTCGGATTTTGGTCTCTTCTCCTGATGCTTCTGAGGAATCATCCTCTTCATCTTCTGAGGCCACTCCTTCCAAGTCAGTTAATGAAGGGAAGATAATTTTGAAACCTAGGGCAGTTGATTTGGCAGATACTCAGTTAGCAGCTGCATTTCTAGAAATTCATAGTTTCTTCTCATTCCAGACTTGGTTACCTTTTATCTCTGAATTTCGGGTCAGTTATCCTCGTCTTGTTCAAGAATTCTACATGAATTTGGAATGCACTGATGATGGTTATAAGTCTGAGGTCAAAGATGTTGTGATTGATATGCCTACAGCCTTAGCAGCCACCCTGTTTAAAATTCCAGATGAAGGAGCTGATTACCATAATTTTGAATTCAATCTTCATGAAGCTTACACCATCTTGACTGGACTGCAAGCTGATGAGTCTGATCCCAAGCAGACACATGTCACCAAGTTCAACACAAACACCTTTCCACCTGTGTTGAGACTTATCCATCACATCCTCACCACCATCATAACACCTCAAGGTGGTGGGAGGGATAGACTCACAGATATTCAAAGATTTGTCATTTACTGCATGAAAAAGAACATCAAGGTCAATCTCCATGTCATAATGTATCAAATCATTTCCGAGACAACCAGGAAAGATCTCCATAGATCTCTTCCTTATGCAGCCCACTTAACTCCAGTCTTTAAGCATTTTGGTGTGTCTTTGGACAATGAAAAATCTCAGGCCATTCCCAAATCCAACATCTACTGCTTCAAGCATGTTCAAAAATTTATGGGATTTAGGCTAGAGGGTGATCAGGTTAGGAGAGGGCCAGTTGTAGTTGACGCCCCTATGGTTCCAAAGGACCAGCCTCCAGCTCAAGAGGACCAGCCTCCAACTCAAGAGGACCAGCCTCTAGCTCATGAGGACCAGCCTCCAGTAAATGAGGATCAGCCTCATGTTGAGAATGAAGTTGATGTACCCATGAATGCCCCAATTTCACCTCAACTTCAGCCCTCTTCCTCACTAAACCCTGACATAGAAATTCCCTCTTTTTCTCCACAACCTCAAGTTCAAGCCTCCACATCCTTTGGTGGACCTTCTGTTCCACCAGAGTTGTACTCTTTTCTAAATGAAAATTTGATGCCTTGAACACTTCTATTCAGCAAATGACAGAAAATTTTGAGTTGAAGGTACAGAGGTTAGAGAACACAATGTCTGCAAAATTCATTGAGCAAAAAGCAGCTTCTGACCATGCAGTCCAAAGATTCAACAGGCTGATTGGAACATTAGCAGATGCTTCTATTGAACTGAAAGAACATCAAGAGAAGTTGGAAAGGGTTCTTCAGGGAATTTTGGCAAATTCCCAGGCTGATGTATTCAACACCAAAGAAACACTCTCTCAGATTTCTAAGACCAGATTATCCTTTGCTCATCTGGTAGATGACTTGGAGAGCATGAAGAACTTATCTGCTTATATTGATGAAGAAATGTCTGATCTGAAAAAGGAATTCAAAGCTTTGCACAGACATGGTGGGACAGCTGGTTCCTCTTCATCTTCTTAGCCCATCTCAGCTGACTTCAGTGGGCTTTAAGCAACCATGTCAGAGAATTCAGAAAGAATGGAACATCTCTTACATACCAGACTCTCAACTATCCAAGCTCAAATGAAGTTCAGTTTGACTTCTATGGAGAAAGATTGACGGATATTGAGACCATCTTGCTAACCATTCCTCCTCCTCCTCCTTCCACCTAATGTCATTTCTTTTGATGATGTCAAAGGGGGAGAAGATAGCAAGAAAGAAAGATTGTAATGTCTTTTTGAAATGTGTTTTTGAAAGATTGTAATGTTCATATCCTTGAATGAAATGAATAGAAACTTTTGTGTCTTCAATGTGATTGAAAATTCTTTGAATGAATGTGAATGTGAATGTATGAATGCTTGTCAAGCTGCTTGACCTTTGTGTGAAAATAGCTCATTACTAGTAACATTGTGTCTTTCATGTGTGCAACTTTCAAATGTTACTAAAAATGTTCAAAGGTCTTTGAAAAGTATGAATAAAAGGAAATGAAACATCACTCAGTGTCAATCAATGTTTTTCAAACTGAGTGTTAAATAAACAAAAATGCTTAAAATCACATTTCATCGAAACTTCACTTTTATATGGATTTAATGTTGCCATCATCAAAAAGGGGGAGATTGTTGGGTTGAGTGTGAATACAATTCATTTCCCCTCATATTTTGATGATGACAAGGTGTGATTTTAATGCAAAATAACTGGAACATGTTAGATACATCACACATGAAATAACTATATTCAAAAAGCATGTTTCCAAACACATTTATCATTTATATTCATGATAATACATTTGACTAATGATTTATGTGTTTATTTCTCAGGGACAAACATTTATTGCAAGGGTAGTGTCGACACACCCCACACTAGTGTCGACACACCCCACACTGGTGTCGACACAATGCTCCAAGCCCTAAGCCAAAAGATGAAGAAATGGTCAACTAGTGTCGACACTAGACCAGGGCAGGTCGACACTAGAGACAGATCCCAGAGAAACAAGTCAACAGACTTCTATCTCAGGTCGACACTAGATGCAGTCAGGTCGACACTAGAGAGCCTTCCCAGAAGGCCTGTTTTTCAGCTGGCTACAGCAGGTCGACACCAGTCTATCTCAGGTCGACACTAGATGGCTGTCCCAGGGAACTGTTTTGCCCAGTCTCGGACAGTGTGTCGACACACCCTATGGGCAGGTCGACACACTCCGGAATCTTTGTGACTTAAAGTTTGTCCTGGACACGTGGCACCCTAGGGAATTGATGGATCGGCCTTGGATCATGTGCCCACGTACCCCAAGGGTACCTTTGGACTATTTAGGGTATAAATACCCTCCTATTGGCCATCCAATGTAAGAAAACCCTTTCAGAGCCTCCCAGAACTCCTGTTGGCGGCAAGAAGAGTTCTCCTCCCTGCTCCTGCTCTCATGGTGATTCCTCAAGCCAATTCTCATCTGTCCAAGCATGAGAAGTGGAGTTTGATCATTGAAGATGCAATTGGATCACTTCAAGGAAGCAGATCAAGTGGAAGCAATCGTTTGAGAAGACTTCAAGGAAGATCCCAAAGTTCAGAGTGCAGAGCATCGACCAGGGACTTCAAGAACTCAAGCCTCTTCCCAATTCGATCTTCTACAAGGGAGTGTAGTTGAAGAGCAAGGACTTTCAATACAATTTGTCATTTCTCTTTGTCTCTTCTGAGTCATTGTGAGATTGTGCAAGAGTTGGTACATAAGTCTCATGAATGAACTCTTGTTAGACTAGATCTATTGCTAGAGGATCTGAATCTTGTGTGTTTTTTTAGCAAGTTGTTTGTGAGCCTTTCCGCTCAGTGGTTTTGAGTCTTGTACTTAAGGTGTTGTTGAGTAGTCTTGCTCAGGGTTCTAGAGTAGTCTTACTCTAGAGGTCGTGTGAGTTGTAAACTGAGGTTGTTGGAGTTGTCAGACTCCAGTGGGTGTGGTGTACCCAAGTTGTTTAGTGGATCCTCACTGTGTGAGGGGTGGATGTAGGAATCACATGGTGTGATTTCCGAACCACCTAAAAATCTCTGTGCATTGGTCTGATTGTGGTTTGAATTTACCTTTCGTTAGATGCATGCATAGGATCGTTCAAATTCATCTAATCAACTTGTTCACACACTCCTTTTGCACAACTCACTCAATTTCTCTTCAGATCTGTGAAATTCATTTTTCAAATTGTCTCTGATTCAAAGAGTTTTTCTAAATCGATTAAGCTTCCGCAATAGTTGGCATAGATCTATTCAAACCCCCCCCCCCCCCTTCTAGATCTTGTCCACATCATTTCTCGATCCTTCACTTTGTTGTCCGTTGCACCAAGTCTGGGCCTAGCCATTGTTGTTCTCCAACCTCATTCCAACATGCAGGAGATCTACAGTTCCTTCCATAGAGTGCTTCGAATGGTGCCATCTTAATGCTTGCCTGATAAATGTTGTTATAGGCGAACTCAATTAGGGGTAGGCGCTCATTCCAATAACCTTGAAAATCTATAGTGCAAGCTCTCAACATGTCTTCCACTATTTGGTTGGTTCTTTCAGTTTGCCCATCGGTTTGTGGATGGAACGCAGTACTAAAGTTAAGTTTAGTACCAAGTGCACCTTGTAGTCCTTTTCAAAAATGAGATGTAAATCTCGGATCTCGATCCGAGACTATGGATGATGGAATTCCATGTAGTCTTACAATTTCCTTGACATATAGGGCAGCTAGTACTTCTACCGACCACTTACTCTTTATAGCAAGGAAGTGAGCGGATTTGGTTAACCGGTCAACAATGACCCATATGGCATCGAGTCCACCACGAGTCTTAGGTAACCCCATGATGAAGTCCGTACCAATGCTTTCCCATTTCCATTCCGAAATATCTAGTGGTCTTAACACGCCAGCAGGGCGCATATGCTCTGCTTTGACCTGTTGACAAGTAAGGCAATGAGCGGCATGTTCAGCTACCTCTCTCTTCATGTTCGGCCACCAAAATATTCTTTTCATGTCTTGATACATTTTGGTACCTCCAGGATGAATAGTGTACTTTGTCTTGTGAGCTTCATCCATTAGCTTCCTCTTCAGTTCTTCATTGTCGGGGACGCATGTCCTCCCTTGAAATACTAGCCTTCCATCTTCAGTCATGGCAAAGTCCGGCCTTTCGGCTAGAGTTTCCTTGATGCGAACCAAGAATGGATCATTGTCTTGCTGGGCTTTGATCTCTTCCAGCATGTCAGATTGAATCTTGATATTAGCAACCAAGACTCGATCATCACAATGTTCAATGTTCAAGTCCAACCTTGCGAATTGTTCCAGTAGTTGCATCTCGCCAAGAACTAGACTCGATACAGTTGCCATAGGCTTTCTACTAAGAGCGTCAGCCACGACATTACCTTTTCCAGGATGGTATTGAATGTTGAAGTCAAAGTCCTTCAAGTATTCCAGCCATCTTCTTTGTCTCATGTTGAGTCCCTTCTGGGAGAATAAATACTTCAAACTTTTATGGTCTGAGTAGACAGTGAATTGCTCGCCATATAGATAATGTCTCCAGATATTCAAGGCGAAGACCACGGCAGCCAACTCGAGATCATGTATAGGTAGTTGACTTCATGCATCTTCAGTTGTCTTGAAGAATAGGCGATGACCTTCTCCTTTTGCATGAGTACACAACCTAGCCCGATTCCTGAGGCATCAGTGTAGACAGAGAAACCTTCTCCTTCTATTGGCAGAGCGAGAACAGGTGCTGAGGTAAGACGGTCTTTAAGAGTTTGGAAACTCTTTTCACACTCTTTACTCCAGGAGTAGGGATTCTCCTTTCGTGTCAGACGCATGAGAGGAACGACAATATTGGAGAAGTCTTTGATGAACCGCCTGTAGTAGCCAGCCAGTCTTAGGAAACTTCTGATTTCGGTGACGTTGGTTGGTCTCTCCCAGTTGAGTACAACTTCTTCTTTGGAGGGATCAACAGAGATGCCTTTCTTGGAGATGACATGGCCCAAGAAGGACACTTCTTCGAGCCAGAATTCGCACTTGCTAAGCTTTGCGTACAGCTTGTTGTCTCGAAAGACTTGTAATGCTATCTTCAGGTGTTCTTCATGCTCTTCCTTGGTCTTGGAGTAAATGAGGATATCTTCGATGAAGACGACCACGAACTTGTCAAGGTAGAGTTGCATAAAGGCTGCAGGAGCATTGGTTAGACCAAAAGACATAACGACGAATTCATAATGTCCATACCTGCTCCTGAAAGCCATTTTGAAAATATCGTCATCCTTGATCCTCATTTGGTGATAGCCAGATCGAAGGTCGATCTTGGAGAAATATTGCGCTCCAGATATTTGGTCGAATAGTTCATCGACCCTAGGCAATGGGTATTTGTTCTTGATGGTGAGCTGATTGAGTTGACGATAGTCGATGCACAACCTCATCGATCCATCTTTCTTCTTGACGAACAGTACAGGTGCTCCCCATGGGGAAGTACTTGGTCTGATGAACCCCTTTTCTAGTAGCTCCATCAGTTGCGCCTTCAGCTCTTTGAGTTCGGAAGGTGACATCCGGTACGGTTGACGCGATACCGAGGCAGCTCCAGGGATCAACTCTATGGCGAAGTTGACATCACGTTCTGGGGGAATCCCTGGAAAATCTTCCAGGAACACATCGGGGTAATCCTGAACTATGTGAATGTCCTTTATCTTAGCGCCCTTCTTTTCCACAACTACGGCTGCTAGGAAAGCAATACAACCTTTCCTCATCATGTTGTGGGCTTTTATGGCAGAGACTAGAGACATCCATCTCTTATGTCTAATCCTAGAGAATGCCAATTTAGGAAAGTCACTAAAGGTAACCTTCCCTTTCTTACATTCGACACTTGCCCCATATGCGGACAACCAGTCGGCTCCCAAAATTACATCATAGCCTTCCATGGGCATACACACCAGGTCGGCCTTTAGGTTATGGTCTCCGATCATTACATCAGCAGATGGAAAGTATTTGTTCAACTTCTCCTTTTCCCCTAGTGGCATTGTGACAGAGAATTCACATCCCATGGATATAGGTTTTTCGGTTAGGGTATCAGCAAAGTGCTGAGATATAAATGAATGAGTTGCTCCAGTATCAAATAACACAAATGCGGATAGAGACAAAACTTGAAGGGTACCTTCTACCACTCCTCCTTCCTCTGTGGTTTCTTCATTATGCAGGGCTTACAACTTTCCTTGTTTCTTAGGCGCATTAGGGTGCCTTTCATTTTCTTTTAGTAGCGGGCACTCGGGGATGCGGTGCTCGCGACTTCCACAGCGCAGACATGCGCCAGCCTTCCTCTAGCACTCATCAGTAGTGTGACCATGCTTGTCACAATGCTTGCAGTTGCTTTTTAGTGGAGTGTTGGAGACTGGGATCATGGTTTTCCTTTCTTGGCTGGGTCCCTCCGTGATGTTGAAGGGACGCTTCTTGCCGTTGTTTGGCTTAGCAGATGATTGACTAGAGGTCATTTCCTTTTTCACGAATTTCCCTTTGATACGGTCGGTGAAGTCCGTAGCATCCTCCAGTAGCTGAGCTTTCTTTACCATCTCGACATAGGTCTGGATGTCGAGAGGTGCCAGTTGGGTGATGTATTGAGGCTTAAGGTCGTTGAGGAAACGCTTAGCCTTCATTCTCTCGGTGTTCACCAAGTGCTCAGCATACCTTGCCAGTCTAGAGAACTGGGCTTCATATTCGGCCACAGTCAAGCTTCGTTGTTTCAGAGCAGTAAATTCCGTAGCCTTCCTTTCTTGGACACGCTCGGAGAAGTACTTGGAGTTGAAAGCTTCTTTAAACTCATCCCAAGTGAATTGCCCGTTCTCTCTAGTAGCTTCCACTGACTCCCACCAGGCGCGAGCGTCCTTCTCCAGTTGGAACGTAGCCTGTAGTAGCTTATCCCCCGCTGCACATTGCATGACACGAAAGATTCTTTCCGTTTCCTTGAGCCAATGTTCGACTTCATCCGGATCCGTGGATCCACTGAATCTTGGCGGGTTCAGGCTTCTGAAGTTACGATGCAGATCGCCTACACCGACACGATTACCTCCGCCTTGGGTAGCTTGCAGGATTGCTCGAGTAAGTTCTTGGATGGTTTGTTGCATGCCCCTCATTTGAGCACGTTCAGCAGTCATCTTGATGGCTTAGTTCCTACAACAGAATATTTATTGTCAGGATATCGATGTGAGATTTAATTTGTGCATGTGTGAGTTTATTTTAGCTAGTTACCCTTGGCTCTAACCACCTCTCACATAGGTAGGATAATTGACTCTAATCGAGGCAGGTTAACCTAGATCATCCTATACTTAAGAATAACCTAGGCTCTGATACCACAAAACTATCACGCCCCGACGCGGAATATCGGAACGCGAGGCAGTTGCAAGTAAAGGGTATAGAGCGAATACTAGACATCAAACCATTGCACAGTGAATAATACTAAAGCGAATTCATTAATAACTTTCCAATGTCTAGTTACAACCACTAATATCAGAGCCAATCTATAAGGCCCAATTACATTGAAATAAAGCAAAAGACTAAACTTAGTTACTACAACGCTAAGCATAGGGCTAGGACGCTAGGGTACTCATGACATCACTCCAGGTCGTTCCCGTCCTCTTGAGTGTATGGTTCATCCTCGGTCTCACCTGAGAACACAACGACAAATAATGCAGGGTGAGTGAACATCGCCCAATAGGACTTAAATATCAGGCTCAAGCAGGATTTAAGTAATTAATGCTTTAAAGGCAGAGTAACTAATGATAGAAAGGGAGAGAGAGTCAAGTAAAAGATAGTAGGACAGTACGTGAACGAAATAGCAAGACTTTCCAAATATAGACTTTCCAAAAATAGCACAAGTATCGGGAATGGCACAATAATAGCATGATAACACAATGTCAAGTATAGCAAGATGGCCATAGTACAAATAGCACAACGAGTATAGCATAGCACTTTGTTGTCAATGGACAACGCGAGAATATAGCACTTTTGATTGTCATTTAGATAGTTAAGATAGATAGCACTTGAGTGTAATGCCAAACACTATGATCATTTAACTCCCATGGGCACTAGCACTTTTAGGCGCACATCCCAGGACCAAATCGGGCCCTTTATATATTGCCAGACATTGGTTATATTGTTTATCTTTAGACAATCAGTCAATGGCCAATAAAGAGTACCAAGGAATAGATGGCAGCACTAGATGAAATAGACAAGATAGTAGAGTGAACGTGAATAGATGAGCGAGTAGAGTATAGAAGAAAACTTATGGTCATTGTACGTGAAACATCGAGTAACAAGCGATAGTAACAGTTGCACAACACGCGAGGACGGTGTTGGCAGTCAGGTGGAATTCACTACCCTTCCACTGGCCGTGCAACGCATAGGTCCAGAGGTCCGACGTGATACAAGACGAGAGTGAACTTCTAATAGCCGTTTGGATCTTATTGATCCCTAAAGGGTGTAATAGGTGTTAGGGTACAACCGGCTCGTCGACCATGTGGGAATCCATGGACAGAGGAGACTTACGGAGGCCTTGAACAAGGATTCACTAGTCTGACGGAAGGAGTATCTGACAGAGAGTTCGTCTAAGTCAAGAGGTGTAAATATAGAGACAAGGCTCGACGTTCTAGAGGAATTCTAGAACAGTGGAGCGTCGAGATCGGTGTTCCAAATCAACGCGAGAAATGAGAGCAAATTGATTTAAAAATTTCAATAATTATCCGATGGGTTATGTATCATATTCGTGCCAATTAAGTCATATTGGATGGTTCAAAGTGTGTGCTTGTGTCATAGAAATCATAGATGGAAATTAGTCACATGTATGTATTTTAAATCACCTATAAGTGTTCAATTTATACTGAATGAATTTACTGCGGGTATAACTGGAATAAAAGGGTATAAACACAATAGATGATTAGAGCGTTGCAAATCAGGGGTTTTTCTGCAAAATAACTGTGAACGCGATGCACCCCAGTAAGGGTCACGACGGGTACAGGGCGGATCGTGACAGGTGTTTAGACGGATCGCGACGGGTCTGTCAGGCCAGGCACAGTGATCGCGACGTCGATGCGCGTCGCGTTCAGAACGTGACTGACAGTCTATCGCAACCCGATACCAGATCGCGACCTATCGGGTTGTCGTGTTTTGGTGGTCTGTACTCGAGTCCGACATGATTCAGACATGACTTTGGATTGCAGGCTAAACTGAGTGTATTTGATACATGTGACTTTAGAAAATAAGAACAATTAGAACAATCAATGAAAAATCATGAAACCAATTTCCATCGTCTCTGGACATGCAAGGGTACTTCCAATAATTAGGAATTTGCGAACAACAAAGGTTTCAACATGGTTTAATCAAGGGAATCGTGAAGCACATAGAACAGTACATAGAGGGGATCAACGAATTAATTCACATGATAGGATGGACATAAATTAGGGCTTTTAGGGGCAAAAGAAACCCAACACCCATCAGTTCTTACAGTAAAAATCTCATGGCATGAGGACGAGTATACAAGAAGATATGAATTTAAGAAGAGGGTTCGGGGTCATGAAGTTTACCGAACTTTGAAACTTGAGAACTAAAGATTTGCTCGATGGAAACATATGAGACCAATGAGCCTTTGTTCCTAACGGAGGAGGTATCCTATAGAAAAATTTTCATGGTTTATGCTCGTGAGAATGCCTACATGTGATCGTTTTCCTCTTCTAGGGTTAAGAACTTGAAGAGCTCGGGGAAGAACTTGGGAGATCCCTCTTCTCCACGAATTCTCCTCCTCTTGGCCTCTCCTCCTGGTCCAGGAACCTCTTGGCACGAGCTAGGGCCGGCCATGAGGGTTTAAGATAAGTATTTAAGCTTCTCCCTATTCCCTTTCCTAGTTTAAGTCTATGTCACGCCCTGATATTTAGCAGCGGAATAAATACCAGGGGACGTGAATGATACAAACAAATGTATCACAGTTGAATAGCGCAGAGTCACGATTGAACAAAAGAACACATTTGAGACTATAAGATGGTCATCCAAAAATATACTTTATTCCATTTCAGTCAACTAATTACAACCTTACATGGAGAGAATCAACTGAAAAGAGTTCCTTATTCAATGAAACTTCTAGAAAAGTTCACTATTACATAGACTACTTAATTGTCTATTTCTAAGCTGTCATCTACTCATATGGCGGGTGCTCATCACTCTTGCCCTGCCCTATCGGACTCCACTGGTTCTTCATCACTTCTTGAAAAAGGGCAGGATGATAGGGTGAGCGAACTAGCTCAGTAGGATTTACATCTCAATATTGTGCGGGCACTAGTATACATGATTAACATTTTAAAAGGCAAGATATGAACATGATGACAATGCATGCAATACTAACAAATCGAATAGCAGAGTAGAGCGAATATCATTTCAGATCAAATGTCGAGTTGCATATATACAGTGGACATATATTTCAAGAATAGAATCGTATCAAAAGAGATTGGCCATATTCTGACAGATATCATGCGTTCAAATGATCAGACGTATCATATCAAATCATATCATATCAGATCACATCAGACTTATCATATCAAACAAAGGCACATTCACACTAATCTTGCTTATTGTTTGTGCTATGCCAAGCACCAGAAGTCCATACTCCCGCAGTTAATAAGTACGTTGGGGCGCTCCTCCCCAGGACCGGACCAGGCCCCTATTGCACAGGCATTGGATCAAATTTGGACCGGAGTCCCACGTTGTGCCGAACAAACAGATTCATATTATGGCCACAGAGTTTCAATAACAAGCTCGTAGTAAAAGTAACATGATCATTCACAGAGTCAAGGTATGACAAATAGCTCAAGAGAACAAGGCAGGATAACGACGTATCTTATGTTTCATAATTCATTAATGTCTTGACATGAGGATGTTTCTAAAGACAGATCATATGCAGAACATGTGCTCTCAATTTCTCCAAGGAGGGTGTGCCTATTCGTGCAAAAGTGTAAGTGATGAGTCACGGATCTTTCCTAACAGGTATGCAATTGACAAATAATTAATTGAACACCGGAAAGCATGTAACTATTGAAACTCATATGCAAATCATGACATTAACACCACTAACAAGTCCATAGTAACATGTATTCATCCTCACATTCATATCATATTCTTATCTTATCAATTGACAATAAGAAAGATCACAAGATAACCCAATGGACATAAGATCAATCACAATTACACATTAGAATCGTATTCATATCATTACTATTTTTCAATGGGTTGATTTATTTTAGGTCCATGCATACTATATAACATCATGCACATGCTCGTAGACATCATGAAATGATCAGACCCAAAATATGTAATTTTTTTGTAAGGGTAGTGTCGACACACCCCTTACTGGTGTCGACACAATGTCTCAAACACAAGGCAAAAGAATGCAGAACTGGTCAAGTAGTGTCGACACTAGATCAAGTAGTGTCGACACAATGCTTCAAATACAAGGCAAAATGATCAAGTAGTGTCGACACAGGATCTAGTAGTGTCGACACAGTGCTTCAAATTCAAGGCAAAATGGTCAAGTAGTGTCGACACTAGATCAGGTAGTGTCGACACTAGAGACCCTTTCCAGAACACCTTCTGGGCCAATCTGGGACAGTGTGTCGACACTAGATCAGGTAGTGTCGACACTAGAGACCTTCCCAGAACACCTTTTGGGCTGTTTTGGGACAGTGTGTCGACACTAGATCAAGTAGTGTCGACACTAGTGGTCCTCCCAGAAAAAACATATAAGTCAAGTGTAACCAGAATACATGTCTCATACAGTGATTCACTTTCCTCTCTTATAACTCTCTAAATAATGACATTTAAACAAAACATTCAACACGAAAGATGACGAAGACAACTAGTAGAAGAACTTTGATGTTGGGGGTTTGATAAAATTAGATCTCGAATCCCGAGAAAACATATGATGAACATAAAACTAAGTGCAGCCCGAAATCGCAGTATCATACAGAGACTCTCTTACCATACTTATAACTCTCTAACGAAAAACTTTTGGATAAAATGTCCAACATAAAAGATGATCGTGACTTCAATTAGAAGAACGTTCATGAAGGACGTTTAGTCTAATTTGGTCTTGAATCACGTGCATAATAAGAAGAATGGGAAAAGCCCTAACTGTGCGCGACTTAGGGAAAACTACGAATACGCAATGTATACTCCATGAAATTGAGTCAAACCAAGTGCAAATGAACCTAGACTCAAAGATCTACATGATGGTGTTGGTTTCTTTAATCTTGGCTCGAGAACACCTACCTTCGAATGCTAAGAACTCTCTGCAAATTTCTGGGTTGATGCAGAGCGAAGTTGAGGAAGACCACAATTTTTCCCAGCCGTTCTCCACTTCCCCAGCGCTCCAAACTTGCTACTCTCGACCCCAACTTGTTGCTAACCCTTCCCAAAGAGTTTAAGGATGAGTTCTTATAGATTTAGGATGTTGTTATGAGTCCTAATGAGACTAGGAAAGGAGGCTGCGAATTCTGCTTCCTTCTTTCCAAAATCTGGGATTCTCACCCAAAGGAGGTAGCAATGGTTTAGGAAACCACCAATTGGGGTTGGGTTTGGTTTTGGCTTACCTTGCATGACTAATTACCTTAATTTTAACCCTAACTTGCCCTCTCTAATTATGACATAATTACATACACGAATTTTTGGGTAATTTCTGTCCTAATTTATTTTATATCCTTGAGCCAAATGTGCTCCATTGGCCCAATCTTGTTAATGGGTCATTAACACATAGTGTTGGAAGTCTCTCCAATATGTTTACTTAATTTATTCTCCTTTATTTCCAAAATTTTTAAATCACTAAATTTTTGGGGTGTTACATCCTCCCCCACTTAAGAAATTTGGTCCCCAAATTTACACATAATGGTGTAGTTCGTACCTGAGAATAGTTCTGGGTGGTTTTTCTTCATTCTTTCCTCTGTTTCCTAGGTAGCGTTAGTAACTCCATCTCGAATCCATTGGACCTTCACCATAGGTATGGTACGATTCTTGAGTCGTTGAATCTTCCGATCCAACACTTTGATCGGCTTCTCTTCATAAGTCAGGTCCTCCTGAATCTCCAAGTCCTCATGGTTGATTACATGGTCGGCATTGAATAAGTACTTCCTTAGCATGGATATGTGGAACACATTATGCACGTTCGCCAGCTGTGGAGGTAGTGCAAGTCTATACGCCACCTGACCAATCCTTTCCAGAATTTCAAATGGCCTTATAAATCTGGGACTCAACTTTCCTTTGATCCAAAATCTTTGAATTCCCCTTGAAGGTGAGACCTTCAAGAAAACATGTTCACCAACCTGAAATTCTAGTTCTCTCCTTTTCTTGTCTACATAACTCTTCTGCCTAGATTGTGCTATCTTTAGACGTTCCCGGACAATTTGAACCTTTCTGACAGTCGCCTCAATTAAGTCGGGTCCAACCCATTGGTTCTCCCCAACCTCTTCCCAGCAAAGGGGTGATCTACAACTCCTGCCATATAAGGCTTCAAACGGTGCCATCTTGATACTTGCCTGATAGTTGTTGTTATATGCAAACTCCATCAGGTACAACTGATCATCCCATCGACCTCTAAAATCTAGCACCAGAGCACGAAGTATATCTTCCACAATTTGATTGGTCCTTTCGGTTTGTCCATCGGTCTGAAGATGGAAAGCAGTACTAAAGTTCAGCTTAGTACCCATTGCTGCTTGTAAACCCTTCCAGAAGTGTGAAGTAAATCTAGGGTCCCGATCCGATATTATGTTAGATGGAACCCCATGCAATCTGACTACTTCCTTAACATATAGTGCATCCAATACATCCACAGACCAGGTACTCTTAATCGGCAAGAAATGAGCCGACTTAGTCAAACGATCAACTACTACCCAAATCGCATCCATACCACCTCTAGTCTTGGGCAATCCCATGATAAAGTCCATGACGATACTATCCCACTTCCATTTCGGGATTTCTAGTGGTAGCAGTCCACCAGCTATACGGAAATGCTCGGCCTTGACTTTTATGCATGTCAAACAGTACGATACATGATCGGCCACATCCCTCTTCATGTTTGGCCACTAGTACGACCCTTTTAAGTCTTAGTACATCTTTGTTGATCCAGGGTGGATCGTGTACTTGGATTGATGCGCTTCACTTAATATCCTCTTCTTGAGCTCTCCATGATCAGGGACACATGTTCTACCTCGGAATAGTAATCTTCCCTCAGATGATAGAGTAAAGTCAGGTCTTTGTTCTAGCTTCTCCCTGATCTCAACTAAGAATGGATCCTCTCCCTGTTTCTCCTTGATTTTGGTCAGTAGATCGGATCATATTTGGAGATTGGAAATCATTACCTGTTTTTCCTTCTTTCCCATGTCTAAGTTCAAGCTTGCAAATTACTCCAGTAACTTCCATTCTCCCAACATCATACTAGCTAGCATAGCTCCTGGTTGTCTACTTAGAGCGTCTGCCACTACATTGGCTTTCCCAGGGTGATACTGAATGGAAAAGTCAAAGTCCTTAAGATATTCTAACCACCTTCTTTGTATCATGTTAAGTTCCTTCTGTGAGAATAAATATTTCAAACTCTTGTGGTCAGAAAAGACTTTAAATTGCTCACCATAGATATAATGCCTCCAAATCTTCAAGGCGAATACTACAGCTGCTAACTCCAGGTCATGAACCGGGTAGTTCACTTCGCTGATCTTCAACTGTCTTGAGGCATATGCTATTACCTTCCCTTGTTGCATTAAGACACATCCCAGACCTGTTCCAGAAGCATCTGAATAAATTTCAAATCCTCCCTCTTCAGTGGGTAAGGTGAGGAAATGAGCAGTAGTTAGATACTTCTTCAAGTTGATAAAGCTTTCTTCACATTCATCGGTCCACACAAACAGATTTTCCTTCCGGGTCAGCTTGGTTAACGGCACTGCAATCTTTGAGAAATCCTTTAAAACCTTCGATAATATCCTGCTAATCCTAGAAAGCTCCTGATCTCCATGACGCTTGTCGGTCTTTCCCATTTCAGCACAGCCTCAACCTTTGATGGATCAACAGCGATACCATCCTTGGTTACCACATGCCCTAAAAAGGATACCTCCTCAAGCCAAAATTCACATTTACTTAGATTGGCATATAATTTATTCTCCCTTAAAATCTGTAATGAAATCCTCAAATGCTCCTCATGCTCTTCCTTTGTCTTGGAATAGATCAATATATCATTGATGAATACCACCACAAATTTGTCAAGATATGGGCGATAAATGCTATTCATCAACTGCATGAAAACTGCAGGGGCATTTGTTAGTCCGAAAGGCATAACAATAAATTCATAATGCCCATACCTGCTTCGGAAGGCTGTCTTGTGAATGTCTTCTCCTTTGATCCTCAATTGATGATAACCGGATCTGAGATCTATTTTAGAGAAGTATCTAGCTCCAGATAATTGATCAAACAACTCATCAATCCTTGGCAGCGGGTATTTGTTCTTGATAGTTAACTGGTTTAGTTGTCTGTAATCTATACATAGCCTCATCGACCCATCTTTCTTCTTGATGAAGAGGACAGGTGCACCCCATGGCGATGTACTTGGTCAGATGAAACCCTTCTCTAACAGTTCCATCAGTTGCTCTTTTAATTCCTTCAGTTCTGCGGGGGACATTCTATATGGTGCCCTAGATACTGGTGCTGCTCCAGGGACCAACTCGATGGAAAAATCGACTTCTCGCTCAGGAGGAATTCCTGGCAAGTATTCTGGAAAAACATCAGTGTATTCGCTGACAACCTGGATGTCCTCAACTTTGACTTCCTTCTTTGTGATGACAACAGCAGCAAGAAAGGCCATACAACCTTTCCTCATCATCCTTTTGGCTTGTAGTGCAGAGATAAGTGACAATCTCCTGCGGTTTCTATCCCCTGTGAACACTAGTTTTGGGTAATGGCTAAAGGTTACCCGACTTCTCTTGCAGTTGATACTAGCCCCATGTCCAGACAACCAGTCTGCTCCCAGTATCACATCATAACCCTCCATATCCATACATATTAAATTTGCTGGTAGGTTTTGAGTTTCAATCAACACTTCACTAGATGGCATATGATTTGTAAGATTGGTGCCAGGACCAATCGGGGTTGACACAACTATTCCGGATTTCATTGGGATGGGTTTCATAGGTAGGGTATCAACAAATGTTTGAGATATAAAGGAATGCTTAGCTCCCGTATCAGAGAGAACATATGCGTGTCGGGAAAGAATAGTAAGTGTACCTTCCACGATACCTCCTTCTTCAGCAGCTTCAGGTTCCTGAATAGCTTGCAAGCGGCCTTGCCTCTTCTGTCCATTCGGACGCTTGTCCTGAGGGGCTTGTTCTTTCAGTATTGGGCAGTCCGAGATCCTATGGTCACGACTGAAGGATCGAGAAAAGATGTGGACAAGATCTAGAAGGGGGGTTTGAATATATCTAATACCAATTAATGCGGAAGCTTAAGCAATTTAAAATTACTTCGAATTAGAGATCGAATCACCCAAACAATTTACTGATCTGAAGTGTGATTAGTGTGTGTGAGCAAATCAATTAGCAGTGTGAACGAAATCCTTATGCATACATCTAGCGAGATATAAAGGCAAACCACAATTCAAACCAATAAACAGAGGATTTTTAAGTGGTTCGGAAATCACCTCTAGTGACTCCTACGTCCACCCCTCACACAGTGAGGCCACACTACTCAAAAACCCTGAGTACAACTCACACAGGAGTACGACGACTCCAAACACCCTTGAGCACGACGAATCAAAAAACACCTGGAGCACGACGACTCTAAACTGAGCACGACGGCTCAAACAACAAACGGAGTACGACGACTCCAAATTGAGCACGACGGCTCAAACTACACAGTGAGTGTGACGACTCACAAACTACTGAGCACAAAGGCTTACAAACAACTTGATAGAAAAACACAAGACTCAGATCCTCTAGCAACAGATCTAGTCCAACAAGAGTTAATTCATGAGACTCATGCAACAACCCATGCACAATCTCAGAATCACTCAGAAGATAAAAGGAAAATGAGAATTGTATCAATGAGCTTTTCTCTTCAGATATACTCCCTTATAGAAGGTCGAATTGTGAAGAGCTTTGATCTCTGGAAGTTCTTGGACGATGCTCTGCAATCTGATCTTCAGGATCTTCCTTGAATTCTTCACAAGAGTCGGCTTCTACTTCATCTGCTTCCTTGAGGTGATCCAATTACTTCTTCAACGATCAATTTCCACTTCTCATACTTGAACAGATGAGAATTTGGCTTGAGGAAGCACCAGGAAGACAAGAACAGGGAGGAGAACTCTTCTAGCCGCCAACGGGATTTCTGGGAGGCTCTGAAAGGGTTCTTGTATGTTGGATAGCCAATAGGAGGGTATTTATACCCCTAATAGTCCAAGTGTACCCTTGGGGGTCGTGGGCACACGATCCAAGGCTAACCCAACAAATCCCTAGGGTGCCACATGTCCAGGAGAGTCTTTAAGTCACAGAGTTTCCGGAGTGTGTCGACCTGCCCATGAGGTGTGTCGACACACTGTCCCAGACTGGGCAAAACAGTTCCCTGGGAGAGGCATCTAGTGTCGACCTGATATCATCTCGTGTCGACTTGCTGTAGCCATCTGAAAAATAGGCCTCTTGGGAAGGCTCTCTAGTGTCGACACCATCTGGTTTAGTGTCGACCTGAGATTGAAGCTTGTTAACATATTTCTCTAGGATCTGTCTCTAGTGTCGACCTGCCCAGGACTAGTGTCGACACTAGTTGACCATTTCTTCATCTTTTGCCTTAGAGCTTGGAACATTGTGTCGACACCAGTGTGAGGTGTGTCGACACCACCCTTGCAGTAAATGTTTGTCTCTGAGAAATAAACACATAAATCATTAGTTAAATATATTATCATGAATATAAATGATAAATGTACTTGGAAACATGCTTTTTGAATATTGTTATTTCAGGTGTGATGTATTTCACATGTTCCACTTGTTATGCATTAAAATCACAACTTGTCATCATCAAAATGTGAGGAGAAATGAATTATATTCACACTCAACCCAACAATCTCCCCCTTTTATGATGGCAACATTAAATTCATATGGAAGTAGAAAGCTTCAATGAAATGTGATTTTAAGCATTTTCATTTCCTTTTATTCATACTTGTCAAAGACCTTAGAACATTTTTTAGTGACATTTGAAAGTTGCACACATGAAAGACACAATGTTACTAGAAATAAGCTATTTTCACACAAAGGTCAAGCAGCTTGACAAGCATTCATCACATTCACATTCATTCAAAGAGTTTTCAATCACATTGAAGACACAAAGGTTTCTATTCATTTCATTCAAAAGATATGAACATTGCAATCTTCAAAAACACATTTAAAAAAGACATTACAATTTCTTGCTATCTTCTCCCCCTTTGACATCATCAAAAGAAATTACATTAATGGGAGGAGGAGGAGGAGGAATGGGTATCAAGATGGTCTCAATATCCGTCAGTCTCTTTTCCATTGAAGCCAAACTGAACTTCATTTGAGCTTGGATAGTTGAGAGTCTTGTATGTAAAAGATGTTCCATTCTCTCTGAGTTCTCTGACATTGTAGCTTGAAGGGCACTGAAATCTGTTGACATTGGCTGTAAAGATGAAGAAGAACCAGCTGACCAACCATAGCTATGCAAGCTTTTGAATTCCTTTTTCAGATCAGCCATTTCTTCATCAATATGAGCAGATAAGTTCTTCATGTTCTCCAAGTCATCTACCAGATGAGCAAAAGACAGTCTTGTCTTAGATATCTGAGAAAGAGTTTCTTTGGTGTTGAAGACATCAGCTTGGGAATTTACCAAAATTCTCTTCAGAACTGTTTCCAAGTCTTCTTGATGCTCTTTCAGTTCAATAGAAGCATCTCCCAATGTTCCAATCAATCTGCTGAATCTTTGCACTACATGATCAGAAGCTGCTTTTTGCTCAATAAATTTGGCAGACATAGTGTTCTCCAACCTCTGTACTCTCAACTCAAACGTTTCTGACATTGTCTGAATGGAGGTGTTCAAGGCATCAAATTTGTCATTTAGAAAAGTGTACAACTCTGGTGGAACAGAAGGTCCACCAAAGGATGTGGAGGCTTGAACTTGAGGTTGTGGAGAAAAAGATGGAATTTCTATGTCAGGGTTCAGGGGGGAAGAGGGCTGAAGTTGAGGTGAAAGTGGGGCATTAAGGGGTACATCAACTTCATCTGCAACATGAGGCTGATCCTCATTCACTGGAGGCTGGTCCTCATTTACTGGAGGCTGTCCCTCTTGAGCTGGAGGCTGATCCTCTTGCACTTGAGGCTGATCCTCTTGAACCACAGGGGTCTCTACTATAACTGGCCCTCTCCTGACCTGGTCACCCACAATCCTAAAGCCCATGAACTTTTGAACATGCTTGAAACAATAAATGTTGGACTTAGGAATTTTCTGGGACTTTTCATTCTCAAGTGACACACCAAAGTGCTTAAAGACTTGAGTCAAAAGGGCTGCATAAGGAAGTGATCTATTCAAATCTGCCCTAGTTGTCTCAGAGATGATCTGGTACATTATGACATGGAGATTGATCTTTATGTCCTTGCTCATGTAGTAAAGCACAAATCTTTGAATGTCTGTGAGTCTATCCTCCCACCACCTTAGGGTGTTATGATAGTGGTGAGAATATGATGGGTAAGTCTCAACACAGGTGGAAAAGTATTTGTGTTGAATTTAGTAACATGTGTTTGTTTGGGATCAGACTCATCTGCTTGCAACCCAGTCAAGATTGTGTAGGCTTCATGAAGGTTAAACTCAAAATTATGGTAATCAGCTCCTTCATCTGGAATTTTGAATATGGTGGCTGCTAGGTCTGTAGGCAAATCAATCTCAATTCCTTTGACCTTTGACTTGTAACCATCATCAGTGCATTCCAAATGCATATAGAATTCCTGGACAAGTCTAGGGTATATGATGTGAAACTCTGAGATGAAGGATTGCCATGACTGAAACTTGAAGAAGTTTATGACATCAGGAAAAGCAGCATTCAATTCAATGTCCTCTAAATCCACTGCCCTAGATTTCAGAATGGTCTTCCCTGCACTAAGTGGTTTGGTAGGAGTTGCCTTAGAAGGCTGGGAAGACTCAGAGGATGAAGAGGATGACTGCTCAGAGACTTCAGGAGAAGAAACCAAAATCTTCCTCCTAGGGTATGCAGACCCTCTACCTCGACCAGAAGAGGATGCCCTACCTCTCTTAGCAGACGACGGGGATACAGATGAAGGCCCTGGCTGCTCTGCAGGGTCATGGCGCCTCTTGGTTCTCCTTTCAGTAGGAGGATCATTGACCGCCGGAATGGGCCTTGCCGTAGCCTTGGATCTTGCTCCACGGCGAGGGGCCTGCTTGTGGGCCATGGAAACAAGATGGAATGGAATAGGAGAAGATGAAGAGGAAGGAATGTAAGAAGAATGACAGGGATGGATTGGAGGAGGGAAGAGATGGAAAGCCTACCGGATTCAAAGGTAGAAGACGGCCATCGGGTCGATCTGCAGAAGAAAAAGGGGTTTTCAGGGTACACTATCCCGCAGGAACAGCCAAACCCTTAACCGGCGCCCACGGCGTAAATGACTCTGGCAGGGGGTCAGTGTCGACACTAGAGGAGGTAAGTGTCGACCTGAGCTAAAGTGTGTGTTGACACTAGATGAAAGTAGTGTCGACCTTGCCTGATGAAAAAATTTAGATTTGAGTATGGAAAAAAATTGTGACTTTTGAGACATCTTTATAATGATAAGCAATGGGTGGAATAATCATTTCAAGGATTTTTAAGAGGCTAAAAAATTCATTTGTTATATTTTGAAAAAGTTCAACACAGTTCAAGTTTTACACAATATCCAACAGGATATGAGCATTCAGTGACTTGAGTCATTAAAATGATGATTTGAGGGATATAATACATTTAACAATCAACTACACACTACCATATTCTTCAAGTCCAAAGAAATAAAACAAATCTTTTAGACTGAAGTCAAGTGTGTTGAAAGTAAACAATTTTAAAAAAAAAAAAACAACTTGATGATGGATAAGAATGATTCTTTTAAAACAATTCTCCAATGATATACACATTTTGTTTTTGAAACAAACTATTAAATGAGATACATCTTGTTCACTCAAGAACTAATGCTTTTCACACATTATAGTCCCTAGATACTAAAGATTTATCCATTATCAAGTCTCAAAGGGGTAAATGATGACCTTTTGACATGAAAATATACGTTTTTCAGACGCCAATATTTCCAGTTACCCAGTCATCATCAAAAAGGAATAGGACATATTTATTTTGCTTTGCATTTATTTTTGATTTTGAACCCCTTTGAACAGAGATAGCATTAGTGCCTCATGACATACATGACACTTCATTCATTGTGAAGGTGTGCAGTTTCTCAGCACATGTGCCATTGCTCTGTTGAATTGACAAATTTTGGAGAGTTTTTGACAAAAACGACATCATCTATATCCAACATCAGTTGCAAACAAAAACATGTTTAAATTCAAGGCACACATTATTCTTCAGTCTTTGAAAGAAATCTGAATTTCTATAGTTTTGAAGAATATATGTGAGAGTTGACAAATGAATATAGTAGATCACTCAAAGGATCATTTTGTGACTCTAGACACCTGAATGAGGACATCATGCAAGGAAATTGATGTAATGCAAGAAAAGTTTTAAATTTTCAAAAGACATGACTTGTGAATTCTCTAGCTCCCTCAACAATTGCATATTCATTTCTTGATACTTGGCGGAGACATATACTCTCGCATAGTGAAAGTGTACAGACAAGCAGAACTTGTCCTTCTTCAAATCACCATTTGATATACCAAGAAGTTCAACACAATGTGAGTTGAAGAGTTCATTGTCAAAAAGAAATAGAAGTGAAATGGAGAGAGATATGATCAGTATGAATCAAGGAAGCAAATGAATATGATGATGCAAAGAACTCCCCCTCAGAAGATGCCTAACACTCAACCCAATCCCAAAGAGAGAGATCAAGAAAATGGACATTTACAAAGACCAAGTTCTCTCCTTAAAGATGAGAATCTACTGTCAGGAAGGGGTTTGGTGAAGATGTCAGCAATTTGTTTTTCAGTTTCTATGAAATGGAGTTCAAAAGATTTATTTGCTACCTCATCTCTCAAGAAATGATAAATCAGACATGAAGGAATATTTCTCCAGCATTTCACTCAAAGATTCTTTTGACTCACTTCCCATAAGATATGCATGATATGAAATGATCATACAAGCAATTCAAATATGTTCATTCAAAGTAGTTTGCACCGAAAGAATATGAACATGATCAAGCATGCATTAACAGGCAATTTATTGAAAAACATTTTTGCACTTTTTCAAATTTACTCCCCCTTAATTTGTGCATGGAATGAAAAAGTTAGCATGCAATTCACACATGATTATGAGCACAATTAGCTTTAATCATAACATGACTTTTGGTACTTGGCGGAGTATTTTACTCACACATAATGATAGTTTCCAAACAAGCATAACTTGTTTTTCCACATGTCATCATTTGATATACCAAGAAGTCAAAGCAATTAGTATGCACACAAACTCATGGGAACAGTTAAACATGCATGATAACACAAACATGATTCCAATTGTTATGACACAAAGTTCATTGATGGGAGTAGAATTGAAACACATTTCTCATTTTTCAGATAGAAATTAAACATTCGTTTCAATTCAGGCAATTCAAAATTGAAATAACAAAGAAGTTTTACCTAAATGATCTTCATTTCTTTTTCAAAGATTTTACCTGTGTTCTCTAATCATTTCTAGCCTTGCACAGCCAATATCTTGAATCCTTTACAGAGTATGGCTGCAAGACTTCTCAGCTTGCTGATCAAGCTGGTTTTGGGACCCACACTTGTTTGGGTCCTGCAATGAAATCAATGTTAGATTGCAACAAAGATTTCTGAATCCAAAATGCTTTTAATTTTTGTATAGATGCATTTCTTTCATTGATAGAACTATGAGCAGAATTAGTTCCAGATTTTCTTTTTGCCTTGACCAATGCATCTATGTTTTCGTGAAGTTTTCTATTTTTAGGATTTTTAATATGAGCAGAAATAAAATGATTTTGTGCAACATTTCTATGCCTATACACATGGAATTTCTGAACATTTTCAGTATGAACATGATGTTTATTCCTATGCGTATAAGTATGTGCATTAGACTGGAATTTCTGAACATGCACAACAAAATCATTTTTGTACCAACAGTCCCTAGAAATATGACCAATTTTATGACAATGAAGGCTTTGGACTGATTTGGCATGTTTATTGAAATTTTGATTTCTATTCCAGCAATGTTTGGCAAGATGACCAGGTTTATTACAATTAAAGCAAATGAGAGCATTTTTTACCTGGTACTTACCTTGGCATGTATGGATTTGCTGAAATCTCCTTTCATGTGAGGAGGCTCACCATGAGGAGAAGGAGGTACCTTTTTGTAGCTCTTGGCATGATGTGAATTTGGAATTTGCCTTGGAGCTTCTTGGATTGATGGAGGAAGTAGATGAGCCCTCTTGACAGTAGCATTCCTCTCTTTCCCTGTCTGTTTCTGAACAAGAACTTTCACTAGCTTTTCATTAGACTTAGAAGAGTTCTTGTTAGCATCAGATTTAACAAATGTTAATTTTGTTTTGTTCTTATTTTTCTTATCTCTCACAGAAGTATTCTTCAATTCATGTTGAAGCTTCTGTTTTTCAGATTTGAATGCAATTACTTCCTTTTCTGAAATTTGAAGCTTGTTTAGCATGACATCCAAACTATTTTTCATCTTGTTCTTTTCATTTTCAAATTGAGCAATTTGTTTTTCCAAATCGGCAATTTTATTACTCAAATTTCTACATTCATTGTCCAATGGTTTGTCATGGTACAAGCATTCAATCTTCCTTTTTAAATGATGATTTTCTTCAACAAGTTGTTTGCATCTTTCATTTATTTGATGATCATGAGCCATATTAGAGATTTGTTTGTTTAATTGATCATTATCAAATTTGAAGTTGTTATTGAGATCAATCAATTCTTCTTTTTCATTTTCCAGATCAATGACTTTTGATTTCAATAGCTCATGGTTTTCTTTCAATCCATTCAGTTTATTTTCACAGATTTGGACTTCATCTTCCAAATTCTCTTTTTCAGAATTTAAATTTACAACTTCATTTTTCAAATTATCATTTTCTTCTGAAAGATCCTTATCATTGTTCTGGTGCAATTCAAGTGTATTTTCAAATTTTCACTTTCTTTATGGCAATGTTTTAAAGTATTTTTCAAATCTTTATTCTTAGTTTTCAGCTTTGCATTAAGACTTTGTAACTTCTTACAGAATTCAATCAATTCAATATAAGACATGTCTTCATCTGCATCAGAGTCAGAATTAGAATACATAAATGGGTCTGGAATTGATTTACCTGACCTTGTAGACTTATTTGAACTCTTGTGTTCTGAAGAGGATGAAGAATGCTCTGATCTCATGGAATGTGCTGTTAGAGCCGAAGTATTTTGAATTGTTGATTTTCTGGATTCATTGAAGCTCTTCTTTGCCATTGAGTGCTTGTGAGTTTCTTTTGCTCTTTGTCTTTGTGAGTCCTTTGAGAAATCCAATGAAAATGAGCTTGGGGATTTCTCTGAAATTGTAACAGGAAATTCATGTAGATTAAGGCAATTTTCCATTATACCAAAACTCAAAAGACTATTAGATCTAATCACAGAGAATCAATGTAACAAGGAATTAGATCTAACAATTAGAGTGGTTAACCTGCTCTAGTACCAAAGGTAGGAATCAGAGCGATTAAACACACAGAGACAGTGAACGATCAAGCAAACAGTTTAAGCAATTAATACATAGATCAAACAGAAGCAATCAAATCAGATCAGAGATAGACATCAACCCTCTCTGATACCAATTGAAGGATCGAGAAAAGATGTGGACAAGATCTAGAAGGGGGGGTTGAATAGATCTAATACCAATTAATGCGGAAGCTTAATCAATTTAAAATTACTTCGAATTAGAGATCAAATCACCCAAACAATTTACTGATCTGAAGTGTGATTAGTGTGTGTGAGCAAATCAATTAGCAGTGTGAACGAAATCCCTATGCATGCATCTAGCGAGATACAAAGGCAAACCACAATTCAAACCAATGCCCAGAGGATTTTTAGGTGGTTCGGAAATCACCTCCAGTGACTCCTACGTCCATCCCTCACACAGTGAGGCCACACTACTCAAAAACCCTGAGTACAACTCACACAGGAGTACGACGACTCAAAAAACACCTGGAGCACGAAGACTCCAAACTGAGCATGACGGCTCAAACAACAACCGGAGTACGACGACTCCAAATTGAGCACGACGGCTCAAACTACACAGTGAGTGCGAAGACTCACAAACTACTGAGCACAAAGGCTCACAAACAACTTGCTAGAAAAACACAAGACTCAGATCCTCTAGCAACAGATCTAGTCCCACAAGAGTTAATTCATAAGACTCATGCAACAACCCATGCACAATCTCAGAATCACTCAGAAGAGACAAGGAAAATGAGAATTGTATCAATGAGCTTTTCTCTTCAGATGTACTCCCTTATAGAAGGTCGAATTGTGAAGAGCTTTGATCTCTGGAAGTTCCTAGACGATGCTCTGCAATCTGATCTTCAGGATCTTCCTTGAATTTTCACAAGAGTCGGCTTCTACTTGATCTGCTTCCTTGAGGTGATCTAATTACTTCTTCAACAATCAATTTCCACTTCTCATACTTGAACAGATGAGAATTTGGCTTGAGGAAGCACCAGGAAGACAAGAACAGGGAGGAGAACTCTTCTAGCCGCCAATGGGATTTCTGGGAGGCTCTGAAAGGGTTCTTGCATGTTGGATAGCCAATAGGAGGGTATTTATACCCCTAATAGTCCAAGTGTACCCTTGGGGGTCGTGGGCACACGATCCAAGGCTAACCCAACAAATCCCTAGGGTGCCACGTGTCCAGGAGAGTCTTTAAGTCACAGAGTTTCCGGAGTGTGTCGACCTGCCCATGAGGTGTGTCGACACACTGTCCCAGACTGGGCAAAACAGTTCCCTAGGAGAGGCATCTAGTGTCGACCTGATATCATCTCGTGTCGACCTGCTGTAGCCATATGAAAAACAGGCCTTCTGGGAAGGCTCTCTAGTGTCGACACCATCTGGTTTAGTGTCGACCTGAGATTGAAGCTTGTTAACATATTTCTCTGGGATCTGTCTCTAGTGTCGACCTGCCCTGGACTAGTGTCGACACTAGTTGACCATTTCTTCATCTTTTGCCTTAGAGCTTGGAACATTGTGTCGACACCAGTGTGAGGTGTGTCGACACCACCCTTGCAATAAATGTTTGTCCCTGAGAAATAAACACATAAATCATTAGTTAAATATATTATCATGAATATAAATGATAAATGTACTTGGAAACATGCTTTTTGAATATTGTTATTTCAGGTGTGATGTATTTCACATGTTCCACTTGTTATGCATTAAAATCACAACTTGTCATCATCAAAATGTGAGGAGAAATGAATTATATTCACACTCAACCCAACAACGACTACCACAGCGTAGGCATCTCCCTTGCGCTCTCCAGCATTGTTTCAGACTGGTGACCAGCTTTGTCACAGTGTTTGCACCTTTCTCCCGTTGTCACCACTATTTGCTTACCTAACTCCTTTGGCTTTTTGTCAACTAGTTCATTTACTCCGCCACTGGGCCTTTTCTTCTCAATGGTCGGCTGATACCTTCCTGTGGAAGACACTTGCTCCCTTTTTACGGCTTTTCCCTTAATTCTTTCGGCAGTCTCCATGGCATCTTCCAGTAATTGAGCCTTCTTTACCATGTCAGCATAGGTTTGAATGTCCATTGGCACCAGTTGAGTTATGAACTGGGGCCTCAAGCCATTCAGAAAGCGTTTTGCCTTCATCCTTTCTGTCCCAATTAAGTGAACAACATATCGGGACAGACAAGAGAATTGGGCCTCATACTCGGCCACATTGAGTCCTCTCTACTTCAAAGCCGCAAATTCGGCTGTTTTCCGTTCCTGGACCCTCTCAGAAAAGTACTTGGTGTTGAATCGCTCAATGAACTGAGCCCATGTTAGTTGTTGGCCATTCAGTGTTGCTTCTACCGACTCCCACCATGCCCTGGCATCCTTTTCCAATTGGAAAGTCGCCAGCAGTACTTTGTTCTGGTCTGTGCATTGCATGACCCTGAATATCCTTTCAATTTCCTTAACCCAGTGTTCAGCAACATCTGGGTCAGTACTCCCTCCAAACCTAAGCGGATCCATATTCTAAAAATTCCGATGGAGTTCACTGGCTCCGCGGTTACCTCCACCCTGGGTGGCTTGCAGGATAGCCTGAGTCAAGTTCTGTATTGTTTGTTGCATGTCCCTAGCCTGGGCACGTTCAGCGGCCATTGAGGTAATAAGTACCTTCAAGATATTAATATAAGTCAGTCATCTAAATATATCACATGTGACTCCTATTCCTATGGTTCTGCCCAAGCTCACATTAGGTACGACAGATTTTGACTCGTGTGATCTAATTTCATCCTAAGTTCCTATTCCCTTGGACCCTAAAGTTTATGGCTCTAATACCAACTATCACGCCCCGATATTTAGCAGCGGAATAAATATCAGGGGACGTGAATGATACAAACAGACGTATCACAGTTGAATAGCGCAGAGTCACGATTGAACAAAAGAACACATTTGAGACTATAAGATGGTCATCCAAAAATATACTTTATTCCATTTCAGTCAAATAATTACAACCTTACATGGAGAGAATCAACTGAAAAGAGTTCCTTATTCAATGAAACTTCTAGAAAAGTTCACTATTACATTGACTACTCAATTGTCTATTTCTAAACTGTCATCTACTCATATGGCGGGTGCTCATCACTCTTGCCCTGCCCCATCGGACTCCACTGGTTCTTCATCACTTCTGAAAAAGGGCAGGATGATAGGGTGAGCGAACTAGCTCAGTAGGATTTACATCTCAATATTGTGTGGGCACTAGTATACATGATTAACATTTTAAAAGGCAAGATATGAACATGATGACAATGCATGCAATACTAACAGATCGAATAGCAGAGTAGAACGGATATCATTTCAGATCAAATGTCGAGTTGCATATATACAGTGGACAGATATTTCAAGAATAGAATCGTATCAAAAGAGATTGGCCATATTCCGACAGATATCATGCGTTCACATGATCAGACGTATCATATCAAATCATATCATATCAGATCACATCAGACTTATCATATCAAACAAAGGCACATTCACACTAATCTTGCTTATTTGTTTGTGCTATGCCAAGCACCAGAAGTCCATACTCCCGCGGTTAATAAGTACGTTGGGGCGCTCCTCCCCAGGACCGGACCAGGCCCCTATTGCACAGGCATTGGATCAAATTTGGACCGGAGTCCCACGTTGTGCCGAACAAACAGATTCATATTATGGCCACAGAGTTTCAATAACAAGCTCGTAGTAAAAGGAACATGATCATTCATAGAGTCAAGGTATGACAAATAGCTCAAGAGAACAAGGCAGGATAACGACGTATCTTATGTTTCATAATTCATTAATGTCTTGACATGAGGATGTTTCTAAAGACAGATCATATGTAGAACATGTACTCTCAATTTCCCCAAGGAGGGTGTGCCTATTTGTGCAAAAGTGTAAGTGATGAGTCACAGATCTTTCCTAACAGGTATGCAATTGACAAATAATTAAGTGAACACTGGAAAGCATGTAACTATTGAAACTCATATGCAAATCATGACATTAACACCACTAACAAGTCCATACTAATATGTATTCATCCCCACATTCATATTCTTATCTTATCAATTAACAATAAGCAAGATCACAAGATAACCCAATGGACATAAGATCAATCACAATTACACATTAGAATCGTATTCATATCATTACTATTTTTCAATGGGTTGATTTATTTTAGGTCCATGCATACTATATAACATCATGCACATGCTAGTAGACATCATGAAATGATCAGACCCAAAATATGTAATTTTTTTGTAAGGGTAGTGTCGACACACCCCTTACTGGTGTCGACACAATGCCTCAAACACAAGGCAAAATAATGCAGAACTGGTCAAGTAGTGTCGACACAATGCTTCAAATACAAGGCAAAATGATCAAGTAGTGTCGACACAGGATCCAGTAGTGTCGACACAGTGCTTCAAATTCAAGGCAAAATGGTCAAGTAGTGTCGACACTAGAGACCCTTTCCAGAACACCTTCTGGGCCAATCTGGGACAGTATGTCGACACTAGATCAGGTAGTGTCGACACTAGAGACCTTCCCAGAATACCTTTTGGGCTGTTTTAGGACAGTGTGTCGACACTAGATCAAGTAGTGTCGACACTAATGGCCCTCCCAGAAAAAACATATAAGTCAAGTGTAACCAGAAAACACGTCTCATGCAGAGATTCACTTTCCTCTCTTATAACTCTCTAACAAATGATATTTAAACAAAACGTTCAACACGAAAGATGACTAGCACAACTAGTAGAAGAACTTTGATGTTGGAGGTTTAATCAAATTCTGTCTCAAATCCCGAGAAAACATGTGAAGAACATAAAGCTAAGTGCAGCCCGAAATCACAGTAGCATGCAGAGACTCTCTTACTATGCTTATAACTATTTAACTAAAGACTTTTTGACAAAATGTCCAACATAAAAGATGATCGTGACTTCAATTAGAAGAACTTTTATGAATGAAGTTTAGTCTAATTCGGTCTTTAATCATGTGCATAATAAGAAGAACGGGAAAAGCCCTAACTGTGTGCGACTTAGGGAAAACTACGAATACGCAATGTATACTCCATGAAATTGAGTCAAACCAAGTGCAAATGAACCTAGACTCAAAGATCTAAATGATGGTGTTGATTTTTTTAATCTTGGCCCGAGAACACCTACCTTCGAATGCTAAGAACTCTCTGCAGATTTCTGGGTTGATGCAGAGCGAAGTTGAGGAAGACCACGATTTTCCCCAGCCGTTCTCCACTTCCCCAGCGCTCCAAACTTGCTACTCTCGACCCCAACTTGTTGCTAAACCTTCCCAAAGAGTTTAAGGATGAGTTCTTATAGATTTAGGGTGTAGTTATGAGTCCTAACGGGACTAGGAAAGGAGGCTGCGAATTCTGCTTCCTTCTTTCCAAAATCTGGGATTCTCACCCAAAGGAGGTAGCAACGGTTTAGAAAACCACCAATTGGGGTTGGGTTGGAGTTTGGCTTACCTTGCATGACTAATTACCTTAATTGTAACCCTAACTTGCCTTATCTAATTATGACATAATTACATACACGAATTTCTGGGTAATTTCTTGTCCCAATTTATTTTATATCCTTGGGCCAATGGAGCCCTTGGGCCAAATGTGCTCCATTGGCCCAATCTTGTTAATGGGTCATTAACACATGGTGTTGGAAGTCTCTCCAATATGTTTACTTAATTTATTCTCCTTTATTTCCAAAATTTTTAAATCACTAAATTTTCAGGGTGTTACAGTCTAACTCCTATTAAATTCTAAATTTCCTATTTTCCTCTCCCCTTTTTAAACAAAAGATCTCCTAATTGGGTTAGGATGGGAGCTAATTTCGTGGGCAACCCATTAGGGTAGGTTTAGGAATCTCATTCCAACTCAAACTTCCTTTTTAATGCATTAAATACTTCTTTTATAATTAAGTATTATTTTAGTTACGAATTTACAGTAATTTCCCATTATTCCCCTTTTAAAAATCCATATTTTGGCCCACTAAATTCTAATGGGTCCATTTAACAAAGCCCATTACTTCTTTTCGTTTAATCCCTTTCCATTAATTTCCCAGGTCATTTATTTTCTTTTAATTGATTTTTCTAACAAATTTTAATATCATGTAAATTTTTATTTTTGTTCAAAAATTTAGGTTGCTACAGGTAATCCCTACTGAGCCTTGTTCACGAGGCTCACCCCCCTACTCCCTTCAGCTAGGGACTTGTCGTCACGAGAGCTCAGTGTCGGATGGTTTACAGAGGCGGTTGTGGCGCCATGTGCTGTCAACAGTAGTGAGAGCGAGCGTTGTAAGCTCTTGTACCTGAGTGAGTTGAGAGTTGTGTTTTGCAAGTTCTCGGGGTATGTCCCTTAAGGACTGTACCTTTTTTTGTACATGTGCTTTTACATGGGACACGTTATACAACTATATATCATGTTATAGTTATTTAAATTCAGTACGTATCTCACTAGACTATTCTTCTTACCCTTTCGGGTCTTCGGATCCATGGGTGGCGGTACGAACTTCAGGGTCTCTGGCAGGGGTCCGGGAGGTCGGATTGTTACACATTTGATTGCCTCTGATTGGCGTAACTTTTGTCTAGTAAGGTGTTTAGGATTCCCTGATCCTCACACCATCATAAGATCCTCTTGTTTGTCTCATTTTTGAGTAGATAGTGTGCGTTTTCTCGAGCACAAACTAAATGTCTTGTTCTTGTTCTAAGTATCTTTGGATTTTCTATGTTAAGAACCTAGTGGAACACCTCTAATTTGCCTAAATGTCTGATCAATAGAGTGTTAGGACTCCCTGACCCTCACACCCTCGGAAGACTCACCTTGTTTCAGCTTGTTCCCGAGGAACATGACCCTTGTTCCTAGGATGTACGTCGAGAGTTTCTTGATCTTTCTCAGAATAGGAACCCAATTGAATTGTCTATTAGTCCAAGCATTTCTGGAACCCTTAAACTGGAAATGCAATCCTCAAGTTTGATCATGTGGTGTTTCCAACAACCTCCTTGTTGGAAACCTTGTCTAAGTCTCTTGTGCACCTTTGAAACCTTGCTACCAGCATCATTAGGTCTGATGCACCATTGCGTATTTATAGATCAATTTCCTTCCTATTTCAAGTATATTTCGACTGGCCCTTTGTGGCAACTTCGACTGGCCCTTTTGACCACTTCGACTGTTTTCTCTCTTGTGAAAAACTTCGATTGGCCCTTTGTGGCAACTTCAACTCGCCCTTCTAGCCACTTCGATTGTTCCCTCTTGTACACTTCAACTGCCAACTCGATTGGCCCTTTTGGCCACTGTGATCTGTCCTATAGAAGAGCAACCAGCGTGAGAGTAACCTAAGTACCTTGTACATGTTAAAAATGGTAAGAATGTGAAGATTATTTCAATGACTCCTAATTTGTCTTGGATCTATTTCCTTGTGATTAACTGAAACTCCATCTTTGAATCTGCTTATCTTGAATCTAAAATCAAAAGAAATGTATAGGAACCCCCTTGAGCTTACTGCATTACTTGATCCAACATGCCTACCTATTTTCTTGCCAATATGTACTCTTGAAGTTCCTTGATCTAAGCTTATGTTATTGGCTTCCATTTAATCTTACAAATCTATCCTTCTTGACTCCAATGATCATCTTGTTCTTGAAATCAGCACTAGTATTGCGATGATATCCTTGATCAAATGCCTGCACAATAGGGCCTGATCCGGTCCTGGGGAGAAGCACCCCGATGTACTTGATAACCTGGAGAGTATAGAGAAAAAAAATTTGAGTGGTGCTTGGCATTGGCATCCATTTGTATGCATGATTGAAAGTGCCTTTTGTTATATGTTAAAAATACAGCACAATGTGCTTACTTGACTTGATATGCTTGAATCGCTTGCTTGACTTGATGAGTTTGATTCGCTTGTAAATGGCCAATTTCCTATTCTTCTTGTTATATGTTTGATTAGATCAAAGCTTGACTCTTGTATCATTCTAATGACATAATAAATAGCATGATTCGCCTTGAACTTCTGCAATATGCAACTCTTGTCTGTTATAATCATGCTTCCTACTTGCCTTGATTATCCTGCTTGTTATCCTTGAAACTCAGCTTGTTAAAACTGTTAATTACTTATATTTTACCCACACCATGAGATATAAATCCTACTGAGCTAGTTTGCTCATAAACCTATTAACATTTCAAGTAATTGGAGCATGATTAGCATGTAGCCGCCCCATTGTGTGGAGAGCTTGGAAGCACCTTGGAGGAGTTTTATTTTTGAATTTTTGATGTGTGAGTGAATCATGTATAATGCTTGACAACCATTATGGATGGATCTATGAGGAATGTTTTGTTTTGGAATTAGAGATTGTACAAACCATGAATGAATAAAAGAAATAAGTTGATGATTTGTCTAAGTGTGAATCATGGACGGAGGAAGTCATATGTTAATCATATTGTGTTTTATGTGTTGGGATTATGTGATTATTTGTGGCAAAGTTTACCATAGTGGGGTGCGCCAATTTCTGACATTTAAAAGTAAACCGTATTATGGAAGAGTATTGTTCATGAAGAAGTGTATTTTGGGCCCCCAATTGTGTTGTTAGGGCTTGTGGGCCCCTTTCATTACCATTTGACTAGAATGTGTCCTCATGTGACATGAGGTGTTTGGTTAAGGCTTATGTTGATGGATGAGATTGGATTATTTTAGACTTTCGAATTTCCACTGCAATTTAAATACCTAATTTTTTGGGGGCGTGACATAAACTGCTTTTGGTTTAATTGATTTCCCATTTACTTCAACAAGTTCTAACTCTTGACATTTACAAAGTATGGACAAGTCCAAACGTGTATTCCTGTTGTCTTTTGTTTTACCTTTTATGTCCATAACGGTGTTGAACACATTATCTAAGATATTTTTCTCGATATGCATTACGTCTAGATTATGCCGCACTAGAGTTAACCAATAGGGTAGCTCCCAAAAAATGCTTCTTTTCACCCAGTTGTGCTCCTTCCCAAAAACTGAAAGGTGTCATGTACTGCCCATCAGTTGTGTGATATCTGCCAAATTTTCTACACGTGCTTCCATATGATGATCAGACAACCTCTCGAATATAAGTTCATGTCATTCCATTATGTTCTTTAGGAATGCATCTTTTTATCTTCTAAAAGGGTGACCATCTACTAAAAACTGCTGATGACGATCAAACCAGCATGACCTTCCACCATGTTTAAGTACAAATGATTTGGTATTATCCATACAGTAAAGGCATGCTAGCCTCCCATATATGCTCCAACTCGATAGCATTTTATATGCAGGAAAATTACTTATCATCCACATCAATGCTGCCCTCATGTAGAAATTTTGCTTTCTAGATGCATCGTAAGTGTTGACCCCCTTAGTCCATAATAATTTTAGTTCATCAATCAATGGTCTGAGATAGATGTCTATATTTTTTGTAGGACTTTTAAAACCAGGAATCAATAAAGGTAGGAATAAATTCTCTCACTTCATGCACATGTTTGGAGGAAGGTTGTATAGTGTCACGAACACTGACCAACTAAAGTAGGAAGCCACTGAACCTCCAAATGGATTGAATCAATCAGTGTATAAACCAAGCCTTACATTATGCGACTCCCTTGAGAAGATAGGATGAACATGGTTGAAATGAGTCCAAGCTGAAAGATGTGCGGAATTATCCAATATGGTAATCTAGAAGAGGGGGGGGGGGGGGGTTGAATAGATTACTGCAAACTAGAAACATTGTTGCCTTCTATTCGATGGAAACACAGACTTATCGAAATCTCAAAGAAATTTAATTTGAATTCGAATTGCTAAGTGTGTGCTTGTTGTGAATAAAACATGAACAACCTATCTAGCGTGTGTAGAATCAACGTGCCTACCAATCATCTATCATGAAAACGTACAAACCACAAGACACGAAGATTTAAGGTGGTTCGGAGTACACAACTTGTGTATCCTACATCCACCGTCCACACACACACGCAGAAGGACTGCTTATGCGTCGTCCAGATGAACTTCAAGCTCCGTCTTGACAGGTATCAGTTGATGGAGAAGCTTGAAAGACGGACGAACCAGTTTCAACTCCGTTCGGAAGATGGTTCTTTCTTTCCCTGGATGAAGGGTTGAAGCAGAACAGCAGGGAAAAGCTCTCTCTCTTGGTTTTTGATTAGGGTTTGGTATGGTGGCTTCTTGCTGTGCAAACACCTCTTTATGTTCTATATATATGGGTGTCCAAGTTAGGAGATATGTGGTAAAAGGAAACACCCAAATACGGAACATAACTAAATCTCGGATTTGAAGATTCTCTTCGTCTGTTGATAGCAGAGTATGCATATGTCGACAGGTAGTAATAGATTTTTAGTTGCCAGAACACTGAACTTCCGGGAAAGGATTTCCTATGTGTAGCTGTCGACAGGCGATTTGCATCTGTCGACAGACACACTTCAACAGTGCTTATAGCTTTCAGAACTGGTTCTATCTGTCGACAGGCAGCTTGCATCTGTCGACAGCTGTTGCTTTACTTGAATTTCCAGTGGCTTGTATGTCTTCCCTGTGCTTGGCTATCGACAGGCATCTGTAGAGCTGTTGACAAGTACTTGTTTAATGTGTTTGTTCTTGAGCTTTTACTCTTGAATTTGATACTTGTCTTCCATACATTCACACCTACATTGAAGATCATTATTAGTGAGATATAATGAATATATGGATGATCAAATGAACCATGTTCTCTCATGATTATCACTTGTTTGATTTGTCATTGTCATCATGTATCACTTACTCTCATAACATCAATTTACATAGTTCATCATCAAAAACATGTAGTCACAAACATAACACATGTGAACCCAACATTCTCGCCCTTTTTGATGATGACAAAAATTTCAATTTATGCACAATTGATGGATGTTTCTCCCCCTTTTGGCAACATCCAAAAAGACAAGTCATGCACACATGAATAAAAAGTAGAAAGATAACTGTGAATTTCATTGAATTAGCATTCAGTGCCCACAATTACAAAAAGATGTCCATGACATGACTCAAAGAAATTCAAAAGAAGGAAGATAACGGGACTGACATAAATGACAAGGTATCCTATGACCAAAAACCTAGTAAAGGGAAGAACTAGTCAACCCAGACTAAGTCCTAAAAACAACAAACCCAAACTCAGACTCTCTAAGCATTGTCAGTCCCAGACACATTGGGATGACGAGATTCACAAAATTCTGTGTAGAGCCGAGTGAGCCGATGTTGAAGCTGAACATGAGAATCAGCCAATGCATCCATCCGGGTATGAACATGCTCAGTGAGCTGATCAAGACGAGCATGAATCCCTGCGAACTGGGTAGTAAGGTATGTCCAGAGGTCCGTAGTGTCAGCCGGTGGAGCAGGGGCATATGGAATATCAGCAGCAGGGTCGCCTTGGACTTCCATTGGGTCTGGTTCAGAATCGTCATCGTTATCCTCATAGCTAGAGGACTCATCTTTAGCTTGTTGTTCTTGACCCTTAAGAGTCCTGGTGACTCTTCCATCAACAAGTTTGTATCCCATCCGATGGGCAGCAGTGAGATCAAATGCACTACGGGATTTGAGGGTTACAAGTTCACTCTCAGGAATGTGGATGCCAATGAAGAGAAGAAGTGAAGTGATTGGGCAAGCATAGGGCATTGATCTCCTGGGATTATAATAGCATTGACGGATCAGGCTAAGCATGAGTTCGGGCAAGTTGATTTGCTCGCACTTGAGGAAGTAGAAAAAGAGTGATTTATGAACATCTGTGTGACGTTTCAGCTGTTCGGATCATCTTCCTGTGTGTATGGAGGCCAGTGTGTGGCCAATGACATGTGTAGCAGGTGTTTTCCGCAGGTGGTGAGGCTTTGTGGGCCGGATATTTGGGCCCAAAGTGCTCACTGATTCACTGTCTGTGAACGCGACAGTGAAGGGCGTCGCGTTTTGAACACGACATCCCAGGGCGTCGTGTTCATGAAACTGCTGTTTTTGGTCTTCGTCTGCATGCGTGCCACGTGTTGCGCATAGGGCGAGCTTGCTGACGTCGACTTATTGAAGGCGACGGACTAGTGTGTCGCGTTCAGGTCGCGACACAGTTTGGCATCGTGTTCTTAACTGTGAAGTGTTTTTATAGAACCCCGGCAGAACAGAGGTCACATGAGCTCTGCTCGGCCAGGGGGTTGTGTTGGAGGATTTCTGGGTGACTCGACTTGTTGGAACTTAGTTTGACGTGTTCTCGGCGCAAGGACGCTGCGTGGAGCGGGGGAAACGTCGTGTGGGCTCCGTACTTCGCCTGCTTTGCGAAGGTAGGGAGATTTCCCGTGTTTGATCCGTGGATTGCTCGTGTGTTGTGAATGATGTGTTTCTAGCTCTCTAAACAGTAGATAGCATGTGTAGGAACACATTGAAGCATGTAAATGGAATGGAAACCATAGATTATAGGGGTTTTGGGGGTGACCCGGATGATGGATTCCGGATTAGGGTTTGCGCCTGTAAAGGCGACAAACCTGGGCGTCGCGACAATGTCGAGACAGAACGATACGTTGCGTTCTTGTTTTTAAAGGCGACATATCGAGCTGTCGCGTTCTGAAGGCGACACTAAACCCCATCGCGATCACAACCGAGGTTGTTCTATGCATATGTATGCTAGTGTAATATTATCGGATTATCGTTTGTGTATTGTGCGGTAATGGTAAGAGGTGCATTGGCACTCTCAACGCTCAGGGAGCGTATGGTGTGTGTAGTCGGCGTGGTGTTCACGTGATTTACGTGGAGGTTTCACGTGGCTTGTGCATTGTGCATGTGGTTTCTGTGTACGTGGCGTGTAGTTTGACGCCTGCCGTGGATACCTCTTCAGTTGGGAGCCCCAGGTTTTGTGTGAGCCAGGCACGTGTGTGCTCGGGGCTTGTCCCGGTACTGAGTACCTTCGAGGTTTTGTCGTCTTCCTGGACACCCTCACTCTTGTGCTGAGTAGTACGTCCAGCTGAGGGAAAGACGGCAGTGGGACAGCGACTAGAGAGAGTTTGTTGTGTTGTCGCTTATAGCGCGCTCGTAGTTGGGGGAGATGGACACCAGTAGACGTACTGGGCCCCAGCTAGTCCTGTTTTCCAGTTCCTCACTTTAGGGAGCTCGGGCCAGAGTCCCTAAAGGTGCCAGGCATGGGCCTGCGGGGTGTGTGACCTACAGGTTGTGGTGGTTTAGTTGGACTCCACAGTTCTTTGTACTGGTTTAGTGGAGCGGCAGCTGGACCTTCCATCCGTGGCTGCGAGACTGAGAGGTAGTCTTGTGTTGTTTGTCCGGGTCAATAGCTGGTGTCGCGAGCCAGCCTACGTGGCCCGAGTGAGGCGTTTTCCTACTGTAGCTCGTACACTTGTTCGGGTTTGCCGTTTAATTATCATTATTGGTTTCTATTAAGCGTCAAGTGGTAAGTGGTATTTACATTTTTATATCCTGCTATGTAGTTCTATGAATTGTTAGTGTAATCTCCTGCTTTACTATTTATGTTGGTTTGCTCGGTTTCTAGGGAGTTTCCCTATTGAGCCAGTGACTCGAGAGGCTCACCCCCCCCCTACTCTTTCAGGTGAGGGAGAGCAGGAGACCTCACACCCGTCGTCTAGTTCTGAGCCGCATCGTAGCAGAGGGTCTGCACCACCGGCAGTGTAATTTACTTTTCTATTGTACACCTCGGGGTATGCCCCAGGTTGTTGTTGTAGTTTGGTTACAGTTGTGCTATGGCTATGTACATTTCTAATAAATATTTGTGAGATTGGCAAATCTTATATATATTTGAGCTGGTTCCTTTATATTCCTACGGACTAGTAGTTTGATATCCCTTGCGAGGCTTCGGCCCGGTCGCGGGAGGCGGACTCGTGTTAGGCACGTTATTGGGTTAACGGGTCTGAGCAACGAGGGCCGTCACAGTTGGTATCAGAGCAAGGTCCGTATGGATATAGAGGAATTGGAAATTGCATAGCCATGTCTCTATTGTAACCCAATGCTGGTAGTGACCTTGGTTTTGTATTAATTTATCGTATGTTGTGTCGATGAAATGATGCTTGTACAGAATTAGGAATGGCAGAAAGGAGAGACTGGGGAGGTGGAGGAGAGGGGTCAGGAGAGGACCCTACGCAGAGAATGATAGAGAGAATTTGGGAAAGCCTGACAGATATAAGGATGAGATTAGACCAGCAGCCACCGGTGCAGCCAGCGGCAGCAGTACCACCACTTCCAGAGGAGGCAGTGCCAGTAGCCCCAGTTCCACCACCATCCGGAGTAGAGGTACCTTCTATAGTACCCATACACTTGGCAGTTCCAGCGAGGTCAGCTATCGGAGAGGAGACTACAGTACTTGTGGAGCGGTTTTTGAGGTTGCAGCCCCCTACATACTCAGGAGGCCCCAACCCGGATACAGCAGAGCATTGGATACATGAGATTGAGAGGGTATTTGCGATAATGAGGTGTCCCCAGGAAGATAGAGTGATTCTTGCAGCATACCAGCTACGAGGATTTGCACAAGAATGGTGGCGGCTAAAGATGCAGACAGTTTTTACAGGCAGAACGGAGGACACTATCACATGGTCAGAATTTTTGTCAGTTTTTAATGATTCTTTCTTCCCAATACAGATCCAGCAGATGAAGAGGGAGCAGTTTAGGACACTCCAGCAAGGGAATCTCTTGGTGCTTAAATATCAGATGAGGTTTATGGCCTTGAGTAGGTACGCCCCATATGTGGTAACTGATAATACCATGATGGTGGAGTACTTCATCCGAGGTCTGAGGGTAGAATTATAGGATGCGGTGATTCCACTAATGTGTAAAATAGTGGAAGAGGCAGCACAACGAGCAGCAATACTTGAGAGGACTGTTAGGGCCAGGCAGGGGCAGTCTCAGACAGGTGGTTTAGGCTCAGGCAGCTTTCGGCATCCACAGTCGTCAGGAGGAATCAGTAAGGGGAAAGCACCTTCCGGAGCTTCTTCGTCATCTGGAATAGCAAAGTGGGGTAAGCAGATCAAGAAATTCTTCCAAGGAGGCCGTGGTAGAGGCAGGCAGCAGGGCTATCAGCAGGGAGGTTTTCAGCAGGGTCGTGGCTACAGGCCACTGGTTCTAGAGGAATCTCAGCAAAGTACGGCGGGGTAGCCTACGGCATACCCAACTTTCAGATGTTATAATTGTGGGCAGCCAGGACATTTAGTGAGGAAATGTTCGTATCCTCAAGAGCAAACTTATGGTAGAGGGACCCAGCAGCAGCAGCCCTTTCAGCGGTCAGCAGAGCAGGGCAGAGGTGTACCGTACTAGAGAGGAGGATGGGGCTGAGTGATGGAAATCACCCGAGCGCAGGCGGAGGCATCCAATCTCATTGAAGGTATATTACCTTTCTTTGATTTCACTTCTAGAGTGTTAATTGATCCGAGTGCTTCGCATTCATTTATTTCTGAAGATTTTCTGGATATTATAGTACATCCTTTAGAAGAAAGGTCCTGTGAGTTAGTGGTAGAGATTCCTTCAGGAGGATATATGCTTACTTTCAGTTTTCTAGAAGAGGTCCCGTTAGTTATTCATGGAAATCAGATGCCAGTAAGGTTATATGTTTTAACATTGAAAGATTATGATGTGATACTGGGTATGGACTGGTTAGAAGCCTATGGGGCCATGGTTGATTGCAGGAAAAAGAGAGTTAGGTTTTGCAGACCCAGTGGTGAAGTGTTTGAATTCCAAGGTATGCCTTTTTACACTCCCAAGTTTATTATTTCTGCACTTAGAGCTAAAAAGTTGATTAATGCGGGATGTGTAGCTTACCTTGCGTCAACTAGTCTAGTTGAGTCTAGTAAGTCTGTAGATTCAGTGCCAGTGGTCAGAGAATTTGCAGATGTATTTCCAGAAGAGTTGCCAGGGCTAGCTTCGCACAGAGAAGTAGATTTTACCATAGAATTGCAGCCAAGCAGTTTACCGATCTCTAAAGCACCTTATAGAATGGCACCAGCAGAGTTGAAAGAATTGAAGAAGCAATTGCAAGAGCTGATAGAAAAAGGTTTTATCAGGCCCAGTCAGTCACCGTGGGGAGCGCTAGTATTATTTGTTAGAAAGAAAGATGGCAGCTTAAGGATGTGTATATACTACAGACAGTTGAATAAAGTTACAATTAAGAACAAGTATCCTCTTCCTAGAATTGATGATCTATTTGATCAGTTGCAATCAGCCAAGGTATTTTCTAAGATAGATTTGAGGTCAGGATATCATCAATTGCGAATTAGAGTAGAAGACATTGAGAAGACCGCTTTTCGTACCAGATATGGGCATTATGAGTTTGTTGTGATGCCATTTGGGTTAACTAATGCACCAGCAGCTTTTATGAATCTGATGAACTGAATATTTCATCCGCATTTGGATCAGTTCATAGTGGTATTTATTGATGATATACTGGTTTACTCAGCATCAGAAGAGGAGCATGCAGCGCACTTGTGGGTTACTTTGCAGATATTGAGGGATCACTAGCTATTTGCCAAGTTCAGTAAATGTGAATTTTGGCTGAAAGAAATTCAGTTTCTGGGTCATGTAATATCAGGTGAAGGTATTGCAGTGGATCCCGCCAAAGTTGAGGCAGTAATGAAATGGGAAGAACCGAGGACAGTGTCTGAGATCAGGAGTTTTCTGGGTCTTGCAGGTTATTACAGAAGATTTATTCAAGATTTTTCCAAAATAGCAGCCCCTATGACTAGGTTGACAAGAAAGGGGTTCCTTTTGTGTGGTCCTCAGAATGCAGATGCAGTTTTGTAGAATTAAAGAAAAGGTTGACTTCAGCACCAGTGTTAGAAATACCGTCAGGAAGTGGCGGATTTGTTTTGTTTACAGATGCATCTAAGAGAGGATTGGGTGTAGTTTTGATGCAGCACAGTAAGGTGGTAGCCTACGCCTCCAGGCAATTAAAGAAACATGAAGAGAATTATCCCACCCATGATTTAGAGTTGGCAGCGGTTGCCTTTGCATTGAAGATTTGGCGGCATTATTTGTATGGTGAAAGATTTGAAATATTTACGGATCATAAGAGTTTAAAGTATATTTTATCTCAGAAGGATTTGAATTTAAGGCAGCGTCGATGGATAGAATATTTAAAAGATTATGACTTTAGTTTAGCATATCATCCAGGCAGAGCTAATGTAGTAGCAGATGTACTAAGTAGAAAAGCGGTTATGAATCAACTTATGATCAGAGAATGGAAATTGTATGAAGATGTGGCAAAAAATTCCTTATATGTGCCGAGTAGTCAGCGCAGAGCAGTATTAGCAACCAGTGCAGTGGAGCCATCTTTATACCAGCAAATAGTGGAGGTGCAGAGAGCAGATAATAGTTTAGCAGATATTATAAGAATGGAAGAAGTGACTTTTGGGAACGACAGTGTGGTCAAACTCAAAGGTCGACTATATGTTCCAGCAGATGCAGAAATCAAACAAAAAGTTTTAGAAGAGGCTCACAGATCAAGGTATACCATCCACCCAGGCAGCACAAAGATGTATCAAGATATGAAGAAACATTTTTGGTGGCCGAATATGAAGAGAGAAATTGCAGAGTTTATTGCAAGATGTGCAGTATGTCAGCAAATTAAAGCAGAACACCAAAAGTCAGGAGGATTGTTGCAGCCACTACCCATTCCACAATGGAAGTGGGATGATATAGCGATGGATTTTATTGTTGGTTTGCCTAGATCATCAGGTCACAATGCAATTTAGGTATTTGTGGACAGATTAACTAAGGTTTGTAGGTTGTTACCGGTCAGTATGACATGGTCAGTGGACAGATTAGCTAAGCTGTATGTAGAAAGAATTGTGCCTTTATATGGTATTCCAATCACCATTGTTTCAGATCGAGATCCTCGTTTTACTTCAGGTTTTTAGAGGAGTTTGCAGAGAGTCGTCGGTACAGAGTTAAGGTACAGTTCAGCATATCATCCACAAACAGATGGGCAGACAGAGAGGACAATCCAACACTTGAAGACATGCTAAGAGCTTGTTGTTTGGTGTGGGGAGGTATTTGGGAGCGCCACTTGGGATTGGTTGAGTTTGCTTATAATAACAGTTACCATGCAAGTATTGAGATGGCACCATATGAAGCCTTATATGGTAGACCGTGTAGATCACCACTAAACTGGCATGAAGTAGGAGAAAGACAAGTTTTGGTCCAGAGTTAGTTCGACAATGTGCAGAGATAGTAAAATTTATTCAAGAAAAATTGAAAATAGCCCAGAGCCGTCAAAAAAGCTGTGCAGACGTCAGACGTAGACCTTTGCAATTTGAAGTTGGTGACTATGTATTTCTAAAGGTTTATCCTACTAAAGGCGTGCTGAGGTTTAGTAAGAAAGGTAAGTTGAGCCCAAGATATGTCGGGTCATTCCAGATAAAAGAAAGAATGGGTGAAGCAGCTTACAAGTTAGATTTGCCAGCAGATTTCACTGATGCACATGATGTGTTTCATGTCTCAATGTTGAGAAAGTATATCAGAGATCCATCCCAAGTTGTCAGTTATCAAAGAGATGATTTGAAGCCCGACATGACAATGCCGGAATATCCAGTGCAGATTACAGGCCACAGAACTCAGAAGCTCAGGAATAAAGAGATTGAATTAGTGAAAGTCAGATGGGAAAACAGACAAGGTGGAGAAGATACATGGGAATTAGCAGAAGAAATGATGAAAGCGTATCCATACTTGTTTGAGTAAGTTTTAATTCTTTTAGGTGATAGTGTTATATAGATTGAATTAAAAAGTTTTCGGTGTTCAATTTTTGTTTTAAATTTCGAGGATGAAATTTTCTTTTAGGTGATAGTAACGTGACGTTTCGGCCGTTCGGATCGTCTTCCTGTGTGTATGGAGGCCAGTGTGTGGCCAATGACGTGTGTAGCAGGTGTTTTCCGTAGGTGGTGAGGCTTTGTGGGCCAGAGATTTGGGCCCAAAGTGCTCACTGTCTGTGAACGCGACAGTGAAGGGCGTCGTGTTTTGAACGCGACATCCTAGGGTGTCACGTTCATGAAACCGCTGTTTTTGGTCTTCGTCTGCATGCACGCCACGTGTTGCGCATAGGGCGAGCTTGCTGACGTCGACTTATTGAAGGCGACGGACTAGTGTGTCGTGTTCAGGTCGCGACACAGTTTGGCGTCGCGTTCTTAACTGTGAAGTGTTTTTATAAAACCCCGACAGAACAGAGCTCACATGAGCTCTGCTCGGCCAGGGGGTTGTGTTGGAGGATTTCTGGGTGACTCAACTTGTTGAAACTTAGTTTGACGTGTTCTCGGCGCAAGGACGCTGCGTGGAGCGGGGGAAACGTCGTGTGGGCTCCATACTTTACCTACTTTGCGAAGGTAGGGAGATTTCCCATGTTTGATCTGTGGATTGCTCGTGTGTTGTGAATGATGTGTTTCTAGCTCTCTAAACAGTAGATAGCATGTGTAGGAACACATTAAAGCATGTAAATGGAATGGAAACCATAGATTATAGGGGTTTTGGGGGTGATCCGGATGATGGATTCCGGATTAGGGTTTGCGCCTGTAAAGGCGACAAACCTGGGCGTCACGATAATGTCGTGACAGAACGATACGTCGCGTTCTTATTTTTAAAGGCGACATATCGAGCTGTCGTGTTCTGAAGGCGACGCTAAACCCCGTCGCGATCACAGCCGAGGTTGTTCTATGCATATGTATGCTAGTGTAATATTATCGGATTATCATTTGTGTATTGTGCGGTAATGGTAAGAGGTGCATTGGCACTCTCAATGCTCAGGGAGCGTGTGGTGTGTGTAGTCGGCGTGGTGTTCACGTGGTTTACGTGGAGGTTTCACGTGGCTTGTACATTGTGCACGTGGTTTCCGTGTACGTGGCATGTAGTTTGACGCCTACCGTGGATACCTCTTCAGTTGGGAGCCCCAGGTTTTGTGTGAGCCAGGTACGTGTGTGCTCGGGGCTTGTCCCGGTACTGAGTACCGTCGAGGTTTTGTCGTCTTCCTGGACACCCTCACTCTTGTGCTGAGTAGTACGTCCAGCTGAGGGAAAGACGGCAGTGGGACAACGACTAGAGAGAGTTTGTTGTGTTGTCGCTTGTAGCGCGCTCGTAGTTGGGGTAGACGGACACCAGTAGACGTACTGGGCCCCAGCTAGTCCTGTTTTCCAGTGCCTCACTTTAGGGAGCTCGGGCCAGAGTCCCTAAAGGTGCCAGGCATGGGCTTGCGGGGTGTGTGACCTGCAGGTTGTGGTGGTTTAGTTGGACTCCACAGTTCTTTGTACTGGTTTAGTGGAGCGGCAGCTGGACCTTTCGTCCGTGGCTGCGAGACTGAGAGGTAGTCCTGTGTTATTTGTCTGGGTCAGTAGTTGGTGTCGCAAGCCAGTCCACGTGGCCCGAGTGAGGCGTTTTCCTACTGTAGCTCGTACACTTGTTTGGGTTTGCCGTTTAATTATCATTATTGGTTTCTGTTAAGCGGCAAGTGGTAAGTGGTATTTACATTTTTATATCCTGCTATGTAGTTCTATGAATTGTTAGTGTAATCTCCTGCTTTACTATTTGTGTTGGTTTGCTCGGTTTCTAGGGAGTTTCCCTACTGAGCCAGTGACTCGAGAGGCTCACCCGCCCCTACTCTTTCAGGTGAGGGAGGGCAGGAGACCTCACACCCGTCGTCTAGTTCTGAGCCGCATCATAGTGGAGGGTCTGCACCACCGGCAGTGTAATTTACTTTTCTGTTGTACACCTCGGGGTATGTCCCTGGTTGTTGTTGTAGTTTGGTTATAGTTGTGCTATGGCTATGTACATTTCTAATAAATATTTGTGAGATTGGAAAATCTTATATATATTTGAGCTGGTTCCTTTATATTCCTACGGACTAGTAGTTTGATATCCCTTGCGAGGCTTCGGCCCGGTCGCGGGAGGCGGACTCGTGTTAGGCACGTTATTGGGTTAACGGGTCTGAACAACGAGGGCTGTCACAATCTGTGACGAGTTCCCGACTACCATGCTTTGGAGCAATCAAGGTGGTGAATATGTGATGAATCATGCGGTTCATTGGGGGAAAAGAATTGGCATTGAGTTTGACTACATCCTTGGTTGAATCATATTGTTGAAGGGTGATGAGGTAGTAATACTCAGAGGCAGAGGGATGACCTAGAATAACATCAGCCCCGGAGTTGGGAATTTGAAGAGTAGTGCTTAAAAGGTTTGGAGTAAGCTTGAAGGGGGTACCTTTGACGGATATGTAAAGATGCCCATCCGGAGACATGCCAAGATTGTTGAAAAACTCTGTCACAGCAGTGGGAGAGTATTGCATGTGAGAGTAGAGAAAAACTGTCTAGCCCTGGGTGTCAAACAGGGCCTGGAGATTGGGAAACATGTCTCCCAGAGATGGAAAATCAGCATAGCGGGGCTGCACGAATTTGCTGAAGGTTCTCAGAACCATGTTGAGTTGCATGCGTGGGGGAACAACTAGCTCGGGCAACCGATCATTGCGATGCTTGGTTCGGCGCTCAGAAGGAGCCCTGGAGCCTTCGTCGGCTTCTGGAGAGATGGGACGGAGACGGGAAGCGGGACGTTTGCCCTTGGGAGCCATGAGGAAGACAAGGTCGGAGTGGAGAAGAACTCTGAAAAGAGAGGGAGACAGGAAGGCTAGAAGAGAACCAGGAGGGGCCAAATCTAGGTCTGGCGCTCTGGAGAAAGAAGGTTGGGGTTTAGAGAGGAAGGAGAGGATGTTTTGGAAGTGGGGAAAGAAGGAAAGGGCGTAGGTTCGCTTTTAAAGAGTTTAGGTAAGAGTTTGAAATGGAAGGGTCCCACAAAATCCGGCCCTAAACGGCGCACTGGTTGTGCTTCTTAACTGCCCTAGCCGCCGACTGTCGACAGGTGAATAGTCATCTGTTGATAGGCACACTCAGAATTTGTGCCAGATTTGTGTTTTGAGAGAATTTTTGTGGGCAATGAGCATCCAAAGTGTAGATAAGGTGTAAAATAGATATATACACATTTTAAAATGTCATACCCACTAATATTAAGACATGTCAAACAATCTACAATGGTTGAGAAATAATACCCCAGAAGTCTCAAGTTGTAGCATGAAGAGCACATTGTACAAAAGCTTATGAACATGAGATAACCGCTTTGAATAAAAACCATTGTAGAAAAACATATTTCCTAGTGGGTGATGGTCATATGGTTTATGAAAAAGATGTCTACATGCGTAGGTAACCATAAACATCAATGTACCCATGATTAATCAAACATTGGAAGCTTCACACTATTTCAACTTTGAATTGTTTCGAGGGAAATTCAATGGGAAAAGTGGTAATTAGGATCACTAACACCTTTTGACGTGAGGATAGACATGTGGAATGCCCATACGCCTAGTTACTCAGTGGAAGTGACCATCATACCATTTTACAGAGATAATGAGTAAGCGTTTTGATGCGAAGACAGACATTTGTGATGCCTATGTCCCCGGTTACTCAGCAATACACAACATTGCTCTGCCTTTGTCCCGTGATTATTTGTTGGTACATTTTTTGATTGTTAGAAACAGGTAGCTTTTCTCCATTTTTTGTGTGTGTGTTTGAAAATCAAGGTCAAACAGTATTTATGGTTAACAACCATTGCAAAAAATAAAGTTCAATGACCATAGGACTTATTAAGTCACTTGAGAAAAAATGATTATCCACAAGGGAGTTATTCAAGTGAGTTAGGTTAGACCCATTAGATTTGTCCAATGTACTCCAAATGATACAACCTAGACTCATACAAGAATAGTATGTCAAAATCATTGTGATTTAGACTATATCTTTGGTATTATGTGGATATGAAAGATTAAAACATAAGTAAGTACCCAAGGTTCACCTTACATTAAGGGGACGAACATGCTGATGAAGGATGTTGAGAAGAATAGAGAATTTCATGTGAAATGTGTATCTATCGACAGCTGGTATGAGCCTGTTGACAGATGTGCACAGCTTGAGAATACTATGTTCAGTCAGATCATGGCTGTCGATAGCTAGTTTGAGTCTGTCAACAGATGCACACAGACTGAAAGTATGGAGTTCAGGGAGATCAGAATCTGTGCCTGGCTGTCGACAGCAGAAGAAGGGGCTGTTGATAGGGTTCAAATCTTGGGTTCTATGAGGGCATAGCTTTCGACAGAAGTGTTTGGGGCTGTCGACAGGTGCTTTGGCAAAACAGATTAATGTTCAAGATGAGTGAAGAATTGGAACCTCATGCTTGAGAGATGAGAACATATGAAAAATAGAGATTGTCCCTCATGAATTCACTCATCAAACCTGAACTTACTCCCCCATAGTGTGTGCATGTGATGACTCAACATTCAAGCAATTCAAACAAAATATTCATATGCATGACAAGCATTTACACACCAGAGATCATTTATGAGCACATGAGCACAAAAATTTATTTGTTTTCAAAAATGAATGGGCAACATGAAGAGAAGCTATATACCCGTTTGGAAGTAAATGACCTTTATATGTAGTTTGACTATGGATACATGGCGGAGAATGTTTTCTCACGCATAATGATAGTTTCCAAACAAGCATGACTTGTTCTTCCACATTTCACCATTTGATATACCACATAATCATTACACATAAAGTGCATATACTTCAAAATTAGGAATGAGTTTCATTGCATTTTGCCCAAACTCAACTCTCTTCTCAATGTAGTGAATCGATCTTCAGACAAGAGTTTTGTGAAAATGTCAGCCAGTTGCTTCTCAATGGGTATGAAGCTAAGCTCCAAGGATTTGTTGGCTACTTCATCTCTCAAAAAGTGGTGTCGTATTTCAATGTGTTTGGTCTTTGAGTGTTGGACTGGGTTCTTTGAGAGATTAATGGCACTAGTGTTGTCACATAGGATAGGTGTGCATCCAATATCAATATTGTAGTCACATAGTTGACTTTTAATCCACAACACTTGAGCCACACAACTCCCTGCAGCAACATATTCTGCCTCTGCAGTGGAAAGTGCAACCGAGTGTTGCGTCTTGGATGCCCACGAAACCATACAACCTTCAAGGAATTGGCAGTACCCACTAGTGCTTTTTCTATCAATTTTACATCCAACATAGTCAGCATCAGAATATGATATCAAATTGAAGCTACTACCTGCTGGATACCAAAGCCCAAAATCATACGTACCTGAGAGATATCTGAAAATTCTTTTAACTGCAACCAAATGGCTTTCCTTTGAACTAGATTGGTATCTAGCACAAAGGCAAACACTGAATCGTATGTCCGGTCTACTTGCAGCAAGGTAAAAGAGTGAGCCAATCATACCTCGGAATTACTTTGCATCTACCGGTTTACCTTTCTCATCATTTTCAAGTTTAATGCTTGTGATCATTGGGGTTGAGGCAACTTTGTCTTGTTCAAAGTGAAATCTTTTGAGAAGCTCCTTAACATATTTTTCTTGATTAATGAAGAACACGTCTTCATGTTGCTTTACGTGCAAGCCAAGAAAAAACTAAAGCTCCCCCATTAGACTCATCTCAAACTCACTGTGCATGTGTTTAGAAAACTCTTCAAACAGTGATGGGTTAGTGGAACCAAAGATGATGTCGTCCACATAAACTTGAACAATAATTATGTGATTGCGAACTTTCTTAGTAAAAAGGGTTTGGTCCACTTTACCTCTTGAGTAGTTTTTACTTACCAAGAAGTTGCTTAACCTGTCGTACCAAGCTCGAGGTGTCTGCTTCAAACCGTAAAGAGCTTTGTGCAACTTATAAACATGGTTAGGCTTTTCATTATCCTCAAAACCAGGTGGTTGAGAAACATATACTTCCTCTTTTATGTAGTCATTCAAGAAAGCAGTTTTAACATCCATTTGAAAAGGTTTGAACCTGTTCGAGCATGCATATGCTAACAAGATTCTTACTGCTTCAAGCTTAGCTATAGGTGCAAAAGATTCTTCAAAATCTATCCCAAATTCTTGGTTATACCCTTTTGCTACCAGTCTAGCTTTCTTTCTCACCACTTTACCCTCTTCATTTAGTTTATACCTAAAAACCCATCTTGTGCCAATGACAGAAATTTCAGGGGTTCTAGGAACTAAACTCCAGACATTATTTCTTTCAAATTGACCTAATTCCTCATGCATGACATCTATCCAAGAGTTTTCCTTTAATGCCTCTTCAACATTTTTAGGTTCCACTTGAGAGACAAATGCTAAATGATCATGTTCAACTATTTGTCTAACTTGAGACCTAGTTTGAACTTTATCATTTACATTTCCAATTACGTTGTCAAGTGGGTGATCTTTTAAATATCGTACATTGGAGATTGTTGAAGAGACTGGTTGATCTTGGATTTGAGGAATTTGATCTTGTGTAACTTGCACTTGAGGTGGGTGTTCTTGAGGATCTTCATCTTGAGTCTTTTCTTCTTCAGGGTCTTCATCTGGTTCATCATCTTGCTTGTGGAGACGTATTCCTTCATCTTCATCACCATGCCTGCGGAAATAGATATTGTTAGTTTTGGTTTTTACTTGAGAATATTCTTTATGTTTTTCATGTTGTTTCCCAAGGATTGTTCCTTCATCTCCATCATCATACCTGTGAAAATTTAAGTCATTAGTCTTTGCATGATGTTCATCAAAAACAACATGTGGAGTTTCTTCCACAGTTTTATTTTTGTTGTTAAACACCCTATATGCTCTAGAGTGTTCTGAGTATCCAAGAAAAATACTTGGATCATTTTTGGCTTCAAATTTATCTAAATCCATTTTATCATTGTTATGAATGAAGAATTTGGAGCAAAAAACTCTGAAATTCCCAATACTGGGTTTCTTACCTTTCAAGAGTTCATATGGATATTTCTTCATCACAGGTCTTACCATGGCTCTATTGAGGATGTAGCATGAAGTGTTCACTGCCTCTGCCCAAAAGCTTCTTGTGAGTTGGCTTTTAACCAGAAGAGTGCGAGCCATTTCCACCAATGTTCCGTTCTTTCTCTCAACTACACCATTTTGTTCCGAAGTCCTTGGTGAGGAGAACTGGTGATCAATTCCTTGGTTTCTACAAAATTAAGAGAAAGAGTTTTTATCAAACTCTCCCCCATGATCAGTGCAGATTGAGCATATCTTATAAACATTCCCATGCTCAATCTTATAAAAGAACTCTTCAAAGACTTTGTGTGCTTCATTTTTGTGAGCCAAAAATTTGACCCAAGTGAACCTAGAGAAATCATCTACAATGACAAAACCAAAATGTTTGCCATTGAGACTAAGAGTTCTAGTAGGTCCAAAAAGGTCCATGTGCAACAATTCATAGGGTTTTGAAGTGATTACCGGTGCTTTTGACTTGAAAGACTTCCGGGTTTATTTTCCCTATGCACATGCATCACAAAAACTTTCATTTTTATTGAAAGAAATTTGAGGAAGTCCACTTACCAATTTCAGCCTCATGATCTTGTGCAACACATTGTAGCTTGCATGGCCAAGCCTACGATGCCACAAAGTCAATTCGTCTTGTTTACTTGCAACAAGACACAAATTTCTGTTTTCTGGTTCATCTAAATCAACTAAATAGATGTTATTCACCCTTTTTCCAGAAAACTTGAGGCTTCCTGTTTCTTTATCAACAATTTGGCATGCATTCGATTCAAAAATAACTTTATGACCTTTATCACACAGTTGGCTTATGCTAAGCAAATTGCGATTAAGACCATCAACTAATAACACGTTGTCTATTGAGTTAGAGACATACTTACCTACCTTACCTGTGCCAATGATTTGGCCCTTATTGTTACCTCCAAAGACAACTTGACCTCCATCTTTTTCCACCAGCAAACAGAATTTATCTTTGTCGCCCGTCATATGCCTCGAGCAGCCACTATCCAAGTACCATTTGTTTTGATTTTGGGCTGCTAGGCATTCCCGCATAGATGGATCAGATAAGAGGTTTTGGTACCCAAATTACTTTGGGTCCCAATGTTTCATTCATGCCAGAAAGTAAATACTTCGGAATCCAAACTTGTTTGAATTTCTGTTTATTTGAGTTATTCCAGCATTGTTTTTCTTTATGACCAAATTTCTTGCTAATATTGCATGATGAAGGTTTCCTCGGAACATTTGTTTTATCAATTTGTTGAACATCTGATTTCTTTTTACCCTTCAGTTGCCTGGATGGCTGTCCCTTGACAGCATTCTTCCAGGCCTGTCGACAACTCTCATTGAGCCTGTCGACAGACTGCTTATTCTTTTAAACACCTGAGGGCTTTTGTTTGGGTTGCTATTGCTTGACTTTTGCTTGATTTTTCTTGTTCTTATAAGGAACTTGTTTGCTTGTGCTTGGGCTAGAATCAACAAAGGAAGTTATCAATGTCTCTCCCATTTTATTTTGTTTCACTGGTTGATATCCAAGCCCATGCCTTGTTACATTAACATTTGCACCCAAAACAGCATCAAGATTTTATTTTCCCTTTACAAATCTTGTGAGATCTTCAATTTTTTCTTTTAATTCCTTTTCAGTTTGTTCCAACTTTTTCTTTATTTCTTGATGTTCATTTTGTAGGCTTTCAAGAGAATCAATTAGGCTGTGTTTTTCTTTTTCACTCTCTTGCAACTTTTCTTTCATGCAATCCATTTCCTCACTGTGAGCTTCCTCATCAATTTTCATCATTTCAATTTCTTTATTTAGAATTGCAATTTGTTCATCATTAGATGTGCTATGAACAAGTAAATTGATTTTCTTTTTCAGTGCTTTGTTTTCAGATTTAAACTCACAAAATTTCTCAAAAAGTAATGTGTAAGCCTTTTCCCATTCATCTACAGTATAGTTCTCAAAGGAAGAGTTTACCTCAGTGGAGTCCTCACTCCTTGCCATTAAATAGTGAACTTCTTCATCTCCTGAGCTTGCATGTGAGTCCTCGTCTTCGTCTTCATCACTCCAAGTTGCCAACATTGACTTGGCTTTCTTGAAGGTGAATTTATCTTTCTTCAGTTTCTTCTTGAGCTCTGGGCATTCTCCTCTTCTATGCCCTGGTTTCTTGCACTCATAGCACACAATCATGTCAGATTTCTTGTTAGACTCAAATTTATTTGAAAAATCTTTCTTTTGAAAAGATTTGGAGTTACCTGAGCCTCTCCTTTTGAACTTAAGAAATTTCTTGAATTGTCTAGTGAGCATGGCCATTTCATCGTGCTCACTATCACTAGACGTTTCATTGTCATCACTTTCCTGTTGTACATCGTTTTTGGAACTAGAGGAATTTTTGTTGGAAGCTTTTAAAGCAATAGATTTTCTTGGATTTTATTTAGTTTCTTTCCTCTTTATATTTATCTCATAGGTCATCAAGGAACCAATTAGCTCATCTAATTTCATTTTTGACAGATCTTTAGAATCCTCAATGACAGTGGCCTTAGTATTCCACGAGGATGGAAGAGACTGAAGTATCTTCCTAACTAAGTCACTTTCTGAGTATTCTTTCTTAAGACCTTTCAACCCGTTAATTATTAGCATGAACCTTGTAAACATATCTGATATGGTTTCATCATTTTTCATTTTAAATATTTCATATTCAGATACTAGCATGCTTGCTTTGGTTTCCCTTACCTCAGACGTACCTTCGTAGATGAGTTCAAGCTTGTCCCACATTTCTTTTGCTGAGGTGCATGTGGAGACTCTTGAGTATTCCTTGGGATGTACAACGCACTACATCATGTTCAATGTGCTCCAGTTGAGAGTCCCTTTCTTAATCTCGTCATTTGTCCACGTGTCTTCATCCTCAGGCAGCACATATGCTCCTTTGCTGACGATCTTCCAAAGCTCAAAGTCTTGAGCTCTCAGAAATACCTGCATGCAATTTTTCCAGTATGGATAGTCAGTGCCATCAAAGAAGGGTGGTCTGGACACTGAGTGTCCCTCAGCCATAAACCCCTTGTTAGATTCCATGAGATCGAGAATCTCCTGATCGTAAGATCAAGCTTTAAAAGCAATAAATCGGAGAAACCTCGCTCTGATACCAATTGAAAGATGCGCGGAATTATCCAATATGGTAATCTAGAAGGGTGGGGGTTGAATAGATTACTGCAAACTAGAAACACTGTTGCCTTCTTTTCAATGGAAACACAGACTTACCGAAATCTCAAAGAAATTTAATTTGAATTCGAATTGCTAAGTGTGTGCTTGTTGTGAATAAAACATGAACAACCTATTTAGCGTGTGTAGAATCAACGTGCCTACCAATCATCTATCGTGAAAACGTGCAAACCACAGGACACGAATATTTAAGGTGGTTCGGAGTACACAACTTGTGTATCCTATGTCCACACACACACGCAGGAGGACTGCTTATGAGCGAGTTAAATCACTACAACACACACACACCACGTTGTCTGATCCAAACACACGATCAGAACAATGCCACACACGTAGATCAAGCACAAGAGACACTTGATCCACTGCCACACACACAGAGTATGAAAAAGTGGTAAAAGAGAAGAGTTCAGAGTTGTAGAATCAAATCCTGAGATGGAACTCTTGAAGATGGTCGTCCATATGAACTTCAAGCTCCGTCTTGACAGGTATCAGTTGATGGAGAAGCTTGAAAGACGGACGAACCAGCTTCAACTCCGTTCGGAAGATGGTTCTTTCTTTCCCTCGATGAAGGGTTGAAGCAGAGCAGCAGGGAAAAGTTCTCTCTCTTGGTTTTTGATTAGGGTTTGGTATGGTGGCTTCTTGCTGCGAAAATACCTCTTTATGTTCTATATATATGGGTGTCCAAGTTAGGAGAGACGTGGTAAAAGGAAACACCCAAATACAGAACATAACTAAATCTCGGATTTGAAGATTCTCTTCGTCTGTCGATAGCAGAGTATGCATATGTCGACAGGTAGTAATCGATTTTCAGTTTCCAGAACACTGAACTTCCGGGAAAGGATTTCTTGTGTGTAGCTGTCGACAGGCGATTTGCATCTGTCTACAGACACACTTCAACAGTGCTTATAGCTTTCAGAACTGGTTCTATCTGTCGATAGGCAGCTTGCATCTGTCGACAGCTGTTGCTTTACTTGAATTTCCAGTGGCTTGTATGTCTTCCCTGTGCTTCGCTGTCGACAGGTATCTGTAGAGCTGTCGACAGGTACTTGTTTAATGTGTTTGTTCTTGAGCTTTTACTCTTGAATTTGACACTTGTCTTTCATACATTCACACCTACATTGAAGATCATTATTAGTGAGATATAATGAATATATGGATGATCAAATGAACCATGTTCTCTCCTGATTATCACTTGTTTGATTTGTCATTGTCATCATGTATCACTTACTTTCATAACATCAATTTACATAGTTCATCATCAAAAACATGTAGTCACAAACATAACACATGTGAACCCAACACAAGCTTCGTCATCTACATGATGACTCATAATATCCTCACCATGACGTAGCCGTCAGGAAAAGTTAACAGCATAATCGGCTGCCGTCAACCCAAGAACTTGATGGCAAGGATATTGCCGTCAACCTCCTGTCTGCAGAAAGTGTAGACCGAACACAGGAAAACAAAGAATTTGGGGGTCCAGAACACGAGATAAAAATCCGAAAAAATCTTAAAACTCTAGGAGATAGGTCTAGGGATGAAACCCCTAAGTTACTTGCCTCTCTAAAAACCCCTAAAGATCGAATTTGTTGAAGAAGCTCTGCTCGGCCAATCCAAAGAGGAAACTTTCCACGCCTTTGATTCAACCTTCATGCTCTTGCAGATGATCCCCCGTTGTTAGGAGAGCTTCTCCACCCTCAGCAGAGTCTCCCCTTTGCAGTAGATCATCGGTGCAGCCTCTGAATCATCGGATCAACCCTCTCAAACTCTCTCTTTTTCTCTCCCCGAAACCTAAAAACCTCTCTGAGCCAAAGTCCTCTCTTTGCAAGGATAACTTGATTTTATAGGCGATTGGGGTTGTGAGAATCCTAGGTAATAAGAGTCCTAACCGTTGGGGGGTTTACTAATCTGTCTCCGGAAGAAAATGGGACAGTTTTAGATCTAGAATCAAATGTAGTCAGAGACATTAACAGCCACATTGCTGCCGCCAACAAGAAATAAATGCCAATCGATATTGACATTTAGATCCTCTGGCCACACAGTAAACGACACACATCCTGCCATCAACAAGTCCTTAACTTCAATGGATGTTGACGTTTAAGAACAATTTCGGGCAGAAAATTATAACATCAAAACAGTCACAAAATATGCAGAAATTTAGAAATAGTCCAAATGACAACAACCAAAAAGTAGTATACATGAGATGAAATGCAATAGTAAACATGCTGTAATCAGAAAGATATGAATGCAATATGAAAGTAGTAGAAGCATCTCTAAGGAGACTCCCCTTAGAGAAGATATCACCCCCACAAGAACAATGCGTAGGGTAAAGCGATCTCCCAAGATACGACTACCACCACGAGATTAGGAATCGCACTTTTCCTTAACTCGTAAACAACGCTACACGAAACCTAAACCTCTTCTATAAACATGGGAGATCGGGGGCAGAGGACGAGAACGTGCACCGGTCACTGGTGGAGCGTGACGCAGCGGCGAAGAACGGGACACCGTCGGTGACACCAGGGCAGAACAATGCAGTCGGCAAGGGAACGAGAGGGAGAGCGACCGAACGGCGAGCGGTTCCTCCTTGTGAGAGTCGAGAAGATGCTTCAGGTTACACAATAACCGCAATTAGGAGACCTAATCACAACATCAAGCATCTAACGCCCGCGCAGACCAAAGTAATAGGCCCGATACGAAATTGGCCCAAAACAGATCCCAACTCTCCAAGAAAGGCCCAAAAAGCAAAAAGAAGTAAAAATGTGCCAAGTCAAGCCGGCTGGACCACACCATCTCACGCGGGCGCCCGCCCAACCCGGCTGCGTGTGTGTGTGATATGGTCTAGCATAGCCCCACCCTTGTCTATAAGACATAGTCTCATGGACTTTAGGGGTTATGAAGTCCTTAGTTCTTTAGGGGTATCCCATGTGGGACTAAAAACCCCACACATAAGGACAAACTAGCACAACTTTTGATGCACCTTTTACTTTATCAACCTTGAGTTTTACCTTTCTTTTATATTGCTCCCTTAACACCCTTTATATCCAACATTCCCCCACAAACTCAAGGTTTGATAATAGGGAATAAACAGAAGAGGATAAACATAGCATGCTTTCAGTAAAAGGTACCTTTCGGGTTTGAACCTTCACCTAAGTATTTTCAACTTTTACCCTCACAGAATTGAAGTGAATTAAATCTTGAACTTGATTCTTTGAAGTGAGGATTACTTGTTAAAAAACAACATGATATAAGGCTTTTGATAGAAATTATAAACTTGGCGCTTTAAAGGCCATGCGCCCTATCCTGTATCATAAGTACATTCAGGAACAATCCAATTCCCTTAACTGCGGCCTCACAGTAGTACTCATTTAGGTGGACTTCTCCAAGGATATACTGCTAATATCCTGTCTTACTAGACTTGAACCCATTCAGAGTAATAAGAACTCTTCCTATACAGCGGTATTAGGCACTTGGTCAGGATATTAGGGGATAGACATAGATACAATGTATCAAAGTAGTAAGTGCCTCCATATTCCCTCAACAGATTGTTGTTACCACATTGAACCTCTTTGTGGGATCTCTACTCAGATAGGCTGGGTTGCCTCTGCAGGAGAATAAATGATGGGTTTCAGTCCCATCCCCAACCTAAATTTCTGGACTTTCTTTTTATCAAGTCCTTTAGTCAGAGGATCAGCTAAATTGTCATTGGTATTAATAAAATCTACAGCGATCACTCCCTGAGACACTAAATCTTTTACAAATCTCAATCTGATTTGGATGTGTCTCCTTTCTTTTTTGTTGTACTTTGAACTCTTGACCTTAGTAATTATAGTCATGTTATCAAAATGCACAGAGATCGCACGAGCAGGCTTACTCATTAGAGGAAGTTCTGAAAGAAGACCCCTAATCCACTTAGCCTCCAACCCTGTGGTATCCAAAGCACACAACTCAGCCTCAAAAGTAGATCGAGATAAGATGGTCTATTTAAAAGACCTCCAGGTGACTACACCACCTTCCAGAGTAAAAACATACCCTGAAACACCATTACTCCCTGAGTTTTCAGCTATCCAGCTTGCATCACTAAATCCTTCCAAGACAGCAGGGAATCTCCCAAAATGCAAGCCTAGGGTAATAGTACCTTTTAGATACCTCAAAACCCTATCTAGCCCATCCCAGTAAGTTTGGTCAGGACAACTTGTGAATCTACTATGTTTGGTCACTGCATATGAAATGTCAGGCCTAGTACAATTAGCTAGATACATCAAGCTTCCTATAACCTGAGAATATCATAACTGAGACACAGGAGTACCACTCTTATTCTTGCAGAAGATTCTAGAAGGATCATAAGGTGTACAGACTGACTTGCAATTCTCATAGCCAAATTTCTCTAAATTTTTTCAACATAGTGAGATTGAGAAATCGCTATTCCTTTAGCTGATCTAGTAAGAGTCAGCCCCAGAATTACATTTGCCTCACCTATGTCCTTCATTTCAAAACTGCTATTTAAGAATGACTTAGTCTCATTTACTATCCCCAAAGTGTTGCCAAACAGCAAAATATCATCTACATATAGGCAAATAATTATACATTCATCACCCTTAACTTTGTAGTAGACACATTTATTGAACTCATTGACCATAAAGCCAAAAGATATGATAGTCATATCAAATTTTTGGTGCCACCGTTTAGGTGCTTGTTTCAAACCATATAGAAACTTAATAAGTCTACAAACTTTCTTTTCACTACCTGGAGCCACAAATCCTTCAGGTTGATCCATATAAATCTCTTCATCAAGATCACCATTAAGAAAGGCAGTCCTGACATCCATCTGATGGACTGTCAGATTATATATGGAGGCCAATGCAATAAGCACCCGGATTGTGGTCATCCTAGTGACAGGGGAATAAGTATCAAAATAGTCTATTCCCCCTAATTGTTTGAAACTCTTAGCAACAAGCCTGGCTTTATACTTTTCAATGGTTCCATCGGGTTTAAGCTTCTTCTTGAAGACCCATTTGCATCCAATGGTCTTTGAACTAGGAGGAGAATCAACTAACTCCCAAGTACCATTAGCGAGAATGGAGTCTATCTCACTCTTAATGGCATCCTTCCAATGCCTTGCTTCGGATGAAGCTATGGCATCTCAGAAGGTTGGGGGATCACCAGTGATATGGTAAGTGACAAACTCACTTCCAAAATCCTTAGCAACCTTTTTTCTTTTACTTCTCCTTGGTTCAACTTCTTCTTGATCACTGGAATCAAAAGAAAGTATGGATGCATCAGCCCCCACATTTGTCATTCTTTCCACATGTTCTGGAATAGAATCAGATGTAGAGGCTACAGTCTCAGAAGATAGATGTTGAGGTAAACCAGTCTTCATGGGAAAAATATTTTCGAAGAACGTAGCATCATGAAGCTCGACTATGGTGTTAACATCTATGCCAGAAATTTCTGATTTGATAACCATAAACCTATATGCATAACTATTTTCAGCATAGCCTAGGAAAACAGCGTCAACTGTCTTAGGTCCCATTTCTTTCTCTTGTGCTCAGGGACAAGTACCTTTGCCAGGCATCTCCACACTTCAAGAAATTTCAAACTAGGTTTCCTACTTCTCCAAAGTTCAATTGGACTACTATCTTTATGTTTTAGGGGAACATGATTCAGAATAAGACAAGTTGTATTCATTGCTTCCTCCCACATATACTTAGGTAGTCCTGAACTCCGCAGGAGATAGTTGACAATGTCAATGAATACACGGTTTTTCCTTTCCACTATCCCATTAGATTGTGGGGAGTATGGGGCAGTTGTTTCATGAACAATGCCATGTTCTTGGAAAAATTCCACAAATAAACTAGAAGTATACTCTCCTCCTCTGTCAGACCTCAACCTCTTAAGAACCTGACTAGTTTGTGTTTCTGCCTCCTTCTTAAAGATGATGAACTTTTGTAAAGCCTCATCTTTAGACTTGAGCAGATACACATAACAGTATCTACTACAGTCATCTATAAAGGTAATAAAATACTTCTGATGATCCCTAGTTAGCACACCATTAAACTCACAGATATCTGAATGCACCATATCCATAATCTTTGAATCTCTAACTACAGAATGAAAAAGTCTTCTAGGTAGTTTGGCTTGTACACAAATATCACATTTCTTTGTTCTATCAATAGCATGCTCAGGAATTTTGGGTTCATCATGCGTTTCAAAGAATTGAAATTAAGATGACGTAAACGTCTATGCCATAAATTAGATGAATCAAAAACATTATAAGCAACAGGAACAAAAACAGAACTAGAAGCAGTATCATCTAATTTTCTATTTAACACATGATCCACATAAATTTTAAACAATCTATCAAAAAGATAGCCTTTACGAATAAAAGATTTCAAATAAAGTATCACAACTTTATTACATTTAAAGGTGAGTTCATAACCCTCTCTCACTAAAATAGAACCAGATAAAATGTTCCTTCTAACACCAGGAACATGGTGCACTAGGGAAAGAGAAAGAACACGTCCTGAAGAAAACTTCAGATTCACTCTTCCAATTCCAAGCACCCTAGCAGTGCTCCCATTTCCCATCGTCACAGAACGATCATGGGTGGCCTGATAAGACACAAAATTAGACCTGTCAGCACACAAATGTACATTGGCCCCAGTGTCTACCAACCATTCATTTGGTTCATAGATAGTAAACAGTTGAGGATTAAGAGTAGCATACTCATCACCAGAAGAAGGTCCATTAGTCACAACATTGACATGGGCTGGATTTTGATTGGTCTGTTAGGTCTTGTTCAGCAATTTCTCTTTCCTTTTGGGACAGTCGTTACGCATATGACCCTTCTGACCACATGTCCAGCACTCTCCTAGTACCTTCTTTTTCTTTATCTTTCCTTTGGGTTTCATCTGTGAAGTGGAATCAACTTTGGTTTTGCCTTTAGATTCTTTCCCCGTATGCCTCATTACTAGGTTTTCACTTGCATCAATAGGCATACAAGGCTTCTCCTTTCTATGCTCCTCCCAAAAATCCTCCCAGGATCTAGGTAATTTCTCTATGATACACATGACTTGGAGCTTTTCAGGCATTTTCATATATGCCTCAGCCAGACCTTGGCGCATAAGGAGAAGTTCATGAGCCTGCTCCCCCACAAGTTTATTTTCAACCATTTGGAACTTGAGATACTTGCCTACAGAGTATTTTTCCAGACCTTGGTCCTCGGTGTTATACTTGCGGTCAAGTTCATCCCAAAGTGCTTTAGTGGTTTTGAAGGTGGAGGAACTGTAAACATCAAAGAGGACATCAGACAGTGCAGTGAGTGTACACCCATACCCTAACCTGTCCTTTTCCTTCCACTCTTCAACCTTCTTGGCACTGTCAGGATCTTTCTCATCCAGAATAGGGGGATCCGATTCTATCAGTGAGATTAGACCGACCATGGTGAACCAAACTTTCATGCGTTGTTGCCAACGCTTGAAGTGCTGCTCATAAAACTTTTTGGGCATCCCAGACAGGTCCACCCTCGCTCTAAAACCCACTGAAGAAGTTGCCATGAAAGATATCTTCTCTAAGACTGTTGTAAATATAGCATGGAATAGGGCACAATCATGGAAATATTCGGATACAAGCATGCTCACACAATACCATATTAAGTAGGCATATGGAAATAGTCCAAATGACAACAACCAAAAAGTAGTATACATGAGATGAAATGCAATAGTAAACATGCTGTAATCAGAAATATACGAATGCAATATGAAAGTAGTAGAAGCACCTCTAAGGAGACTCCCCTTAGAGAAGATATCACCCCCACAAGAACAGTGCGTAGGGTAAAGTGATCTCCTCCCAGGATACGACTACCACCACGAGATTAGGAATCACACTTTTCCTTAACTCGTAAACAACGATACACGAAACCTAAACCTCTTCTATAAACATGGGATATTGGGGGCACAGGGCGAGAATGTGCACCGGTCACCGGCGGAGCACGACGCAGCGATGAAGAACGGTACGCCGTCAGCGACACCGGGGTGGAACAGCACAGTCGGCAGGGGAACGAGAGGGAGAGCAACCAGACGGCGAGCGATTCCTCCTTGTGAGAGTCGAGAAGATGCTTCGGGTTACACAGTAACCGCAATTAGGAGACCTAATCACAACATCAAGCATCTAATGCTCGAGCAGACCAAAGTAATAGGCTCGATACGGAATTGGCCCAAAACAGCTCCCAACTCTCCAAGAAAGGCCCAAAACGCAAAAAGAAGAAGTAAAAAGGCACCATCTCATGCGCCCACCTTGCCCGGCCCGGTGACATGCGCGTGTGATATGGTCTAGCATAACCCCACCCTTGTCTATAAGACATAGTCTCATGGACTTTAGGGGTTATGAAGTCCTTAGCTCTTTAGGGGTATCTCATGTGGGACTAAAAACCCCACACATAAGGACAAACTCGCACAACTTTTGATGCACCTTTTACTTTATCAACCTTGAGTTTTACCTTTCTTTTATATTGCCCCCATAACACATTTTATATCGAACACCTAGTGCTTAAGATGGTGAGATTTTTCTGAGTTTCCTACGTTTCGTATTTTTTCTATTTTTTTAGTTTGAACGATAATATTTATTGTCGCTGGAACAATTCAATGACATATGTTACTGTCGTTTTCTATTTTGAACGACAATATACTATGTCGCTTAACAGTGTTTGAGCGACTTTCGTCCTTATCGTTTACAACTAAAGTGATTTTTCAGTTTTTATTCTTCATGTTGCATGCTGCCACGGGACGCCTTAACACCTATTTCTTCCAAATGGCATGCCGCAAATGTTGACTTACTAGCCATTTTCACATGTTCCCATTTTTTTTTAAGAGAAAGGCTTACTGCACTGCCAAAACTGCAGTTTAGCCTTGTCAAACTACACTTCACCAGTTTGCATGCAATTTTTAAAGATCATTTTAAGACAAACATGAGATGATCGTGGTAGGCGGTTATTTATACATCAATTTTACATGCCTTGAGGTTTATTTGACGTCAACTATACATGCCTTTTTTCATGCAAATCTTAAATGTCCATATTTGATGAAGCCAAGCGCCAGATATCCTTCTGTTAAATGGGACGCTATATTGATGTTTTCCTATTGTGCATGTTTTCATTATGTGATTTAGATTGTTGAGTTTGTTGTGTGCTCTCGATAAAAAAAAAAAGAGTTGCTTCTACATTTTCTTTCTATCTGTGTGTTACTGACCGGTTTTATTCTGCTTCTCTCCCTCTCTTTCTTTCCCCTTTCTCTCCCGGTTGTAAGTGATGAGATGTGAAACCTCTTTACATTATCTAGAATTACCTTTTTGCTTAGTTATTGACCCCCACTTGAGGACTTTCCCTCTTGAGTGACTTTCGGTCAGATTTAGTAGAGACTCCAAAAGTCCCTACATATCTATGGATTCCCCCACGGTGCAGAGCAAGAGGACCTTTACCCAATGTCTACACAACTTGACTGTGAGCATTATGAGGATTGAGTTTACACGGTGTTGGCCATACACTGTTTCCCTCTTATCTTGAGAGAAGAATAAAAAATCACTCCTAAGTTAGTCGAAATAATTCTAAAATCCGTCTAGGACGTAATCTCTTAAAAAAATAGTATATTTTTTATTCTGGCGACAACACTCTATGTCACCTATTTGTTGACGGCAGTTTAGACTGTCATCTGTGTGTCTTCTAGATGACAGTGGTAGGTGTCGTCTACTTTTGGATGACATTTTTACATTGTCGCCACTGAGTGTTTGGCGACAGTGGTGTGTGCCATCAGTGTTTGTTGACGGAATTCAACATTGTCGTCAATTTCATGTGCTTTTAAGTTATTCGGCTAATCATTTTGAAGAACTGATGAATGAATTTACTATATATGCTAAACTTCATACATGAAATTGAATGTGATGGGAGTAACCAATGAAGAAGTCATCACTTGGCAATCTTCTTCCTCCATTGATCCTATTCTCACTCAAGAGGATGTGGACTTATCTAATATTCTTTCACGTTACTCTCCCAATCAACTTTTTAAGTTCTCATCCAAGGGCAAGGTACCCCGCCCTGCTACTCCAATTCCTTTGGCCAAGTCCTAAGTTCAATCTAATGCTTCTCTTGGTAGGGTCTTGCCCAAAATGTCCACTCAGTTCAAGATCCCTACCCAAACTAATTCCTTAGTTCCTCACAAACCCTTGCACTCTACCCTTTCTAGAGGCTACATCCATAAGAGCGAGGTTGAGGTGTATGTGAGGAAGCTTCTGGCTGAGTCCCTTTCCATTCCAAAGCCACATTCCCTGTGCAGCCATTGTAAGCTCCCACTAGTATATTTCTTGCCAAGATTTAAGGTTCCCAAATATAGGAGATCTGATGGGACAACTGAACCTCAATTTCATCTTACCAAATTCCTCATGGATTCTTGCTAATGGCATCACGATCGGGTCTTACTTGTCCATTGGTTCTACAAATCACTTGAAGGTGAGGCCCTTTCTTGGTTTATTTCACTCCCACCTCATTAATTTTGACATTCTTTCAAGGAGGTTTACAGCTCACTTTGAACACTTGGCAAGTCCAATCCCTACTCTTCCTGATTTGGTGGCAAAAAAATTGAGACTGGATGAATCCTTCATTCAATTTACTGACAAGTGGAGGGGCATGGCTTCCAGATTCGATCTGGGTATTTCGGAGTCCCAAATTGTCATTTTCTTAATTCATAATGCCACACCTGAGCTTCGATCCATTCTTGAACTGAGCTACATTATCACATTTGTTCAAGTCTATGATCGAGCCAGGGTGATTGAGTCTTGTCTAGAGGACCCCTCTCGCCCAATTCAGTTCAAATCATGTCCATCCAATCATCATGTCATGACTGGGGCCATGATGGCTATGTCAAATCCTCACCTAAGTTTGAGCTTGGAACTTCTACCAGGGAATCCTTCTCTTTCCCAAAATTCATTTCGGAAGCTACAACTCATTCTTCCTTCCTCTAAAAGCGTGAGATCACAACCTCAGATTCCTCCAGTCTCATACTGCACCCATTCTCATGCTAGGGAAGAGAGAATGAAGAAGAATATGTGACTGTAGGGCAGCTTTCAAACATCCAAGGGTAGGGTCAACTTGTTATCACCAAGCCCAAGAAGTGGTAGAGGATCAGACAGAGATACCCGTCAAGGAGAAGGGCATGTAGTGAGAGACTCAACCAAGCTAGGGGCATCCAACCATCATTCAATTCAGCCCATCACCCTGATTGCCAAACCATCAAATCCAGTAACCAATCCATTAGTGATCCGGGTCATTCTTGCACCTATCTTAAAATTAGCTTTGTGTGCTCCCAACCCTTTCTTGTTGGAATTTGAATGTCCAAGGCCTCTCAGATATGGGAGAATCATTCTATGGCAATCAATTGAGGCTTTCTTGAAAACCATCATTCCCTCTCCTCGTAAGGAGACTAAATTTATTTGTAACGACCCTCCTTATACCGGTACGATTATATCAATCCACATCGATATAAAGAGCGCCGTCATAGTGGGACATTTACCCAATGCTACACAATAGGTTGATATGTACATAAATAACAAAAGAGTACAACGGAAATAAAAGAGAAGTCTTATTCCATCATCATTCACATAATTCCACAGTCTATATAGCAATAAAGGAAATAACAAATGTCCACATTATACAAGTCCGTATGAAATACATTGTTCACATACTGTGAAAAGGAAATGTAACTACGCAGCAATCTCCACAAGTGTAGCTACTCCTCGCGCTCGGAGTCGCTCCTCACTATGTCCTCCTCAAGTATAGGAACACCTGACTCACCTGTATATTAAAGCAAGTATATGAGTCTTTCAACAAGACCCAGCAAGCAATCTAAAGGCACATCCTTACACATATCACACACATGCTAGTCTTTTAAATAATAAGAGAGATACATGGCACATGTTTCATGTCAATTAAACAAATATCCATGAATAACCTATAGCATGCTTCCTACACATAGTATGTAACATGATTCATGGACTCAATTTCTATTCATATCATTTCACAAATTTACACAATTAAAGCATGGAATTATGCACATAGCAACTAGCAATCCTAGCATGATATCTAATCATTTTCACATGCTTTTATAACACTTATTCACATCTTAAGCTTGCTGTTTTAATATAAAAATATCACATTCACATGGTTTCATATCTTTTCACATGCTATCACATTCACATAACACTATCACATGTTCACATTGCACATATTCACATTTTTCACACTTTTACACTTAATTGCCGTGACACATAGTCCGAACCACCATAAAGAAGGACACACATTCACATAACATATATCCGTCACCTAGGCAATATAGTGATGAATCTTGGTAACTGCGCAGAACCGGGAGAAGCCCTCTCCACCCTAACCAGTGGTACTTTTCCACCTCCAGGATTTCATCCTAATGCCCATAGGATATCACATACACAATGAGCCTTCCCATAAGGACTTTACTACAGTACGGCTCCACAGCCTTCTATGGTAGCAGTGTCAATGTCGGCACAATTTACACATTATTTCACTTAATCACATGGTTTCATTCACTTATATGCACAATTTAATCCCTTTCACATACACTTTAAATAAACATTCATATCTCAGGTTACAAAACTTAACACTACTGTTCCACAGTGATAAATAATTCATAACAGAGCCCTAACATGCTGCTAAACACTGAAATTCACACGATTTAAGTCAAACATACTTATCATGGTCAATTACCCTTGTTATAATACAAATAGTACTTACTAACATCAAAACATTATCAAATTTTAATCACAGACTTCATACAAGTAATATATCACATGTCTATTTTTTTAGATTTTTTGAAGCTGTAAAAATATTTTTAAGAATTTAAACAGATTTCATGCAAATTTAACAAGAAATTCACTTTAACATGGTCCACAGTAGAACAGTCGATTCCAACAGTTCTAAAACATGTAAATAGTAACCCTAAAATCATGGAAATTTTTTGAAACCCTAACATGCAACGAATCTATTTATTCAGGATTAAACATAGTCATAACATGCTTATTTTATCAATACATAATTTATATTAAACATAATCATATTCAGAAATTCAACAAACCTCATGATATGACCTAGAGACCATACCTGACAAACCCTAATTTTTACAGCATGTACATACATCCAAAAGTCCAGAATTTATCATACAGATATGACAAACAAGGTTCTGTGAAGACAGATGAACTTGGCGGCAAGGGCCTTGCCGTCAACATGGGTTAACGGCACAGGATGCTGCCGCCAACTCAAGAACTTGGCGGCAACAAGGATGCCGTCAACCTCCTATCTGCAGAAAGTGCAGACCGAACTCAAATAGAAAGGAGAATTGGGGGGTCCAGGACTCGAATAAAAATATGCAAAATTCCTGAGACCTAAGGACATGTCTAGGGATGTTAACCCTCGATTACTTGCCTGTAAATAAATCTACGAAGATCAAATTTTGTTGAAAAAGCCCTCCTCGACCAAGCCAAGAAGGTGCAGAATCCCCTCCCAAATCTGGTCCTTTTGCTGATGCAGATGGATCTCCGGAGTCGGGGAAGATTCTTCAATGGTAGGAGCACCTCCCAGTCGAAGTAGATCGTCAGAAGAAGCTCCAAATCGCCGGATCAAGCCTTGAGAAGTTCAGGTTTTCTCACAAGAAACCCTTGGTTTTCCTCTCAACCCAAAAATCTTAATCTGGCCGAAAACACTAGATTGTATAGGGCTAATGGTTGGGATGCGCCTAGGATTAGGTTTTCCTACCGTTGGGGTGGGTTTCCTAATCAAGAATCGGAGAAAACGCAGCTGTTTTCAGATCTGGAATCGCAACATAACCGGAGAAGTAAACGGCCACTTTGTTGCCGTTAACAGGAAGTCGGCTTCCATCGATCTAGATGTCAATCTCCCGAAGCCATGTAGTTAATGGCACACAAGTTGCCGTCAACCTGCCCTTAACGTCAATGGATGTTGACGTTAACTGGGATTTTGGCAGAAAACAAAAATATCAAATAACCAACATACACAATATAAATACATACAATATGTACAACATTATTTAAATACAATATGCACTGAATAAACATATATATACATATGCACATAAGTAATGAAATAATTATAATATGCATAATATTAATAAAATTCGAGGGCCTTACACCCTCTCCCCCTAAAAGAAAACTTCGTCCTCGAAGTTAGAAGGAAAATACTAACCAAACAAATGGGGATACTTCTTCTTCGTGGTGTCCTCAAGCTCCCATGTAGCCTCCTCTTGTGAGAAATTCCACCATAACACCTTTACGGATGCAATACTCTTGTTCTTGAGGTGCTGAACCTTCCAGTCTAGGATAGCTACTGGTTGCTCTACATACGACAAGTCTGGCTGAATCTCTACTGGCTCGTGACTAATAACATGCGATGGATCTCTCACATATCTCCTAAGCATAGACACGTAGAAAACTGGGTGTACACTAGCTAACGCTGGGGGTATAGCTAGCTCATATGCCACGTTGCCCATCCGCCTAAGAATCTCAAACAGGCCAATGAACCTCAGACTCAGCTTGCTATGCCTGCCAAACCTGACAACGCCTCGGGTAGGCGAAACCTTAAGAAATACATGCTCACCAATCTCGAACTCCAAATCCTTCCTTCTGTTGTTGGCGTAGCTCTTCTGCCTATCCTGCGCCGCAACCAACCTTTACCTGATAAGCTGAATCTTGTCTAAAGTCTCTTGCACTAACTCCGGACCAACTAACTGCCTATCACCTGTCTCCTACCAACACAAAGGAGATCTACAGGGTCGCCCATACAAAGCCTCAAACAGAGCCATGCCAATGCTCGCATGAAAACTATTGTTGTAGGCAAACTCCACAAGAGGTAAATGACACTCCCAATCACCCATCCAATCAAGCACACATGCTCTCAACATATCCTCGATCATCTGGATAGTCTTCTCGGACTGACCATCTATCTGGGGATGGAATGCCGAACTAAGCTTCAGCTGAGAACCCAAAGCATCCTGAAGACCCTATTGTAACGACCCCAAGAACTCGACCCCGAGAACTCGACCCTCGGCCCAAGCCGAGCACTTGATTTTTGCGGTCGCCGCCCACGGATCCGGAGACCCGGAAGGGCTATTAACACAAGTCTAACAGAATATGTAAAGGAAATAAACGTCAATTGCTAACTAGGAGCACACACGCGGAAGTAGATAGGAGAGCGAGACCACTGTGTATCGCTCTAGGTACAGTCCCAACACACACATCTAGTACAAGTAAAGACAGGGGAAGAACAAGTCCCTTAGGGGCATATCTCGAGGGTGACGTACACTGAGAGGGGGAACCACTGCTAGCTACGGGGACCACGACTACCGCCCCGTCTCCTCCGCTCGGCGCACACCCTGTCGCTGCTGAGAAGTCTCACCTAGAAAAAGGAAGGGATGAGCTTGACAACAGAAGTTCAGTAGGGACTACCAATCTCCTACTGGCTCTAACAGGTAGTCAAAACTATGTACTTAATTAAATGACAACAGTTATATCTTCTACGCTACGAAGGAAAGTGCGGAAGCAAAGCTACTAACTACCAACGGTACAAAGAACACCTCGGTCAGAAACTCCATAGAACCTGCACGTCGTGACCACCACACGGCTGGCTACGCCGACAGGGAGAAACCCGCCTAGACAAGAGATACTAGCTACGAAAAACACTACCACTAGTCAATCGGTCAGAAGCGTCCACTGACGTCTTATCCTTGACCCAAGTCCAAACCTCCCCTCTTGTCAGAGTAAGGCAAGACACGAAGTACACAATAGTAACCGCCGTAGTCTGGCCAGACTACGGTCCCATGCCTGGCCTCTCTAGGTGGTTTCGGGGCCATAAAGAGTGAGGCAATGAGAAAAGGACTAGCTAGACTGTGCCGGGAAGAACACCCAAAACAACCTCGGCGTCCTAGACTAACTACGAGAGCTCTGCAAATGACTCAATGCTGCTGTCCTAACCACCATTTTCCCCTCCGCTTCAGAGTCCGTGACACGAGCACGCCCGCCGCCCGGAGTACTCCCTCAACAGGCGCACGGGGACGGGGGTCCCAGGCAACGGTAACAACCTCTCTCACGGGACAAGCCCTCAAGTGCCGAGCACCGGGCGAGCGACTAGTGTAGGACCGTACTAGGGAACTAGCACTGGTGCCATGGGTACAGTAAGAAGTGGAAAATGACAAAGACTCCACAGAAACAAAACTCCGCAAGACCTTACCTGTCTCTACCATAGTCGCGACGCATCGAGCCGTCACGACCTTGTCGCGTCGCCCAGACCTGTCGCGACACTGTCGCGGCGGCCCAAGCCATCCCGACCTTGTCGCGACACCCAAGAGCGTCGCGATGATGTCGCGGCGGCCATGCCGGTTGCGACATCATCGCGACTTTTATAGCGGTCGCGTTCTTAGCCGAGAGGGGTTCTGGGATGATCCTCTCGGAGATCACCCCAAATCTAGTACATTCACAACCACAAGGGGAGGGGAGCATGCTAAACATGTAGGAAAGCTTTATACTATACAAACCATCCTCAAACCCCACAAAACATGGATTTACAAGGAATCTACGCTCGATGGAATCCTCACTCACACAAGCATGATCCTTACACTCCCACAACCCCAAACCATGAGAAACCACAATCTCAAGGGGGACGGGAGCATGCTAGGGTGAGAGGAGTCAAGGGTCCCTATCTCCAAGAGTAGAGCCAACCCATTGGGGCCTTCACGTCGGAATGGCCACCTCCTCCTTGCTCCAAGCTCCACGATCACGCCGCTTGCACGAACGGGGCGTCACCTCCCACCGGGAGCACCTCAAGCACGCCGGGAAACCACCAGAGAGAGGAGAACTCGGAGGAGGAAGAAGAAGGGCGAAGAAGAGGACGGCAAGGGCGAGAGGGGGAAATGGGGCGCAGCCCTCGGTTTTAAACCGATGGGCCCCAAGACGTGACAGGTCGGTCCGGCGTGACAACAACCATGTCGCGATGCCCGTAGGCATCGTGACCATGTCGCGACGGCCACCCACGGCACGACCCTAAAAAGCGATCAAACCTCGAAGACCGGGAAATAAGAACACGACGGCTGACCAGGTCACGTCAACATTGTACGCACCTAACACTCGACAAGACCGTTCTGACAGATGGGACAGTAGTCAAGTCTGTCAGAAAAGCAGTCACGTTGCCTGCAGACGACATGACAAGAACGCGATGCCCACCCCCGTCGCGATCAGAATGCGACGGCCGGGCACGTCGCGACCCGAAGCCTATCGCAGTAGACCCCTCTGGCGCGACCATGTCACGACCAGGGCGCCCGTCGTGACCCTGACGATGGGGCCAAGGGCCCAAGAGAGCCAAGTCTTACACCTGCCACAACCTCAATGTAAACCTCGGGTCTCAGTCAGAAATAATGGACTTCGGCACACCATGCAACGTTACAATATGCTGCCGACATACAGCCTAGCCAAACTCTCCACGGACTGCTTCTTCTTCATAGGCAAGAAGTGCACCGTCTTGGAGAAATGATCTACAATCACGTAAATTGAGTCATTGCCCTTAGCTGATCTGGGCAAACCCATCACAAAATCCATGGTGATTGCTTCCCACTTCCATACTGGTATCTCCATCTTCTGCATTAGGCCCGATGGTCGCTGACGCTCGGCCTTCACCCGCTGGCACACTAAACATCTGGATACAAACTTGGCCACTTCCTTCTTCATACCAGACCACCAGAAAGATCTCTTCAAATCCTGGTACATCTTAGTGTTGCCTGGATGAATAGAAAACCTTGACCTGTGAGCTTCTGTAAGTACATGCTCACGGACATCCACAACATAAGGAACACAAACTCGGTGCTGGAATCTAATAATACCGTCCTCATCTCGAGCAATGCCTACCTTGCCCACCATCTCCTGAAGTCTAGGATCAGCTCTCTGCTGCTCGATCACTTCATCTAGAACCGTAGATTGGATAGATAACTGAGCCGCGAAAGCCTGACACAATTGTGGCTCCAACTCAGTCATAGCACATGCTGCATCCTCAAGCATCTTCCAATCCTGCCTAAGCAAAGACCTCTTCCTGCTGAGTGCATCTGCCATGACATTCGCCTTCCCTGGATGATACTGAAGCTCGAAGTTGTAGTCCTTGCGAAACTCTATCCACCATCTCTGTCGCAGGTTCAACTCCTTCTGGAGAAAAGATACCTCAGACACTTATGGTCAGTAAACACCTCGAACTTGACACCATAAAGATAGTGTCTCCAGATCTTTAGTGCATGAACCACAACCGCTAACTCCAAATCATGGGTCGGATAGTTACGCTCATGCTCCTTTAACTGGCGAGAGGCATATGCAACTACCTTACCATACTGTATCAACACACAGCCAAGACCTATCTGAGAAGCATCAGAGTAGATGGCAAAACCCTTTGCACCACTTGGCAAGATCAAAACGGGTGCAGATGTAAGCCTCACCTTCAATAACTGGAAACTACTCTCGCAATCACCAGACCACATAAACTTCACACCCTTCTTGGTTAGCTTAGTCAAAGGTGTGGCGATAGATGCAAAGCCCTCAATGATTCACCTATAATAGCCTGCTAACCCAGGAAAACTTCTGATCTCCGATGGGGTCCTTGGAATCTCCCAATCTAACACTGTCTGGACCTTCGCCGGATCAACAACAACTCCAGCACCTAAGATAACATGCCCAAGGAAATAAACCTCGCGCATCTAGAAGTCGCACTTGCTGAACTTAGCATATAGCTTGTGCTCTCGGAGAACCTCCAGAACAACCCTCAAATGCTCACAGTGTGTAGCCTCCTCATAAGAATAGACTAACACATCGTCAGTGAACACCACAACAAAGCTATCCAAATATGGCCTACACACCCTGTTCATGAGATCCATGAACACTGCAGGGGCGTTAGTCAGACCAAATGCAAGCACAAGAAACTCATAGTGTCCATAACGAGTCCTGAAAGCTGTCTTGGATACATCTTCATTCTTAATCCTCAACTGATGATAGCCGAACCGCAGATCAATCTTAGAAAACACCGATGCATTCTGCAGCTAATCGAACAAATCATCAATCTGCGGCAAGGGATACCTGTTCTTCACAGTCACCTGGTTGAGCTTCCTGTAGACCCAGCCTGAGAGACCCATCCTTCTTCTTCATGAACAATACATGTGCGCCCCATGGTGACACACTAGGGCGAATGAATCCCTTATCCAGTAAATCCTGCAACTGCTTCCTCATCTCGACTAACTCCGCAGGTGCCGATATCCGATATGGAGCAACTCTATAGAACTCTATCTCTCTAGCCGGTGGCAATCCAGACAATCATCAGGAAACACATCTGGAAAATCCTGCACTACCTCAATCTTCTCAAGGGTCAGTGACTGATCAGCTTAGGGACTAAGACCACATTGGCAAGAAATGTGTCACAACCCTTGTTCGCCATCCACATCGCCTTCATGGCGGAGATCACAAACCTTCCTGCTAAGTTCCTTAGCAATGGATGTGAGAACTCATCCTCACCAGGAATACGGAAAGTAATCGTCTTCCCTCTACAATCCACCAAGGCATAGTGCTCCTCAAGCCAATTCAGACCAAGTATGGCATCATAGTCCTTCATCTTGAGCAAGTAGAAGCACCCAAACAAGCCTCAGTCCACAATGCACATAGGTAAAGACATAATGCACTTCCTAGTCGATACCGTACTTGCCGGTGTGTGCACAGACAAAGGGACTTCTAAATCATCTGCCTCAACTCCAGACTCTGCTGCTAACTACTTGGCAAACCGCTCGAAAATAAACGAGTGTGTGGCACCTGCATCAAACAATACCCGAGCATGCACACCCATGACTAAAACCATACCTTCTGTGTGTTCTCGGCTTGCTCTGCATCCTCTCGTGCTAGCGCAAACACTCGAGCTTGGGCTCGAGGCCTTCCTGGTCTCTCGATCACTGGCGCTGCTGCCGTTGCCGCCACTGGGGCTGGCACTCCACGCTGAACACCCTGCTGAAGTCTGGGACAATCCTGGATCTGGTGCTCGGTGCTACCACACTTGAGACACTTCCTTGCTAACATCCAACACTTGGTGCCGCCGTATGCCCTTCCACAGTGAGGACACACTTTCTTGTCGCTGGGCCTGAAGCTGGGTGACTGCGGTGAAACTGCTTGTTGACTCGTAGCCGCCACTGGACACTGTGGGGACTGGTATATTGCCTTCTTCCTGTCCTGCCTCTGGAAAGGTGGCATGGACCTATTCTGAGCTGCCCTCTTCTCCTCCAGATACCGATCCATCTCGCTCTCCTTCCTGCACGCTGCGCTGAGAGCCTCATCCAAAGTACGGTGGTCAAATGCCACTAACCTCGACCTCAGTGATGGTTTGAGCCCCATCACAAATTTCATAGCCTTCCTGTGCTCATTAGCAACTATATGGGGAGCATATTTAGATAGCTCGGCACACCTGACCTCATACTCCAGAACCGTCATGGAGCCCTGAGTAAGAGAGAGAAACTCCTGCTCCATCTTGTCCTGCATATGCTCGGGGATGAACTTGGCCTGAAATAGCCTCGTGAACTCGACCCAAGTTACCTCTATAGCACCATCCTCGTACCTGGTACGTAGTACAGAGGCCCACTAAACATCAGCTCTCTCCTGCAAAATACAACCTATAAATAGCAATCTAAACAAAACATTAACCTTACACAAGTACATATACTTTAAGTACCTGTAGCATGTAGGTAGCCAGGCTAACTTTGTCTTCCTCAGCACACCTGATGGCCAGAAAAATATTGTCAACTTCCCTCATCCAGCTCTCTGCCAAGAGGGTCTGACTCTCCCCCTTAAAAGAAGGTGGATCTATCCTCTTGAACCTCTCCATGATGGACGAACCACCATGGCCATGCTCCTGGGGAACTGGAGCTGGAGCCTGAGCCTGAGCCTGAGCCTGAGCCTGAGCCTGAGACAATAAGCAACACATAAGCAACATATAACAATCATGCATTTAACAAAACATACTACTCCTATTTACCAACTCTAACCTGAGCCTGCAGCTGAGCCTGCAGTGCCGCCTGAGTCTGCATTGCCTGGACCAGGCCTTGCATGGACACACCGTAGTCCACAAGTGGTGGTGGAGGAAGTACCGTGGGACCCTGGGGTGCTGGGGCCTGCTGCTCACCCCTCTCCTCACGTCTCTACTCATCCTCCCTAGCCTGAGCACCATGCCTACCATGGCTCGCCATAGCTTGTAAAATAATTAACTTTAGTTAGAATCTAAGTTACTTAGTCCCTGAGTCTGCGCCTGAGTCTACATTGCCTGGACCAGGCCTTGCATGAACACACCGTAGTCCACAGATGGTGGTGGAGGAAGTACCGCGGGACCCTGGGGTGCTGGGGCCTACTGCTCACCCCTCTCCTCACATCTCTGCTCATCCTCCCTAGCCTAAGCACCACGCCTACCACGGCTCGCCATAGCTTGTAAAACAATTAACTTTAGTTAGAATCTAAGTTACTTAGTCCCAACCATTTTCTTATCTATCTTTAATTCATTATTAGATATTTTCCACATGTATGGACAAATTCTATAAAGACTTTGCAATATTGTGAAGATGATGGCATATTCATGTACTATCTCAACCTGTTTCTCTGATACCAATCTCTGTAACGACCCTCCTTATACCGGTACGATTATACCAATCCACATCGATATAAAGAGCGTCGTCATAGTGGGACATTTACCCAACGCTACACAATAGGTTGAGATGTACATAAATAACAAAAGAGTACAACGGAAATAAAAGAGAAGTCTTATTCCATCATCATTCACATAATTCCACAGTCTATATAGCAATAAAGGAAATAACAAATCTCCACATTATACAAGTCCATATGAAATACATTGTTCACATACTATGAAAAGGAAATGTAACTACGCAGCAATCTCCACAAGTGTAGCTACTCCTCACGCTCGGAGTCGCTCCTCACTATGTCCTCCTCAAGTACAGGAACACCTGACTCACCTGTATATTAAAGCAAGTATGAGTCTTTCAATAAGACCTAGCAAGCAATCTAAAGGCACATCCTTACACATATCACACACATGCTAGTCTTTTAAATAATAAGAGAAATACATGGCACATGATTCATGTCAATTAAACAAATATCCATTAAATAACCTATAGCATGCTTTCTACACATAGTATGTAACATGATTCATGGATTCAATTTCTATTCATATCATTTCACAATTTTACACAATTAAAGCATAGAATTATGCACATAGCAACTAGCAATCCTAGCATGATATCTAATCATTTTCACATACTTTTATAACACTTATTCACATCTTAAGCTTTCTGTTTTAATATAAAAATATCACATTCACATGGTTTCATATCTTTTCATATGCTATCACATTCCAATAACACTATCACATGTTCACATTGCACATATTCACACTTTTACACTTAATTGCTGTGACACATAGTCTGAACCACCATAAAGGACACACATTCACATAACATATACCCGTCGCCTAGGCAATATAGTGATGAATCTTGGTAACTGCGCAGAATCGGGAGAAGCCCTCTCCACCCAAACCAGTAGTACTTGTCCACCTCCAGGATTTCATCCTAATGCCCATAGGATATCACATACACAATGAGCCTTCCCATAGATACTGTAATGCCCCAAAAATTTTATTTACTAGAAAAATATGAATAATTTGATTGTTAAACATAACTACTATCATGAGATGTAATTAACTTTAATTTAGGAATAATTTGTACTAGAAAATATTATTCCAGTGTCGTACTCAGAGGTGCGTGCACCGACAGGGCGACACCGGAATTCTGTAACGAAAATAAAATCTGAGAACACCATAATTCCCAGAAAAATGTGTTGATATCAGAAATATAAATATCTGAAATTGTTGACGTGCGGAGTTCAAGATCAAGTCAACGCAACTATTTTCTGGACAATTTTTGTTGGGTGAAAAATAAATTCTAAAAAATAAAATAAAATCACCATAATTTGTAAAACCTTCTTATTAGCTTATAATCAAAATTTCAACTTGAATGAACCCCATTTGGTCACATAAACATGGGGTCAAATGGGCCAGCTGAATTTCCAACCAATTACGATAACCATTTTTCTGGAATGATTCTTGCTTATGTATTAGGGGCTACGTAAGCCCATTTCACATGGGGTAGAAGACTTACACGTTTTACCATACGTGTAACTCTTGGGGGTTGCATGGTAAACGTGGCCTTGGGTGGCTATGGAGGCTTTTTACCTCAACACATGTATGGCCTACGTGCCATACATGCATGGAGTGTGAGAGTTTATAAAAACTCTCTCTTCACCCATCGTACAAGTCTTTCCACCTCCTGCCCTTTTTGCTGCTGCTGTTATTCCTGTTGTAGCTGTAGCTGTTGGAGCTGTTGCAGCTGCTGATCGTGGCTGCTATTGCTTCTTCTTCTATTGATTGTTACTTCTTCAACTACACCTACCGAATGTACTACCTTTGAAGTCTTCTTGTTTCTTCTTCCTGCTACTGTTGACCTCTACGTTGAGGAGAAGAAGAACCTTTGTTCCTTTCTAAGTAGGATTCTTTCCTTCTTTTCTCATTCTTATCTCTTACTCATGCCAAAGAGTTTAGTGTTTAGGTGCTTGGTCACGTTCACACTTGCTTTTGATTCTGTAAACCATCTTTAGAATGGTGTGTCCATTTCTTGTGATCATGTTTAAGCAAGTGTATTTGTGGAAATCTTCTTATTGGAAACAAGAAAATATTGTTTAGAAGAATTGGACTTTCAGTAATCCTTCTTTCTTAAGTCCTAGCCAACCATGTGTAAAATTTGTATTTCCTGTTCTACTTGTTTCCTCCATGTAAAGTAGTGTTTATAGTTGTAAACAAGTCCTTTTGGATGTTGTTAACCATGTTTGAATTCATAAGAACATTTAAAAGAGTCTATAGAGTTGTATAGATCCATTTCTTGAAGTTGGACCTACGGCTGTCGATAGTTGGAAGTCATCTGTTGACAGGCCTCAAGCTCCCAGAACCCAAAACTTTAGAAAAATCAGTAGTTGTCGACAGATAGCTCGTCTGTCGACAGATGGACCTGACCTGTCGATAGCCAACCCTGGCCTGTCGACAGATACTATCCAAATTCCAGAAATGTGGTTCTGGAAGCCTGTACCTATCGACAGCCACCTTCTGGCTGTCGACATACTCTGTCTTGTCTTGTTTTCTAGCACCTTTTCTTGCCCAATCTCCTATTGATTCATCATGCTATTAGCCTAGCAAGATGTTTCCCCCATTCTCTTGGGTTTCTACCATTATGTCACTAAGAGAGATCATTCAATTGCTTTCCATATCCTACTTTGGATTATCCTTGAAATCTCCAAGTACAATTGGTTCCTATTTGGTTACAACCTTCTGTATTCATTAGTACTGATTCATAAACTTTTGTTATATGAAAGACTTTGAGTACTTGTGTACCCTCACTTGAATCTTTTAAAGAAATGTATTATGATGACAATTTGTGGGTCTTTGGACACAATTGAGTTATATGCCTGCGCAAATGGGGCTGGTCCAATCCCGGGAGGAGCACCCGAATTCATTTAGTGGTCGTACGGAATGATAAAGGATCTGTGGATGCTTGGCATTGCATCAAATACTAGCTTGATTAGTCATCATGTTATCCTATCATGAGTTTTGTATTTGAATTGAAACATTAATGTTATCATGAAATCTTGACCATGTATTTGTAAGTCAGTACTTCTGTTCTACATTTATTGTCTAGTTGACATGTTTGTCAATCATCTTTGATACTCAGTACTGACAATAGTTAAGTTTTTTATTCTGATTTTGAACATCTTAATCCTTTTTTATTAGAAGAATTGAATCCTACTGGGCTAGTTAGCTTACCAAATCCTACTTTTTTAGGTGAGCAAGATGAACACAATGCTTAAGGGGGTGTGCTGAGCAGTCAATCAGTTCTTTGAAGTCCAATAGCTTTCTTTTTATTTAGTGATGTAGAAATGGAATGTAATAAAATCTTCTCTTTCTTACTCCTCATACGGATGCTAGAGAGGAATATTATGTACGTTAAGCTTCCGCAATGTTAGTTACAGACATGTAATAACATCAGCTCTACTTATTAAGGTTGTTTTTCTGTCATTTCCAATAATAGACGTTTATTAGGACATGACAGATAAATTTGGTATCAGAGACTTAGGCTCCATAAACCTAGGGAATGACCAGTGAGTTGGGGTAGAAATGTGGGATTAGTTATAAAGGTAATAGTGATTTTATAAATATGTAGGTACTTAACTTGTTATTTGCTACAACATGGACATGAATGCTCAGGAACGACTAGTGGCAGCACTGGAAATGCTCCGTCAAGATGTGGAGTTGTATGCTCAGGCCCAATGGGAAGCGCATGTGCAGATCAAGGAGGAAGTGTTGAACTTGACTGCGAGCGCATTTCTGGCAGGAAATCCCCGCGCCTCCTTGGAAACCATGACCCAGATAATGAGTAACCTGGATAGTTTGAAGCTGGGACAGGACATGTTGCTCCATCAGGTTGAAGGATATTAGGAAGTGCTTTCTGAAGCAGCAAGGGAGCTATACCATGGGCCTGGGGGAGATCAGCAGTCGTCTGTGGAGTTCGCTATTCAGACTTGAAGTTAGTTAGAGAATGAGGAACTCACTTTTGTTAACCTCTCTTCTTGTTAAATAGTGATTGTATATATAACTCACATGTCTATATGTGGTGAGAGGTTAAAGTTTATTGATGATGTTGTAATTATTTCGGCTTACTAGGGATGTATTGTAAATATGTCCAGCTTATTAGAACAAGAATGTTAATGTAATGTAGATATTTTGGTTAGTTAACGAAAAGTGGTATGTTATGTGAAACTGAAAATTTGTATGTGATGAATGTGAGCATGGTTTGATTATGGTATTAATATATGTATTGTTGGATGTCTCAGATAATTTCCTGAACTAATTATGGAAGGAAGTGATGCAAATTGGAAGAAAATGGAAAGCTCGATGCACGATCTGACACGTGTGATGAGGATAGTGGCTAAGAACAACAGTCACAATGGAACAAATTTGTTTAAGGAATTCCGAAGCCTAGATCCTCCAAGATTTGCAGGTAGTACAGATCCGGATGAGGCTGAGAATTGGTTAAAGGAGATTGAGAGAATTTTTAAGGTAATCCGATGTACAGAAGAGGACAAGATATGCCAAGCAACGTTTCAATTGGATCATGACGCCCGAGCATGGTGGGAAACAGTAGAGTCTACTCTAGAGGACCCAAACCAGGTTGGTTGGGAGGAGTTTGTGGAACTATTTAATGATCAGTATTTCTCTGAGGTAGTTCATGAGAGAAAAGCTAACGAGTTTGCTGGTTTAAAGCAACTCAGAATGTCGGTGTCGGAGTATGAGGCACAGTTTGCCCGATTGTCTAAGTATGCTACTCATTTGGTAGCCACAGAGAAGTTGAAAGCGAAAATATTTATGAACGATCTGTGTCCAAACTTCATCACGCAGTTAACACCTCACTTGATTACCACATATTCTGAAATGGTTAAAAGAGCATTGGCGTTGGAAGCTGCCAATGATACTGTGGAGAAGATTAGAGCTAGGTCTAGTGATAGTTCTTCTGATCGTAAGAGGAAGTTTGAGTCGGGGAATGCCCCTAAGGTTCAGCAAACCACTAAGAAAGCAGAAAAAGCTCCAGTCCGAAACAAGGATGTGTGTCGGCATCACCACCTTAGTGGACACAAGATTGAGAACTGTTGGTGTAGGTTGGGTGCTTGTCTCCGATGTGGAAGCAATCAACATCAGATTCCGGATTGTCTTATGATAAAGAACCCACTAGCAAACCAAAATTCCCGAGCCAAGCAGGGATGTATACAAGCTATTCAGGAAGTGGAACCTGAGTCTCCGCAGAAGGGCGGACTTATTGAAGGTACACTACTAGTAAACTCAAAACCCGCATATGTATTATTTGATTCATGAGCTACACATTCTTTCATTAGCTATGAGTTTCTTAGATCTTTAGGAATACAATCTGTCCCGTTACCTACACAGTTGGAGGTTGCTGCTCCTCTAAGTGAGGGTAAGAGACTAAAAGAATATTACCCTGCCAGTCAAATTCTGATCAAAGAACATAATTTTTCGGGTGACTTGATATGCCTTGAAATGTGAGATTATAATGTAATCCTTGGGGTAGATTGGCTATCTAAACATCATGCAAATTTGGATTGCCAATTAAGACAAGTAACTTTCCTGGGTAAAGAAGTTTACTCCATGACTTTTGATAAACCCTATACAAGAAGAATACCCATAATCTCGGCAGTTAAAGCATGTAAGTTAGTACAAAAGGGATGTCAAGGGTATTTGGCTTCTGTGACACTAATAAATTAGAACACTATTGGATTGAAGGATATTCCGGTAGTAAAAGAATTTCTTGATGTTTTTCCGGAAGAACTACCTGGTTTACCACCTAGTAGAGAGGTAAACTTTTCAATTGAATTGGTTCCAGGAGCCACACCAATTTCAAGAACGCCTTATAGAATGTCAATGGAAGAGTTGAAAGAATTAAAAAGGCAATTGATGGAATTGATAGAGAAAGGATTCATTAGACCCAGTACATTACCCTGGGGTGCTCCAGTGTTATTTGTTAAGAAAAAGGATGGGACTATGCAGTTATGCATAGATTATAGACAATTGAATCAGTTAACGATTAAGAATAAATACCCGCTTCCTAGAATTGATGATTTATTTGATCAATTGTCTGGAGCTCAGTATTTTTCAAAGATTGATCTTAGATCTGGGTTTCATCAATTGAGAATTCAAGAAGAGGATATTCATAAGACAGCTTTTCGAAGTAGATATGGACATTACGAATTTGTTGTGATGCTATTTGGGTTGACTAATGCACTAGCTGCTTTTATGCGTTTGATGAATGATGTGTTTAGATTATATTTGGATCAGTTTATAGTTGTGTTTATTGATGACATATTAATTTACTCTAAGAGTGTGGAAGAACATGAAGCACATTTACGAACTACCTTGCAATTGTTACGAGATCACAAGTTATATGCGAAGTGTAGTAAATGTGAATTTTGGTTGGAACAAGTGACATTCTTGGGACATGTTATCTCTAGAGAGGGATTGTCAGTAGATTCCTCAAAAATTGAAGCTATACAAAAGTGAGAACAACCTAAGAACCTTACTGAAATTTGAAGTTTTCTGGGTATGGCTAGTTATGACCGGCAGTTTGTTAAAGATTTTTCCAGGATTGCTTCACCTCTCACACAACTAACTCGAAAAGGAACTGCATTTGAATGGAATGAGAGTTGTAAGCAAGCATTTCAAATATTGAAGGAATGTTTATCATCCGCACCAGTTTAAGCCTTGCCGGTAGAAGGAAAAACATTTGAAGTTTATACTGATGCATCAAACATCAGATTAGGATGTGTTTTAATGCAAGAAGGAAGAGTTGTTGCTTATGCATCTAGACAATTAAGGACTCATGAGAAAAATTACCCAGTACATGATTTGGAATTGGCAGCTGTAGTTTTTGCTCTTAAGCTCTGGAGACACTACTTGTATGATAATCAATTCATAGTGTACTCCGATTATAAAAGTCTGAAGTATTTATTTTCACAGAAGGAATTAAACATGAGGCAAAGAAGATGGATGGAATATATCAAAGACTATGATTTTAAGATTGAGTACCATCCTGGAAAAGGCAATATTGTGGCTGATGCTCTCAGTAGAAATCTCGTGGCTAGAATATTCCAATTGCAAGTCAAAGAATGGAAATTGTTGGAAGAATTTTCTACGTTGAGTCTAAAAGCTAAACCACAAAAAGATAGGGTTGTGATTGATAATTTGACAGTACAATCAGATCTATTAAGAAAAATTGAAGAACAATAAGACAATGACCCTACATTGATAGAAATCAGAGAGAAACTGAATACTAGACCTGACTTTCATGAAGATGCACATAGAAATCTTCGGTTCCGGAACAGGTTGTGTGTATCGAATAGTTCAGAAATCAAGAAGCAAATATTAGAAGAAGCTCATCGAGCACAATATACTATTCATCCAAGAGCTGTCAAAATGTACCAGGACTTAAAGAAAAATTTCTTGTGGTGTAACATGAAGAAGGACATTGTGGAGTTCATAGCTAGATGTTTAACATGTCAGAAAATCAAGGCGGAACACCAGAAACCCGCAGAGAAATTAAAACCCCTTGAGGCAGCAGAATGGAAATGGGATAGTGTTGATATGGATTTTATTGTGGGATTACCCAGAACACGTAGTGGACACGATGCAATATGGGTAATAATAGATCGACTTACAAAGTCAGCTCACTTCTTGGCTATTAAGACAAGATGGTCAACCAATATATTAGCAGCTCTATACTTGAAAGAAATTGTTTGACTGCATGCAATTTCAAAAGATATTATTTCTGACAGAGATGCAAGGTCCACTTCACATTTATGGAGAGAATTACAAGATGCATTAGGAACCAAGCTGAAGTTTAGTACTGCATTTCATCCTCAAACCGACGGACAAGCAGAACGAGTAAATCAAATTATTGAGGATATGTGCCGTGCCTATGTTCTAAAATTTGGAAATGGCTGGTGTAATCATTTAACAATTATGGAGTTTGCTTATAATAACAGGTATCAGTCTACTATTCAAATGGCACCATTTGAAGCTTTATATGGCTGTCAGTGTAGATCACCACTATGTTGGGTGGAGTTGAAAGAAACACACATTCTCAAACCTAAAATGATCCAAGAAACGATAGAAATTATAAAGTTAGTGTAAGATCGAATGAAAGCTGCCTAAGATTAGCAGAAAAGTTATGCTAATCGATGAAGAAGAGAGCTGGAATTTCAACAAGGTGATCATGTGTTCCTTAAAGTGTCACCCCGAAGAGGAATCAAGAGGTTTGGAATCAAAGGAAAGTTGAGTCCAATATACATTGGATCGTTCGAGATAATAAAGAGAGTTGGGGAGATGACATATCAACTGGCACTTCCACCTCAATTATCCAATATACATGACATCTTTCATGTGTCTATGTTGCAGAAATATGTTTATGATTCAGAGCATGTTATTGAATATCAGAACCTGGATGTACAAGAAAACCTGGCTTACGAAGAAAATCCTGTGTAAATCCTCGACCGAAAGATCAAGCAACTCCGGAACAAGGAGGTTCCATTATTAAAGATTCAATGGAATAAGAGAGAATAAGAAGAAGCAACGTGGGAATTGGAAGATGCCATCAAAACTAGGTATCCAGAATTATTTACAGGTCAGTATTATTTGTCGTTACACTCTTATTTGTTAAATTTGGAGAACCAAATTTTTTTTAGTGGGGAGAGTTCTAACGGCCCAAAAATTTTATTTACTAGAAAAATATGAATAATTTGATTGTTAAACATAACTACTATTATGAGATGTAATTAACTTTAATTTAGGAATAATTTGTACTAGAAAATGTTATTCCAGTGTCGTACTCAAAGGTGCGCGCTCCGACAAGGCGACACCGAAATTCTGTAACGAAAATGAAATCCGAGAACACCATAATTCCCAGAAAAATATGCTGATATCAGAATATAAATATCCGAAATTGTTGACGTGCGGATTTCAAGATCAAGTCGACACAACTATTTTCCGGGTAATTTTTGTTGGGTGAAAAATAAATTCTAAAAATTAAACTAAAATCACCATAATTTGTAAAACCTTCTTATTAGCTTATAATCGAAATTCCAACTTGAATGAACACCATTTGGACACATAAACATGGGGTCAAATGGGCCAGCTGAATTTCCAACCAATTACGGTAACCATTTTTCTGGAATAATTCTTGCTTACGTATTAGGGGCTACGTAAGCCCATTTCACATGGGGTACAAGACTTACACATTTTACCATACGTGTAACTCTTGGGGGTTGCATGGTAAACGTGGCCTTGGGTGGTTAAGGAGGCTTTTTACCTCAACACATGTATGGCCTACGTGCCATACATGCATGGAGTGTAAGAGTTTATAAAAACTCTCTCTTCACCCATCGTACAAGTCTTTCCACCTTCTGCTGCTGCTGCTACTGCTGTTATTCCTATTGAAGCTGTAGCTGCTGGAGCTGTTGCAGCTACTGGTCGTGGCTTAGCTTCTTCTTCTATTGATTATTACTTCTTCAACTGCACCTGCCAAAGCTACTACCTTTGCAGTCTTCTCGTTTCTTCTTCCTACTATTATTGACCTCTACGTTGAGGAGAAGAAGAACCTTCATTCCTTTCCAAGTAGGATTCTTTCCTTCTTTTCTCATTCTTATCTCCTACTCATGCCAAAGAGTTTAGTGTTTAGTGTTAAGTGTAGAATGATTATCTAGAGGGGGGGTGAATAGAGAATCTTCAGAATTATATGCCAATTAAAAATTAACGACAGTGAGATTTGGATGGTGATTAGACTAACAGCTCACTATGCAGAGAGAACATAAACCACACAAAAGAGAGTAGAATTTTAAGGTGGTTCGGCTCCAATGAGGAGACGTACATCCACCCCTCACCAAACCAGTGATGTACCACTACAAGAACCACTGTGTGAGACTCTCACACAACTGCTGATTCACAGCTTCTTCACATCCGCTGACTCATAGCTTGAGCAATCTGCTGATTCACAGCTTCTAATCCTATGATCCAGTTACAACCTGTGAAGGATCAACTCAATCTACTTCACAAAGAAGCAGACAACACGACTTTGTAGTATTCAGAAGAAATTGAAAAAGAATTAAGTAGACAGATGCCAGGAAGTGTTCAGAAGTAATCAAACTCTCTGCTCAAGAGCCCAATCTGAATTGAGAAATTCCTTAGCTCCAATTATGACTCCTCCTCAGACGAATTCCTCTTCTAATTGCAGAGCAAGATCACATGCATCAGATTCGAAGAAGTGTTCCGATCCTCTATTCTGAAAGTTCAGCAGCAATTCTTCGAGGTAGCAAATTGCTTGATCTAACAGCACATCCTTCGCATCTGAGCTCCAGGTTGAGGTCGCCTTTTCTTCTAAACGCAGAGCTCCATCTTCTTCTTCTTTTCACGCTCTCCAATTCTTCTTTCAAGCTGTGCACTTTTGATCTGGTTTTCGCACGATCTACTATAGTGGGCCCCTCAACTGATTCCCAATAGTTTGGGAGAATCTTTTTTCCGGAAAGAGATGGTATCTTCCAGAAATGATGATGTGTACTCGAGGTCCCAATCGCTAGGCCTAGGATCACGTGCCCATTACTTATGCGCTGGCGGCTGGACTGTTAAAAGATTCCAAGTGTAGTGGTGTTGACACTTCTAAGATGTAGTGTCAACACACATAAGCTTTAAGTACAGCATAAGTCCTAGAACACTAAGCCACAGTGTTAGCCTGACCAATTTATAGTGTTAACCTGCTCTTTCTTCCGAATCAACCAAATAGTTGGATAGAGTCGACCTTACTTAGAAGGAGTGTCAACCTCATCCTCACTTCTTTTCACATAACACTTTGAGGCCTGAATAGTGTCGACCTTACCATGCTTGGTGTCGACCTTATCAACTTGATTCTTTCCAGTGCAGAACCAGAGAACCACTTGTGTTGACCTATACTCAGAGTAGTGTCGACCTGATCTGATCACTTCTTCTCAGAGCAAACCAAAAGAACCACTAGTGTCGACCTATGTTCCAGGTAGTGTCAACCTTATCTGATTATTTCTTCTCAGCACAAGCCAGAATCACCACTAGTGTTGACCTGATACTCGAATAGTGTCGACCTTTGTTCCTGTGAAACAAATGTCATGTGTCAAATATCTATGACTTTTTACTTAATTTATGACATCATCAAAACCAGGGACACAACAATCTCCCCCTTTTTTATGACGGCAACATTTATTCATAGAGGTTTAGATTGTTAAAAAAATATTCATAATCTGAAATTATTAGACCACTCAACCATTCACATAAGTAAGCAAGCCATCCACGCAAGGTCATTGCAAGTAAGCATGCTTTGGTAATTTCATTTCATGAGCCATTGATTCTTAAAAAAAATCATCATGCAACACCGGACATCCCAAAATACACACAAACATCTATGTTCATATCTTCTCCCCCTTTGACATAATCAAAAGAGAAAATCATTGAGGAGGTAGAGGAGGCTGCTGAGGGAATAGATGGTGCTCAATCCTGGACAACCTGTAGTGGATATCACTGTAATGATCTCTGAGAAAGTGATCAATGACATTAATCTTAAGACCCACAAATTCCTTCAAATTGACAAACTGTTGATCAATCACAACTGGCAAATGATCCACCCCATGAGGCATAGTAGGTGCTGCTGCATATGAAGTGACTTGATTACTATCTGCAGAATCATGAGTGTCATGCAATTTCCAAACCTAGTTGAACTCATCTCTCACCAGTTAAAGTTCGTTAGAAATATCCTGATTATAACCCCGCAATGTGTTCATCCTTTGAGAGATTAATTGCACAGTCTGAACCAGATTAGGAATTTCAGTAACCTTGTCAACACCTTTCTGCAGAGCTTCTTCAATTGACTGGATCTTATCATATATTTCTGCCTGAGTGTATTCAGCCTTATTGAACACAACCCCAAAGGTTTGTACTAACTGATCTGATCGAACAGCTGTGAATCTATGAATCTGTTCCTATCTTTCCACATTTTCAGAAAGTCTCTGCTCAATAGATTCCATCCGACTATCAAGCTGCAAAGCCTGTTGCTCCATCTTGGTATTCAAGGAATCAAGGGAACTGTGAACTGAAGCAAATTGCTCTTCTAGAAAATTACGAAGACTAGATGGAATTTGAGCTTCTGCGGAAGATGAGGAAGGAATATTATGAAAAGGAGGAAAATTTCCAGAGGGAGGAAAATGAGGAGGTGAAAAATGAGGAGGATCTAGTTCTACATCACCAACTGTAGGGAAATGAACAAGAGAGGGAATAGGCAAAATATCTTCCAACAGAGCATCCTCATGAACAATATCCCTCTGAATTCTTTGCCCTTCTACACCTTGCTGCCCTTTTTCATCTTGCTGTTGCTGGTCCAGAATCACATTCCCATCAACATTTATACGGGATGCCAAATTAAGCTTCATGAATTTCTCAATATAAGCCAAGTCATATGTATGAAACTTGGCAATCTTTTGAATCTTTGTTCCTGCCACAAGAACCTCTAACAACTAAAAGATAGAAGATAAATGAGCTGCATAGGGCAGGCTTCTTCTCAATTTAGGCATTGTTACTTCGTGAAGCAATTGACAGATAATGGATGCTAGATTGACATTTCTTTCTTAATCATGCAAAACATGAGAAATCTTTGTAGACTTGTGAATCTTTGCCTTTCTCCTCCTTGAGGTGTTAGAATTGTAGTGCACCAATGATGCAACAGACGATGTGCAGGAGGAAATCTGTTTGCATTCAATGTTGACACTTTTGACTGATTAATATCATCAACATTATGTGGCAGTCCAGTTAATACTGAATATGCTTCATGTGCACAGAGCTGAAAGTCCTGAGGATTATGACCCTCATTTGGTATATTAAGAAACTTACTCACAATAACATTTGTGAGTATAATTGGAACTCCCCTCACACTGGACTCAAGAGAATACTTTTTACTGACCAAATTACTAAAGAATTCTTGTACCAAAATAGGATAGTATATCCTATGCTCACTCACAAATTCTGTCCAGCCCTGGAAGTTTAACATACCAAGAAGATCTGGTAAAGAGTTAATCATACCTTCATCAAGTACTTTGATGATTCTAGGATGGAGAATAGGCTTATTCCCAGTTATCATCCTTTTTGCTTTAGACTGCACTTGGGATTCTTCTTCATCAGATTCATTATCACCAGATTCAGATTCCTCTTCTTCTTGGTCTAGGTTACATGCGGGCTCTTCAAAACTAGCTTTTTTGTCAATTTCCTCTTGGTCTTCAGCATTATTTTGTATATCAACCTCATCATTAACATTTTCTTCCTTTCCATCATGCTTAGGACTCACATTGACATTTTCAACCAATACCTGCTCATAGTTGCCGCTTTCTGACTTCTCTGCTTCACTGGCATCACCTTTTTGAGATTGAGAAGACTATTGCTCCTGCACAACCTGTCTGCTAGAATCACCATCGGATCCCTGGAGATTAGGGCTTCCGTCAGATGACATTTGAGACTCTTGCTGGCCGCGACACCCTCATCTGAACTGCTCAACTCCACAAACTCCAGCTTCTTCTTGCCTTTAGAGAAGCTCTTTTGTTTTGATGTACGAGGGTGAGTAAATCTTTGGATTGAAAAAATGGGGATCGCAGACTTCTTTTCTCGAATTTCAACTCCCTTGGCATGATCATTTTGCGCCTTCACGCACCTTTCTGGTACAGAGGGTTCAACCTCCTTCCTTTTCCCACCACGGCGAGATTGCAGCTTCGGAGCCATGGACAGATGATCAGAGTATCGAAGAAGGAAGAGGATATGGTTGTAGAGGAAGAGGGTTTTCAGAAAGAGTTTGAGAGGGATGAAGCAGAGAATTCAAAACTGCTTTTAAGAAAGGAGAGGTCCGAATGGACGCGACTCTTGATACGACAACAATACGGAGATCCTGCGGAGCAATGAAAACATATCGGGTTCCAACACCACAAGACATAGTAGTGTCGACTCTAATGTGAAGAGTGTTGTAGATGCGAGATTTGGCCCATCCCCGCATGGTTCCATGGCCCAATAAGGCCCGTTTGACCGTTTGTTGACTTGCCTCGGATCCCATGTAGACGGCAACATCGACTGCCGCTGACTTCTACTTGGTGGCAATGTCCCTGGACGTTGGCCCGAGTTGGTGTCCAGACCTATTGACGTTTGCATGGGGTTGGCGGCAGCATCGTTGGACGTCAACCTGGTTTTACTTGGTCTTCGCAACTGCCCGAGATTCCAGCCCACTTTCACCCTCTCTTCGCCCATGCAACGCATGCGGCTGTTCCCAACGGGCAAATGGGCCACCTTGGCACCCCTTTGACCAAGTAAAAATCCTACATGGCCCCCTTTCATTGGTTGGAGCTTAAACACATGGATTGCCACTTTTCCAAGTGTGTTTCTTCACACTTGGGCATCCAAGGCTCATTAGCTCCGCCCCTACTGCCTATATAGGTAGTCCTTAGGCCTTCTAAGGAGAGGGGGAGATACTGCACGCCCAAGCTTTGATGCCTTGAGAGAAGAGAGAGAAAAGTGATAGAGAGCTTCCACCTTTGCTTCCTCTACTTCTTCTCAACCTTTGGGACGTCCAGGAGGCTTCACCAAGTGCTGGAGGAGTCCACAAAGCAGCCATCAATGACCACAAATGAGGATCATCTTCCTCCTCTCTTTCTCTTTCTCTTCCTCTCTCCTTAGTCCTTGCATGTCACACACACACACACACACACCCTAGGCACGTAGTGCACATTCCCAACACACCCAAAAGGGGTTTTTCCAACCAAAAAACGGAGGGAAGAAGGGTGGTCATAACATTTGGCCACCCCTCTTCTCAAGCCTGCAACTGGTACGGGGCTCTCCTTTTGGGCTTCTTCTTTCTTTTAGGACGTTTACTACAATGCCTTAGAGTCTAATAGAGTTCTTTCTGTGGCAGGAACACATCGAACGAGACCGTGGAGCTTCTTCTCTTTGGCCGGCCAGAGAGGAGAAAGTTGGAGTCCCGCCATCGTCTGCTACACGAGGCAACATCACCGACGCGATCCAAACACCTCCTTAGGCACAGGTAAGGCCCTGGCGATCACCTCCCTTCATTTACTTTGTTGGTTTTCCTCTTCTTCTCTTTGGTCAACGTGGTCAAATGGGAGTCAACGAGGAGTCAACGAAGTCAACTAGCCATCATCCCATGCCAACGAGGGAGCATCAACGTTCGGGAACCTTCGGAACATCAACCGCATCCGCGGTTGCGCGGAAAGGAGCATTCACAGCTCTGCTTTGGCGATCACGGTGGGACACACAGTGCTGCCACGGTTTCAGTCTGCACCCAGGTAAACGGAAAGAGATCTTGCCGTCTATACAGATAAACGTCCACTGTTCCTACCGTTTAGTTCTTTTAAACGTCCATATGGATTGTCGTTTACTTCATGTCAGCGTCAGTCAATCATGCCGTCTACTTGTTTCTGATGAATTGAGCATCCATGTGCTTGCCGTCTATTTCACAGAAACCTATTTTTTGATCTATTTTGCTTTCTGTTTGCTTCCTGTTTTATTCCTAACGGTCCTCAGTCACGGGGGGGGGGGGGGGGGGGGGGGGGGGGGGGGGGGTCCCTTTTCTCCTCTGTTCTAGCCTCCCCACACGTTCTAGGATAGCCCCTCCTTGATTCACAACCTTCTATCCGGGGATTCCCTCTCGAGTAAATCGGGTTGGCTTCAAGGAGTACTCTGTAAGTCTCTAAATTCCATGGATTTCCTTACGGTACGGGGCAGGAGGACCTTTACCCTCCCATTTAGGTTGCCTACTCACCCGGGTTTGAGTAAGTTTTGAGAGAACCGGCCTTGACAAGTCAAGTTAACACACAACTTCAACTTCTAAAATTTTGGGGACGTTGTTTGATAACATTGTTTGGTAGAAATTCATATTTCTCCTAATAACAGTGTAGTTAATCAACTTAACTATCCTAAAATCAGTAGGTTGTGTTGCTAAATGGACTCTTGGTTGAACTCTGTCAACATGTCTAACAATTCAGCATTTGAGTATGATGACAATATCAATGATGAGTTTGTCGGTATGGTTAACACTAATGTTCAGCCCGAGGAGTCGGTTCAATCTTCCTCTCAGGCCGACAATGAGGATAGTGTGAGTTTGAGGGTCAACCCCACATATGCCCAAGATGTTCAAGAAGACCCCGAATTCTTTAAACTCCTCTCCCGCTATTCTCCCGAGGACATCATTTCAATGCTTTCTAAGCATACCGTCTGGGCAATGGCCTCTCCTTCCTCTCCATCCCCTTCTCCTTTCCATGCTTCTTCATCTAGACCCGCTCCTAGGCCCATCACTCCTTCCCAGGTTCCTATTTCCCCATTCCCATTTCCACTCCTATTCCTCCTCCTACTCCCTTACCGACTTCTATCCCAACTCCTCCCTCCGTCTATCCACCTCATGTTCAGCCCACGCCCCCCGCTCAATCTGAATCCATCTCCCGATTGGAGATGGAGGACCTCATTAGGAGACTCTTGGCTGAGTCTCTGTCCCTCTCCAAGCCTCACTCTCTCCAGAACTATTGCAAGCTCCCCAATGCCTATTTTCCTCCGGGTTTCAAGGCCCCGAAATACCGCAGTATGATGGGACCACCGACCCCCAATTCCTTCTTGCCGGCTTCACCATGGATTCCCACTGGTGGCTATACGATCGGGTCCTCTTAGTTCACATATTCCAACAATCGTTGGAAGGGGAGGCTTTGAGGTGGTTCACCACCTTACCCGCATCGGATCTTGTCAATTTTGACATTGTCTCCGAACGATTCATCTCCCACTTTTCATACATGGCCACTCAAGTCCCTACACTTCCCGACTTGGTGGCGAGAGAAGATGAGGCCGGATGAAGACTTTGTCACATTCGCCAACCGATGGAGATCCATGGCTTCAAGGGCCGACATCCCCATCCCGGAGTCCCAAGCCATAATAATGATTGTCACCAATACCACTCCTTTGCTCCGATCCATTCTGATTCTTAGTGAGTTCCCTCCTTTGCACATCTTTATAACTGAGCTAGGGTGGTCCAAAATCAGATCAAGGACTCCTCCCTTCCACCTTTCTTTGAAGGGAAGCCCAAGGGACGTAGGGCTCCCGCGGACACCTACTACCGAGGGGGTGACTGTCAATGAGTCCATTAGCACTTGCAGTCAGCCATTGAGGCCTCCTAACAAGCCTTCTAATCCTCCCTCCAATCCTCACCAATTCCCATCACATCCTTCTAGGCCTTACTCCGCTATTCCTCCTCCTTCGGGCTATACCTGTCCTGGTCCTAGGAGGTCTCATTATCCTCCCCTCCCCGAATCCCTCGAGGATATATTCTTTGCCCTCATGTCCTGCGACGCTATCCGACTCCCCCCACAAAAGGAGAGTGTCAATCCGAGGGCCGATACTTCAAAGTACTATCCCTACCATAGGTCTCCCAGTCATGAACTCCATAATTGCTTCACCTTCCGAGACTGGGTGTATGACATGAACGACCAAGGTAGGATTAATTGGGAGGACGTCAAGGTGGCCATAGCCAAGTCTAGGTATACCAAAAGGGACCTGGGTATTGTGCAAAACCCTCTCCCCAACCGCCAAAGAAACAATCCCTCCTCCTCTAGGCCCCAGGAAAAGGTCAATACCATGACGCATTTAGAACCTCGGGTCGTAAGGAGAGAGCAACAATGGGGGGTGGAAGGTTTTGAGAAGTGGTACCCATGTCCCTCCGTAGAGTCTCAGGAGCCCTCCACCACCGTAGACACCATCCTAGAAGAGCAACCCTTAGTGCTTATCCGACCCGCTCCTCAGGATGCCTATCCTTCCATTCCCACTCCCCCTTCTTATGAGACGTCTACCCATGGCACCAAACCTCTCCAACTCATCCTTCTAGGTCTCAGGAGGTCGTTCATGTCACACTCCAGAATCGGATTATTCCTCCGCCTCCACGGCCATCTCAAGATGAGGAGGACAATGGACCCCCACCACCTGCCGGCACCGAATATGATATTCTACAACATTTGGATAAGACTCCCGCGAGGGTATCTATTTTAAAATTGATTTGGAGATCGCCGTCCCATCAGTCCACCCTCCTCCAATTTCTCCAGAAAATCATGGTCAATGATGACCTTCCTCCCAGTGGGGTAAGCAATGCCATTCTTTCCCTCACCCAAGGACCCTCGAATTCTTTCTCGGACAAGGACCTTACTGCCCCCGAGTGTCGATCTCTTCCCCTTTGTCTCACTGTTACCCTCAACGGGGTTTCGGTAGACTCCACTCTTATCGACACCGGGGCATCCATTAATGTTTGTCCGATGAAGACCCTCAAGCAATTAGGTTTGGGGGAGGATAATCTGGAGAAAATCTGCTCCACCATTGCTGCCTATGACAACTCCAAGAGGGTTGCCAAGGGTAAGATCGCTCTTCAGTTGGAGATAGGGCCCGTCACCATGACATCCGAGTTCTTAGTTTTGGACGTCGATCCGGCCTATAAGGCCATTCTGGGTCATCCTTGGCTGGAACAAACTCTAGGGGTCCCTTCCACTGCCCATCAATGTTTCAAATTTCCATTCAATGAGCGCATCATCAAAATCAAGAGCATTCCTACATGGAAACTCTCAACTCTATCACTTCGGAGCAGATGCCACACCTGTTCATTCCAGACAAGGGGAAGAAGCCTGTCATGTCCATCTTTGATCTCCCCTCTCCCCATGATTTGAACCAACCTCCCCTGTTGGATGAAGATTTTGAGACCATTCCGTGCCCTCAAGGGAAAGGTTGGGAGGTGATGGCGAAGATCGGCTACATTCATGGCCGAGGATTGGGTAGGGACAAGCAGGGTCCCATCCATGGCATCTAAGTCAAGAGGTTGTTAGCTAGGGCCGGTCTAGGTTTTCACCCAGACCCAATTCATCCAGATCTATTCATTCCCTATGAACCTCTCACTGGACCCTGAAGGAGCATTTCATTCAGGGGCCCCTCCAACCAGGAACCCGAGAGCCTGTGGTAGAGGAGTTGTCCGACTCCGAGAGCAAGGAAGAAGAGGAAGCTGCCGAAATTGAGGAAGTCTGTGAAGACTTTGGCCTTCTCTCGCTCGTTGGATCTGACTCTCCATCCCCCTCTTCATCACCCCCATCTCCTTCCCAGTTTCCCTCAACTGAAGTGTGTTCGGCATATGACTCTCTTTCTCCACCCACTTCTTTCTCCCTCCTTTCTCAATCTGTCCTTCCTCCATTCCTCACCTGGCCAGTCGAGGCAACCTTGAGTCAACAACTCATGGTTTTGAGCCTTGACTCCAAAAAAAAAATGCCAATTTTGAAAGGTGGGAATGCGAGGTCTCCGTCGAGTACCCTTCCTCTGTGGACTCTCTTCCGATCGGCCAGGGGCTGACGCTTTCCAGCTTAAATTCTCATTCTCACCCCTCTAGGGGCACTTCTCCTGTACATAGTCCTGTACATAGAAGTCTAGGTTCTAGTTTAGAGTCGGGTGTAGAGTCGAGTCTAGCCTTAGAAGAGTCTAGTCCCTCTCAGCCATGCATTTGCAAAGAAAGGGGGAGGCAAGTTCTTGCCCGTTATGTTATGGCCTTGGCTGAGAGGTGTGCTAAGTTGAGTCAAGTCCCAGACTTTCTTGAGGAGCCTGCCCTTGTAGAGGCTGATTTTTAAGAAGGTGACTCTATAGATGACGGTTTAGGAGTCTATCTGTTAGATTTTGATGAGAAAGATGAGCCGGGAGATCTTAGGTTGGAAGAAGAGGACACAGTGAGCTCCTATGTGGATGGCACGAAGAGGTTCGATGAGCCAACCATGACTGCGGATGAGCCAACCAAAGAGATCAACCTTGGCACCGAAGAATCTTCGAAGGTAGTTTTGATTAGTGCCAACTTGAGTGCAGAAAAATAAGAAGCCATTGTAGATATCCTCAAAGAGTTTTCCGATGGTTTTGCTTGGTCCTACGAGGACATGCCAGGGCTTGACACCTCTTTGGTCGAGCACCGGTTGGTCTTAAAAGCCGACGCGAAGGCCGTCAAACAAAAGCTGAGGAGGCTACACTCCAAGCTCGCACTCAAGATCAAAGAGGAGGTTGACAAGTTGCATAGGTCTAAATTCATTAGGGTGGTGCTCTATCCACAATGGGTAGCTAATATCGTCCCTGTAATGAAGAAGGATGGTAAGGTTAGGATCTGCATAGACTTCTGTGACCTTAATCGTGCTTGCCTAAAGGATGATTTTCCTCTTCCCCACATAGATGTCCTAGTGGACAATACTGCCGGTTTTGAGATGTTGTTGTTCATGGATGGTTTCTCTGGGTATAACCAGATCCGTCTGGTAGAGGAAGACCATGAGAAAACTTCTTTCACAATGCCATGGGGGACTTATTGTTATGTCGTGATGCCCTTCGGATTGAAGAATGCGAGAGCGACTTATCAAAGGGCAATGATGGCAATTTTTCACGACATGATGCATGTGCACATGGAAATCTATGTTGATGATGTCTTGGTTAAATTAAGGACTAGACATGGCCATGCTAAGGTCCTCCGGGCAGTTCTCCAACAGTCTAGAGAACATAAGCTCAAAATGAATCCCAAGAAGTGTGTTTTTGGAGTTTCCTCGGGGAAGTTGCTTGGGTTCATAGTTAGCAAACAGGGAATTGAGATTGACCCCAACAAGGCCCTAGCAATAATCGACATGCCTCCCCCTAGGAATATCAGAGAAGTTAGAGGGCTAATTGGCAGACTTCAGTTCATTAGGAGATTTATCTCTCAGCATTCAATCCGTTGCAAGCCCTTCTATGAAATGCTTAGAGGAGAGGCTAAGTTTGATTGGAACAATAAATGTCAAAGGGCCTTTGAAGAATTGAAGAGTTATTGTTCAATCCCCCTGTTCTCGCTCCTCCGGTCCCGGGTCGGCCTTTATTGCTCTATGTGTCAACCACTGAAGATTCCACTAGAGCAGTCTTGGCCCAATATGATGACGAGAAAAAGGAGAGAGTAGTGTACTACTTATCCAAATTGTTCAATGAAGCTGAGAAAAAGTACACTACCATGGAAAGAACGTGTGTGGTCGTCGTCTGGGTTGCCCAGAAGTTGAAGCATTATTTCCTAGCTCATGAGGTGAAGCTTCTGGCGCGTATGGACCCAATTCGATACTTGCTTGAGAAGCCCGTCCTGACTGAACGGTTGATGAGGTGGCAAATTTTTCTCAACCAATTTGATATCACCTATGTCAACCAAAAGTCAATCAAGGGGCATGCTATTGCCGAGCATTTGGCCCACCACCCCTTACCTTCATATTCTCCCATCGATGAAAGCTTTCCCGATTAAGAGTTAGGAGCCATTATTGATGGTGAACCTTCATGGATACTTTACTTCGATGGGGCTCTCAATTCCAAAGGGTGTGGAATAGGGGTAGTCCTCCTCTCACCGGAAGGGGTAGTCATTCCGCACGCCTACCAACTAACCTTCCCTACTACGAACAATGTGGCCGAGTATGAGGCACTCCTACTTGGGCTGAAAATGGCATTATTGCTCGGAGTCAAGGAGTTAAGGATAATTGGAGATTCACAGTTGATACTCCGGTAATCTCTCAGCAAGTACCAGACCTAGTATCCCAAGTTGAAACCATACCAAGAGTTGGTAGGAAAGGTAGTCCGACAGTTTAGGAAGCTCACCCTAGTCCACACTCCTAGGGCTCAGAACATCTTAGCAGATTCACTCGCCTCCCTGGCTTCTTCCATCCACATTCCGTTAGGGAGGTCTTCTGAAACTGTCTCTATTCAAAGGTTAAGAGTCCCTTCTCATGTTGATCCTTGGTTCGCTCAACTCAAGTTTCCCTCTCTTCGAGTCCATGCACTTTCAAAAGAGCCAGAAATTGATCTTGATGATGGCCATCCTTGGTACTTTGACATCGAAAATTATCTGAAAGATGGATCCTTTCCTGATTATGCCACTTCTTCTGATAGATGGGCCATTCGCCTGTGTCTCGGAGCGTTATAAGATTATAGGTGGCATTTTCTATAAGAAGTCCCTCAATGGGGTCTATCTCTGTTGTCTTGATGAGATTGAATCTCAAAGCATTATTGAAGCCGCTCACTCCAGTGAATGTGGTGGCCATGTTAATGGTAGAGCAATTGCCCAAAAGTTGCTAAGACACTATTACTGGCCTACCATTGAAGAAGATTGCACTCACTTTGTTCGTCACTGTGCTAAATGTCAATTACACAGTGACAAAATTCATGCTCCTTCCTCTTCTCTTCACCCTCTCATTGCTCCATGGCCTTTCGCCATGTGGGCATTCGATGTGGTCGGTCCACTCGTGGACAGAACCAGAGAAATCTGTAAGAAGTCCTTCATTCTGACCGCCACTGAGTACTTCACAAAGTGGGCAGAAGCAGAAGCATTCATAGAGGTCAAAGCTTCAATGGTCATCAAGTTCATCAAGCGCAACATTCTTGCAAGATTTGGCGTGCCTCGGGACATCGTCACCAACAATGGACCGCAATTCACTTCACAAGAGCTTCGCGACATGTGTGGTAAATATGGCATTAATTTGCATCATTCATCCCCATATTATCCACAAGGTAATGGACAAGCCGAAGCTACTAATAAAACTCTCATTAAAATCATAAAGAAAACTTGCAAATCTCATAACAATGCTGACTGGCCAGACCGCTTAGTTGAGGCTCTTTGGGCTTACCGCACCTCGGTCCGAACTCCTACGGGGCAAACCCCCTATGCTTTGACATACGGATCGGATGCGATACTCCAATATGAGATCTTCGTACCTTCACTCCGAGTTTAATTGGATTCCGAACTTGACCCCGGTCAACGTCGGGAGGCTTTATTAGCACAACTTGAACTCTTAGACGAAAGGCGAATGATAGAGGCCGACCATGCACAAGTTTATTGCCAAAGAGTTGCACGTTTTTACGCCAAAAGAGTGCTTGAGAGAAATTTTGAAGTGGGTGAAATGGTCCTAAAGCGTAAAATCATTAAAGCACTAGGTCCCAGGAGTAAATTGCAAGAAAATTGGGAAGGTCCATTCGTTGTCAAAGAAGCATACTCAGGAAATGCTTATAGGTTAGTGGACGCCGAGGGAGTTGAGTTGTCGCATCCTTGGAATGCAGTCTACCTCAAGAAATTCTACCCTTTGTTAGTTGGTCAAGTCTGTCATTCATCACTTGTCAATGTCATGGGTTTGAAACTTTGCTTATTCGCTTGGCCATTAGTAAGGTAGGGTCTCTTCACACACCACACGATGTTGGAGTATTGTCCTTTAGCTGGAAAATCATAAGTACACTCGGACGGTCTAATTTGGTCAATGTATCCCCTCTTCTCTTCTCACTCAGTCAAGTTTGGAAAAAGGGCAAACTACAAGTAGGGGACCATCCACTCTCACCTAAAAGATAAGGTCGCCATAAACAGAGGCAATTAAGAGAAATACAAGAGCAAAATGCCAAATTAAGCCTAAAAGGGCAAAGAAAAGCCAAAAGGTCAAAAAAAGGGTAGCAAAAGTAAGAAATACGTCCCAAAAAAGACTGACCAAATCAAGGAGGTAGCAAATAGTACGTACCTCCACCAAAGAATCAAAGCAAAAAGTACCCCTGAAATAATTATGACCAAGTCTTTTAGTGTGAGATGTTTGTTTGGAAGCAAAAAGTAGTTTGAACCAAATCCTCACATGACTTCCTATTTATTTCTTCCAATTTCTCCCTCTAGGGGCAATTTGACCTTGTAAGACCCTCCATTGTGGAAAATATCAAGAAGGCTAGGGGCAATCTCTAATGTCAAGGATATCATGCACGATCCTCCTTGCTTAGGCCTCGGTGGCTAAGTAGATTATGAAGACCCTATACCTTGACTTGTGATGAATATGTGTCTTAGAGTCCAAAAAAATACAAACAAAACAAACAAAAAATAAAAAAAATAAAAAAAAAGACAAAAGAGTCTCTCGATGCTATAGTTTTACAATGTACATATCTTTCCTCTTATTTAAAAAAACAAAAAAATCAGAAAAATCAAAATCCAAAAAAATTTAGTGGTACCAAGTACATATACTAACATTATTTTCCTCATTCAAAAAAACAATGCATGTACATATTTTCCTTCAATAGTTTATTTGTGTTCTTATCTTTAATTAGAAATTAGCCCCTTGACCAGATCTCAAGAAAGGTACATCACTTAGGCAAGGGGCTAAAAACAGATCTACACTAACTTTTTTCTTTAAGTGTTGTGGATGCAGGAATCAAAGTGACACTGGCAAACCATTCAAGCACACAAAAGGCACAAAATGATAAAGTCCACAAAAATCCACTAAAGGAATAAAGTCGTTGTCGACGCTGTCGATGCCTCTGGTCACCGTCCCCTCCTGTCCCACGGACGGGTCTCCCAATGACACGATGTCATCAAGAGATCCGAACACCGACCCAATCCTCCCTCCGCCTCCTACTGGGCCTGTCGCTACTGCTCCGGCGCTTCTTCAGCACCGGTTCTTCAAGAACTCCAAATCCGCGACAGCCTGAGCTTGGTCCACTATGTCTTGTGTCCGGTCCGCCTCTGCCTGGCTCTGCCTCTCCCTCGCCTCGAGTAGGCGACCCTCCATCCTGGTCAAGTCCAACCGCAGACTCTCCATCTGTGCCTGGAGGGTCGGCCCTGCTCCCTACCGTTGCACATAAATGAGCAAACATGTCAGATTAATTAATTCATGTGAAAAAAAGGTAGTAGTTTAGTGTCTTACCTCAGCCTCAAGCTCTCGGACCCTCACCTCTGCTGGTCCAGGGCCCCCTGTAGTCGGACTGCCAGGTCTCCGCTAGCTGGCTGTGTAGACGAGCTCACCCCGGTGTCTCGGCTCGCTCGTACCCTCACCAGCTCCTCCTTCTGCATTCACAATACCTTGGTCAGTCCTCAAATCAAATCAACTTAAATCAAATCAAGGGTGAGTTGTGACTTACCAATGTCCGCGTCTCGACGAGGAGTCTCTCAATCTCGACGGCCTGCTCCGCCAGCCTCCCCTCCATCAGTCGTACCGCCTCTGTCTCCGACATCTGTCATCTACACTTCAAGGTTAGAATCAAGCAATTAATTGACAAGGCTTAGAGTTAGAAATCCACTCACCACTCGCCGGTCTAGCCGGAGACGTCCGACGTACCGTGTCCGGTAGCTCTCTAGGTACGATGTACTGTCCCTGAGGTCCATCTGTCGGAGCACCTGCTCGCCTCCCTCTCGCCAATAGGCGACCGTGCTCCCGTGGTCCTCACCCCAGTCACGGTCCTCGGTGAAGAACCGTCGCCGGGAGTGTCCCTCTCTACCTAGAGAGGGTATCTCTAGAGCCGGCTGGTGCCAACCCAGAGTGCGTACCACGAGCTCCAGGTAGAGGGGCTCGCACGTCCCCCGGCAAAGAAGGAGGAGGTGGCGGTCGAAGAGAGGGCGACCCGCTGCCACCGCTGGGTGGGACACATCCGTCTCCCCCAAGTAGGGGGTCCAAACAACTTGCAAAGAAGGAGAAAATGGGTTAGTCACATCAAATGCAAATTGAAAAGCAAGAAGGAGTGCTAGTTGAGATTCATACCTGAGTGTGGGGGTAGAGATCCAGCGCGGCTCGCACGTCCTCGACACGCCGATCCGTCACTCTCGAATCGGGTGCCACCTCCCACCGGGCCATGAGAGGGACTAGGGTCTGGCTCCCCTCCCTCTGTTCCCCGCGTCCCATGGGGAAGCAGGTGTATCCCCAAATCTGCAAGGCAAGAAAAAAGAATGTCAATCGGGCAATTCAATTTAATTCAATGATGAGCATTCACATAAAAGTTGCATACCTTTAGAAATGGGGTGAAGCCCCCGGTGCTCTGAGAACGCCGCGAGCTGCTGGGGAGAAGTGAGAAAAGGTGTCCCAGCATCGCAGCGCCCCACGCATATCGCCCCGCCTGCTCGAAGTCCCGGAGAAGCAGAACGAACTTGCAGTTCATCTGGGATGACTGCGTTGCGAAGAGGAGTCGTCTGAAGAGGTAAGTCATGAAGATCCGCACGGACCGCTCCTCGCTCCGGTCTCCCAACTGGATCGACCTCTATACCCCGGTGTAGAACTTCTCATGTGTCTCCAGGGGCCCTCTCCTCCCTCCTCTCATCCTGACGGCCTCTGACAATGATCCGAGCAGGATGCTCCGGATCGGTCTCCTCCTCCCGGCCAAAAACTCTGGCCCCAGCAACTCCACCACCTCGTCATAATAATCTCTCCTCTCCTATCCTACCACCGGTTCTCCCTGAACCGGTAGTCCAGTCAGATATGCCACGTCCTCCAACATGGGTATCATGTGTCCCCAATGCCTTGCAATCCTCGTCCCACCTCTCTCGTAATGCCTCGAGGTACAACACGTCTACGTGGAAGGGCCACACTGCCAGAAGGTGTCCAAACCCCATCCAGCTACTCGCGTCTGTTGGGCCTCCGGTAGTGCCTGGTACCAAGCCCAACACAAATCCCATGTCACTCGGCTCCTCATCCTGCCCTTGCCCTGAACAGAAAACACAGCACAGTTAACGTCAGTATCGATTGCCGTTTAAGAACAATTGACGGCCAACAGGCTGTCGTTGATAAATATTAAATAGCAATGGGGTGGCCGTTAAGTTCAACCGTCAACGTCTGGACCCTTGCCGTCAAGTACACTTGACGTCAATGTCCTTGACGTCAAACGGAACTTGACGCCAACCGATGTTGACGTCGAGATCATGTTGAACCCGCCGGCGCCTCCCCTGTTTCCCCGCCTTCTCACTTTTGCAATCACACATCCACAGGGTTTAGGGTTCTGTGGACCTACCTTCGGGCGTCGTGAGGCCCTCCGGGCCGTCTCCACCTCGGTTTCGTCTGGACCCTTGCCGTCAAGTACACTTGACGTCAATGTCCTTGACGTCAAACGGAACTTGACGCCAACCGATGTTGACGTCGAGATCATGTTGAACCCGCCGGCGCCTCCCCTGTTTCCCCCGCCTTCTCACTTTTGCAATCACACATCCACAGGGTTTAGGGTTCTGTGGACCTACCTTCGGGCGTCGTGAGGCCCTCCGGGCCGTCTCCACCTCGGTTTCCTCTCTCTCACCGTCATCGCTGGCCGTCTCCTCCCCCTCTAGCGCACTGCCGCCGGCATCCATCGCCGCCGGTCCGGCCTCCTCCTCCGATGAACCCCCGGTCGTCCCTTCCTCCTCCTCCTCCCTCGGCTGGGGGGCACGTCCGGAGCATGAGCCGCTTCCCCCTCGTCATCTTCGGTCGGAGAAGAGTAGTTCAGTCAGGCTAGATTAGATGATGGAAGGGTTAAGTTTGAAGGTTTAGATGATTAGGAGGGTGAAGGGGGGTTTGGAATGGCTCTCGGCGTTTAGAAGTTTGGAATGGCTCTCGGCGATTTGAAAGGTGAAGAGGCGCTAGAATGGGCCTCGGGAACAAAAAGCTGTTTTTTTGAAATTAACATCAACTAGTTGGCCGTTCATTTCCTGTTGACGGCACACGTGTAGCCGTCTATATCTGGCCCCGAGGTAACCCTGTCAGACCCGTACCCCGGTCGACAACAGCTGGGTGGACGTCCACTGTATGTTGGAGGGCCATCAGTCTGGCCGTCTACCTTCAGTCTGGAGGTTAGCGGCCACAAGGTGGCCGTCTACCTATCTTTGGCGTCCATCGATGTGGACGCCAACCACTGCACATTTAATCTTCACATACCTCTCCATTCAACACTCAATTGAGGCCATTCAACACATTCACCCATTCCACTCCATTTCAAACAACTTCAAGCCATTGAACACAAAACTATCGTTTTGTTTATCATCAAACTTGTGTTACACTTATTGGAAATGGGAAAATACAACATTTCGCTCTACGAGCCATAAAGAAATCACAAAGAGATAGGGCGAATGGTGTCTATGAATTTCCATATTTCCATATATCTCCCAGCTCTCTGCAATGCCTGGCCCACCTTCTGCTCACCGTGTACCTTCCCAAGTCTTCATAGCTTTCTTCACCAGCTTTCATTCCTCCCTGTGATGATCATGTCGGTGCAGTGGGATGAAGTGGCATTCCCGTGATACTCCAAGCTGATACTGGCACCGGTGTGGCTGGTACACCACCATCCGATCAGCCCCAACTAGCCACAGATCTCTATCTTCCCTGGTACGAACCCTGAACTCAATAGTCCTCATGAAGAGTGGCCTCACAATAAAATCCTCCACTGAGAAGTAGCCTAGGTAGTCCCGCCAGGCATCTCTGCTCTTCAAGTGTGATGTCAAACACTTGATCTCATCCTCTGGCTCATACCATCCCCTGCTGCAGTGCACTGAACTCCGAAGGAAGATTCTGGAGGGGGTAGGTTGCTTCTCAGCAAAATCAAATTTCAAATGAGCTTCTATCCATACCTGAAGCAGGAACAAGCTCCCGCATGTGCGTCCTCCTAAGCTCATCGTTGTCAGGGAGCTGTAAAGGTGCACTAGCACTGTAGGGGCAAGTGACTGCCCGCGCCATAGCAGAGATAGGATTCCCACATGCTCGTAGAGGAGGAAGTCACCACTGGTGGGGAACAAGAATACTCCGGCCAGGCAGAGTGTCAACCCTTAGGTCACCCTCTCTCCGCCAATCTCCCTCGTATGTTGGATCAACCGCCAGGCCAGCCGGTCTAGGAAGATCCCATGTTTGTTCGTCATCCTTAACGCCTCCTCTTGTCCTGTACGATTGTCACGAGGATCTCTTCCCAGGGAGAAGAGGGGTTCTCACATTGTACTCCAAGCATCATCTCCACCCCAAGAACCATTCCACCTCTTCAGTAGTACGCTCGCTTCAAATCCCTGGAACACAAACATGTGTGTATGGATGCCACTGCTCCACAAGCACTCCCAGGGCGTCGAAGCCCCACCACATGTCCTTCATATTCTTCACCAACACCACCATGAAGCTCAGATTCCAAACTTTGATGAAGCTCCTCATGTCGATGGTTATGGCGTTCATCAAATTCATCATCCAGGAGAAGGCCTGCACCTGGCCTTGGCTCGGGAAGGCAGGCACCTCCTGCACATCCATGGATACCATGAGAAGAGTTTCTTGGGGCATTTTCAGCGTAAAAAGAAGCAGAATGAACGATACATACCTCCCCATTGGTTAATCGGGTGCTTAGATTCCCCGAAACCTCGCTCAGAATCCCCGGGTTCATGCTCGTGGACTTTCCGGTCGATGAGGAGGCCATGTGTGCTGTTGAAACCCGACCCTGAGCCCTCTGGTTCGGAGTTATGAAGGAAGGGGACGAAGGAAGGAGAAGGAAGAGTCCTAGTGATCTTCCAATGTCTATTTTTTCCATTTAATGCGCTGGTCTGTAAATGTCAATATCGGTGGTCGTCTGTTTATTGTTAACGGCAGCATAGGTGGACGCCTACTAATGTAGACGGTGCATCTTGTTGACATCAACTACATGTGGCGGCAGTCAATATGGATGTTACATCTCAGAATTTCCAAAGCTCTATATGGTCATTATATTTCATCTTGTGCTTCGAGTGTTTTGCAGATATTTAAGCATAAGTCGCACAGAGGTGAATAGTTTGGCGACCGTTACCAAATAGTCACCAGAGGTGAATAGTTTGGCGACCGTAAACCCGAGTTCCCTTTACCAAAAACTATGACGGGTTTGTGATCTCCCAGTTATTCATATGGCCTTAGAATTTTCTCTGGTTCTAACTGCTTTTAGATAGGGAACCACACCAACATGCATTTAGGTTTTCTCGCTAACATTCTCTTTACTAACTCAAAAAAAATGGTGATGTTCCTCAATCACTCTATGGCTCCCCAGTTCGGTGGCCTACTGGGTCAGCAACTTCTTGATATCGGGTCTTTGTTGCTCATCCTCCAAGCTGTCCCACCGTGCATATCACAAGCAGTCAAGTAGCCTTATTGAGTTCACTTGAACCTTCGCTAGCCATGAGCTTAATTCAAGACTTCAGGCTTTCCAAACATTGATTCCAGTTATAATCTTTTGATAGTCCTTTGAGAGATCAACCAATCCTTGTCTCCACAACCCCCTAACTCTGGACAGACGTCCTAATTAGGTCAGCGAGCCCAGACAGACTCGGTTATGAGACCCCCTCGATTCAACCGTCATATTACAACTCCTTTGACTCAGACACACCAGAAACTAGTCAAAGTCCTAAACGACCATGCCAGGAACCCTACCGCTGGGTTGCAGTTGTAGTTACATGGGTAGTTCACTCTCCTTCTTTCCCACATTTGTCTCTCAGACGATCCGTCACTTGCTTCTAGCCTAACTCATTCGTGTGGCTTGCTAGAATTCCTATCCTCGGAGATGGCCCTTCCATCAAATCTCTGCATCCTTTGTTTACCGAGACAACAACCTTTCAGTCCGCTCTGCTCCCCTGCAAGATCGGATGTCTCGGAGGGGCATTTGTAGACACGAGATTTGGCCCATCCCCGTAGTGGTTCCATGGCCCAATAAGGCCCATTTGACCATTTGTTGACTTGCCTTGGATCCCATGTAGAAGGCAACATCGACTGCCGCTGACCTCTGGTTAGCGACAATGTCCCTAGACGTTGACCCGAGTTGGCGTCCAGACCTATTGACGTTTGCATGGGGTTGGCGGCAGCGTCATTGGACGTCAACCTGGTTTTACTTTGTCTTCGCAACTGCCCGAGATTCCAGCTCACTTGCGCCCTCTCTTCACCCATGCAACACATGGGGCCGTTCCTAACGGGCAAATGGGCCACCTTGGCACCCCTTTGACCTAGTAAAAATCCTACATGGCCCCCTTTCATTGGTTGGAGCTTAAACACATGGATTGCCACTTGTCCAAGTGTGTTTCTTCACACTTGGGCATCCAAGGCTCATTAGCTCTGCCCCCGCTGCCTATATAGGTAGTCCTTAGGCCTTCTAAGGAGAGGGGGAGATGTTGGACGCCCAAGCTTTGATGCCTTGAGAGAAGAGAGAGAAAAGTGATAGAGAGCTTCCACCTTTACTTCCTCTACTTCTTCTCAACCTTTGGGATGTCTAGGAGGCTTCACCAAGTGCTGGAGGAGTCCACAAAGCAGCCATCAACGACCACAAACGAGGATCATCTCCCTCCACTCTTTCCCTTGCTCTTCCTCTCTCCTTAGTCCTTGTATGTCACACACACACACACACACACCCTAGGCACGTAGTGCACATTCCCAACACACCCAAAAGGGGTTTTCCAACCAAAAAACAAAGGGAAGAAGGGTGGTCATAACATTTGGCCACCTCTCTTCTCAAGCCCGCAAGCGGTACGGGGCTCTCCTTTTGGGCTTCTTCTTTCCTTTTAGGACGTTTACTACACTGCCTTAGAGTCTAATAGAGTTCTTTTTGTGGCAGGAACACATCGAACGAGACTGTGGAGCTTCTTCTCTTTGGCCGGCTGGAGAGGAGAAAGTTGGAGTCCCACCATCGTCCGCTACGCGAGGTAACATCACCGACGCGATCCAAACACCTCCTTGGGCACAGGTAAGGCCCTGGCGATCACCTCCCTTCATTTACTTTGTTGGTTTTCCTCTTCTTCTCTCTGGTCAACGTGGTCAAACGGGAGTCGACGAAGTCAACTAGCCATCATCCCACGCCAACGAGGGAGCAGCAACGTTCGGGAACCTTCGGAACATCAACCGCATCTGGGGTTGCGCGGAAGGAGCGTCCACAAGTATCGACACTAAGAAGTTAAGATCAATGTCAAATTTGGTGAAAGCTTCTGAGGAATGACAAATCACCATGATACACTAGACCTCTAGGAAAATTTTGAGAATGTTAGCAATTGCATTTATGCACTTTTCTCTCCTTTTCTCATTATTACGAGATTAATGTTTGAAATTATGAATTTAGTTAACAAAAAAAAATTGAAATATTCAAGAGAATACATAACAGATGTGAAAATCACCCTTCAGGTAGAAAAATGCAATATTATGAAATCTCTACTTAGGACATGTAACAAGGTATTCTTGGAAGGATAACAAGACAGACTAAATATTTTGAATTTAAAATATCTAGCTTGAAAATATTTCAGAACTTTTGGAAGATGTTCATTTTCATTTTGTTTTGTTTCTTTCATTTTCACAAATGAACAATCTGATTCCCCTTCTATTTCATGCAAGAGCCCATGTTTTTACACACCAGAGCTCCTGATTACTTAGGGGGATCATTTGTTTTAGGAATAGTGTGCATCTTTTCATGTGAGGATACATGTTTATCAGACATCAGAATCCCCAGTTACTCAGAATACACGCGCAAAATTTTTACAATTCTGAACAGAATTAACTAGCTCATGACATACAATACATTCATTGACTTTATCAATGATTTGCAGTTTCTCAGAGCATAGTCAGTGTTCTGCCATTGAAAACTTTTGACTATTGACAGTTCATGAGAGATTTTCTGAGACAAGAAGATTTTTCATGTCAAAAATATTTCAGCTGCTTGAAAACCTAACAAGAGAAACCAAATTACATGCAGATTTTCAGAGTTTAATAAAGATGCAATTCTCACATGATGAATTATTTTCTGCACTGTTATTAACCTTTTGAATTTTTAAGAATTTTAAAGGTTAAACTAGAAATTAATAAATCACAAACGACAATCTTTTTTATTTTGAGATAAAGAAGTTTAGAAAGAGAATAAATGAATTTAACTCCCCCTGAGAAATTGCCTAGAAATTCAGCTTTTCATAATGAAATTACTCCCCCTCAGGAAGTGACTTCTTGAAACAAGGAAGATATAGCAAGCAGAAAAAGACTCCCCTCACAATTGCATGAAAGACCCTTGGTACTTGGCGGAGCATATACTCATGCATAGTGAAAGAATCTAGACAAGCTTAACCTGCCTTTCCTCAAGTTACCATTTAATATACCAAGAAGACTATGCAATGTGAGAGACACAAGTTTATTTGCTAAAAACAAGAAGAAATTTATTTACAAAAGGAAGGTGAAGATGGATAGATTGGAAGGAATGGCAAAAAGGCTTGGGAAACCAAGAACAGTGTCGACTCTCCTGCCAATAGAGTCAACCTAAGTCTGAACAAACAACACAGAGAGACTGAGATGCTTCTCACCAACTGCACAAGGACTGAGCATCTTTGTAGCATTTCGGGTCTAATTGAAGTTCGGATCTGGTTGCCGGCATAGGTGTTGTCGTTGATCAGAGGTTGGCGTCCATGGGTAGGTCGTTGACCTAGGGGTGGCGTCCATCGTTGTGGACGTTGTTGTCGGGTTCAAGATTGTTCCTGTGATGAACTTGACGGCAAACGGCCTTGACGTCGACTCTTTGGCGGTTCGAGTAGACGGCTGGGATGTGACGTCTACCTATCGTGCCTGTTGAAATAGGGCAGACCCGGTGTGAGCAGCCATTTCCTCTCTTTTCCTTCTCTTTCTCCCTTTTCGATCTTTTGTCGTTTTCACTCGTTCAGGTGGTTGACGGGAGCTCGTGGAAAGACCTTGGTGCGCGATGGCAGAGTCAGATCGGGCGGAAAACAGCGGATCGGGTGGCGATTTTCGCGAGGAAGCTTCTGGGTTTGGCGCGAATCGAGGTTGGCAGGACTTCTTTCACGCTTCAGAGGTAGGGACTCGACCCTAGTGTTCTTGTAGTGTAATTTCATGCGGTGGCATGTGATTTGCGGAAATCGTGCTTTGAGGGGTTTTCCTTTTGCGGGACTTTGAGTGGTTTGGCCGATCCGTGCGATGGATCGTGGTTTCGGTGTTGCTGTAGTGTAGTGTGATGTGGGGGAAAGTTTCTCCTTCATCATTTCGCTGGTCTGAGGGCGGATTGCTCTCTTTGGGATCGGCATGTGGCTGTGCAGCTGCTGGAAGCTGGAGAAGTCAACGTCAAGAGATGTTGACGTTGATCTCTTCAGGCGTGAGGTTGACGGTATGATCCGTTGCCGTCAATCTCTTGGAGAGGATCTTGACGGCGTGGTTGTTGCCGTTAAGTTCTCATGGTAGGAGCTAAACGACAAGATCGTTGTCGTCAAGTTTGGGTTAACGGCAGAGTGTGACCGTCTATTCTTTTTAGACGTCCGTTGGGTTGCCGTTTACCTCTTGTTAGCGACAGTCGATGCTGTCGTCTACTGTACCTTGACGTCAAGCTATGTTGCCGTTTACTTCCTGGTTAGCGACAGTCAATGCTGCCGTTTACCTCAGGTGTGAGTTCCCAGCAAGCTGTGCTTTCCCTTCTTCCGTGGTTTGAGTGTGTAACATGCGGTGTCGCTTGTTAGCACAGTCCGCCAGGTGTAGAGAGTGTCTCTACCTGTGCTCGCGTTGTGTTTGACTGTGTCGCGACGTGACACGGGGCTGTCCGTCGGTTGTATGGAGTTCCAGGCGTTGAGTGTGTTTCGTCTATTGTACGCGCGTTGCGTTACCGCGTGCCCGTTTCTGTTGTGTTTCCTAGGCGTGGATGCGACTCCGTCTAGATGACTAGCGTGTGGTTGTCCTCGCTAGTGAGCCAGGACGCCGAGTGCGACTCTGTCCTGTGCGTACTCCTGTGGTGGTTTTGAGCCGGTCTCCGTGGAGCCCCTTCTCTACCGCTAGGTCGGGCGTAGGGGAAAAACGGTCGTCGGGACCAGACGTGAGAGAGGAGTCTGTAGTGTGCACACGTGACTAGGTTGCGAGACTCTGTGGTTTCAGGACGTGAACAGCAGACCCTGGTTGAGTCCTACTTTGTGAGTGCTGTGTGAGCTCTTGCGTGTGAGCTTGTGTGTGTGCTGTGCTTGTAATGTTGTCGAGCCGGCGAGGTTCCTGTTTCTCTCAGTGCGCTCCTGAGGGAGTTGCGCACTACGTTACCGGTTCTTGAGTGTGTGTTGACAGAGTGTGCGCGTTTACTTACAGTCGCTTTCTGTTTAGTAGCTCTGTTACTGGTAGGGGTTAGTTGCCTACTGGGTTCTCTTTTTGTGAGACTCACTCCCTTCCCCTCAGTGGTTCGTGGTCGGCTTTCGAGGTTCTAGGAGCTGTGTCTCTCTTGGTTGGTCTCGTCTTGCTGTTGTGAGTATTACTTTACTCCTGTTCTTACTGTACTCTTACTTAATGTTGTCTCTGAGTTATGCCAGAGTTTGAGATGCTTTAAATTGTGATGTTACTTTGTTTATATGTGTCTCCTCAGGCACTTCTTTCTTACCCTTCGAGTTCGGCTCGTGGGTAACGGGTCAGGATTGGGTTACTGGTAATGCGGATCTTGGGTCGTTACAATCTTCCATTCAATCATCTGACCAATTGAACCAAAAGCTTTCAACCAATTTTTCATCCAAAATTTATCAGAATTTATCAAGAAGATTTATCCACTAGCAACCAGAAATCTATCACATCATAGACAATTACACAAACATGCATTCACAACAATTTTCCAAACTCAATCACTCATGAATCAAACAAGCAAAGTCCAAGCTCTCTTCTCAAACAAGAATATCTTTCATTGCACAAAGGTTAGTAAAAATATCAGCAATTTGTTTGAAGTTTCAACAAAATGCAATTCAAAAGAGTTTTTGCTTACTTATCTCTTAAGAAGTGATGCCTGATTTCAATGTGCTTCGTCCTAGAATGCTGGATTGGATTTTAGCCAAGTTATTGTACTAGTGTTATCACACAAAATTGGAACACCCCAAGATCTACTTGGTAGTCTTGGAGTTGATGTTTAATCCATAACACTTGAGTGCCACAACTCCCTGCAGCAACATACGCTACTTCTACAGTAGAGAGAGCAACCGAGTGTTGTTTCTTGAAAACCCAAGAAACTAAACATCCTCCCGAAAATTGGCAATAGCCACTAGTACTTTTTCTATCCAACTTACATCCAGCATAATCTGCATCTGAGTAAGATATCAAATTAAACTCACTAGATGCAGGATACCACAATCCCAAATCATGAGTTCCTGCAAGGTATCTGAAAATTCTTTTTACAACACTCATGTGAGATTCTCTAAGACTAGCCTGAAATCTAGCACATATGCACACCGAAAATTGAATGTCTAGTCTAGATGCTGTTAAATAAAGCAAGGATTCGATCATACCTCTATAAATTTTTGGATCTATAGGGTTACCTTTCAGATCAGCATCTAAACTCACAGTGGTGCTCATTGGAGTTGCCATGGCTTTGGTATTTTCCATCTTGTATTTTTTCAGCAAGTCTTGAATGTGTTAGGATCGGATGGGTGGATGGATCAGATCTAGAAGGGGGGGTTGAATAGATCTGACACCAATTAACGCGGAAGCTTAAGCAATTAAAAATTACTTCGAATCAGAGATCAATTCACCCAAACAATTTACTGATCTGAAGTGTGATTAGTGGTGTGAGCAAATAAATTAGTAGTGTGAACGAAATCCCTATGCATGACATCTAGCGAAATACAAAGTCAAACCAAAATTCAAACCATAGCACAGAGGATTTTTAGGTGGTTCGGAAATCACCTCCAGTGACTCCTACGTCCACCCCTCACACAGTGAGGACCACATACTCAAAACCTGAGTACAACTCACACAGGAGCACGACGACTCCAAAACCCTTGAGCACGACGACTCAAGAAACACCTGGAGCAAGACGACTACAAAATGAGCACGACGGCTCAACAACAACCAGAGTACGACGACTCCAAATTGAGCACGACGACTCACAGTACACAAAAGCTAGATCAAACATAAAGAGATCAGATCTCAGCAATGATCTGATTCAAGATAGTTTCGTACACAGAAATTTGTGCAGAACTTTATGCACAAATTCATTGACGAAATAGGGAAGAACAAACTCAGAAATAAGGCAAATAAATGTAGAAAGAGTTCTTCGATGAAGAGGCTTGCAGACGCTTCAATTGAGGAGCCTTGATGGAAATCGATGGAGATTCTCCTCAATTGGCGATGCTCTGCTTGATGGCATCTGAAATGCCAGAAATCCTCTTCTCAGCGCCTCTTCAGTTGGATCTGCTCCCTTGCCTTGCACAGCAACCTTCTCTCCAGGGATTCCCTTGATTCCCACGTCCTCCCTCTTGAAAGGATGGCTTGCAGCTTCTAGAGATGGAGACAGATCTAGAAAACCCCCTTGCCGCCGAAAGGCTTCTTCTGGAAGTGTATGGGCTCTCTTGCCTTGGGGTACAAGGAGCATGGGTATTTATAGCCCCATATGTCCATAAAGTGCCTGGGGTGCATGGGCACGGAAACCTAGGTCAAATCCCCTAATCCCAAGTGCCACGTGTCCAGAGAAATTCACGATTTTGACTTTCAGCCGGAGTGTGTCGACACCACCAGGGAGTGTGTGACACACGTCCCATTTCTGCAAAACTGTTCTTCTGAGAACGGGTCTAGTGTCGACACTGCCTGGGACTAGTGTCGACACTACCTGGGGACTTTGTCGACACTGCCTGGGACTAGTGTCGACACTGCCTGGGACTGTGTCGACACACTGTCCCAGTCAGGCAACTAGGTCTTCTGGAGACACACATAAGCCATTAGTACAAGATATTATCATTAAAATATGAGATATTAAACATCAAAAATATGTTGTTTGAACATTAACATGTTTCCCCCCATTAAGCATTGAAATCACAACATGTCATCATCAAAATCAAAGTATGTATCATTAAAATAACAATATGTCATCATCAAAATTAAAGTATGAGTGATGTTCATGGTTATCATTAAAGTAAAACTTAGGAAATTCCAAAAACACAACTAACCCAACAATCTCCCCCTTTTTGATGATGACAAAACATATGCACTATCTCCCAATAGCTTGACTCCCTTAACTTCAAAAACTCCCCCTGACCATATACACCCTTTGAACTTTCTCCCCATAAGACCTTTCTCCCTAGAGACCTTCTCCTTTAAAGAACTTTTTCTCCCCCTTTTTGACAGCATCAAAAAGATAGATAAGAGAGAGAAACAAGGATTGTAGGAGATCACGAAATGAAATGTAGGGAATGAATAGTCAGAAGTAATCAAAATAAGTGAGACAAAGTGATATTGTCAAATGAGAGAAATTATTGGTTTTTGTTATGTGCAACAAGTTTAATCACAAAAGACACTCAACACAAAAGTATAGCAAAATATAATGATCTGAATGTACTTAAAATAATGATGCAAATGTGAAGAAAAGTGACCATTAGATGAGCAGAAATATTTAACAAGGATGTTAGGAGCTTTAAGTTAACACAATGTAGAATAATAGGTCTAAACTCAGTATTCATGAACTTATGAAGGTCTTAAGCTTTTCCATCCTGTCAATTTGATTTTCTTTTCATTTTAACTGGGAAAGAATATAAGAATAAATTAGTTAAATCTCACTTTTCAGTGCAAGAGATCACATTGATCAGATGCAAGACCTCCTGATTACTCAGTGGTTTAACTTTCATTTCTTATACAGAGTTGAAATTTTGATTTCCACTTTTTGACGCGAAACAAATCACTTTTGGGTGAAATGGCCCGGTTACTCAGTGGTTCAAGTATTGCATTGCTCTGTTTGTATCTTTCCAGATTGTTGATCAGTTTCTTTGACGTTTTGCAGGAATATGTTTGCTTTGACCAGACAAGTCATGACTATGATTTAGAAAAATTATTCTTAACATGTGGTAAAATAAAGCTTAAACATGCACATGTGAAATATTAAAGTCACTCATGTGCCTATAATAGTGTTTTGCAAATTATTTTAAAAACAGTCAGCATTAAGATTGCTTAACTTGAAATGATACTGAATCTTGGAAATTAAACTAAATGCACAATGAGTTTAGTTCAATGTTTTAATTCTCTCATAAGAAATTAGCACAATGACTCAAAAATTCTGATAATTTTGGGGTTCAAGATAGATAAGTAAGTTCAAGAGATATGACAATGACTCCCCTTCAACAAATACTCCCCTCCACAATTGCATAAAGGAATCTTGATACTTGGCGAAGACATTATACTCACAATAGTAAAAGTGTCTAGACAAGCTGACTTGTCTTTCTTCAAATCACCATTTGATATACCAAGAATGCCAATGCAATGTGAGAGTGAGAAATTCATTTGCAGGAACATTTGTCAACAAACTGAATGGGAGTTGATGATAAATCAGATATGAAAGAATGTTTCTTCAAATTCACTCAAAGATTCTTTTGACTCATTTCCCCATAAAATATGCATGATATGAAACGATCATTGAAGCAATTCCGATATGTTCATTCAAAGTAGTTTGCACAGAAAGAATATGAACATGATCAAGCATGCATTAACATGCAATTTATTGAAGGAGAAAAGTGTCAAAGACCTAAAATAAGTTTTAGAGATTTTCATTTTTCTTGATGACCTTTTATGCAGGAAAAGACTATTGATACTTGGCGGAGAATTTTTCTCACGCATAATGATAGTTTCAGACAGCCTAACTTGTCCTTTCACATTCACCATTTGATATACCACATAGTCACTACAAAACGTCAATTATTCTTTAGCTTTGGCATGAAATTCATTGCATTTTCAAGAACATTTTTTGCACTTTTTCAAATTTACTCTCCCTTAATATGTGCATGGAATGAAAAAGCTAGCAAGCACACACATGATTATGCACACAATTTGCTTTAAGCATAACATGACTTCTGGTACTTGGCGGAGTACGTTACTCACGCATAATGATAGCTTCTAAACAAGCATAACTTGTTTTTCCACATGTCATCATTTGATATACCAAAAGTCAAAGCTGTGATATGCACACAGAATCATGGGCACAATTAAGCAGCATGATAACACGAACATGATTCCAATTGTAATGACACAAAGTTCATTGTTGGGAGTACCATTGAAACACATTTCTATTTTTCAGATAAAAATTAAACATTCATTTCAATTCAGGCAATTCAAATTTGAAATGATAAAGAAGTTTTACCTGAATGGACTTCAATTGCTTTTCAAAGATTTTACCTATGTTCTCCAATCATTTTTGCCTTGCACAGCCAATATCTTGTATCCATTTACAATGTATGGCTGCAAGACCTATCAGCTTGCTGATCAAGCTGGTTTTGGACCCACACTTGCTTGGGTCCTGCAATGAAATCAATGTTAGATTGCAACAAAGATTTCTGAATCCAAAATGCTTTTATTTTTGTATAAATGCATTTCTTCATTGATAGAACTTTGAGCAGAATTAGTTCCAGATATTCTTTTTGCCTTGCTCAATGCATCTATGTTTTCATGAAGTTTCTATTTTTTTTGGATTTGAATATGAGCATTTTCAACAAAGTCATGATTCTTAGTTACATGTGAATGATGTGAAGATTTTTGCAAGTAATTCAAGCTAAAATCATCATGGAAGAAATGAAATAATCAAGCAATCATGTTTCAATGACAACCAATTTTTTTTTATATTTTTATTTTTAAAATTAATGACTCTTAGACAAGGAAGATCATTAGTACTTGGCGGAGGTTATTCCTCACACATAATGATAGTTTCCAGACAAGCATGACTTGTCCTTCCACAGTTCACCATTTGATATACCAATTGATCTTTGCATAAGAGTTTTAATTGATTTTAATTTTTATTTAGCAGGGAATCTCTCAGAAGAATTTATCTGGTGAAATTTTCATTTTCTTTCATTTTTTTTCTCTTCACTTACTTTCCTTGTAGCCTTAGTCATGAAGCCTTCATTTTCAGATTGACTACAAGGATCCCTGCATCCAACATTCAAGCAGCATATTTTAGAACCCAAAGTTGTTTGGGTCCTAAGGATCTTCCATGAATTTGCAACAATGATTTTTGAATCCAAAAGGATTTGATATTGGGTGCATTTTTCTGAAGACTAGAAAAACTGAAATCTTGATTTCTAATCTTATAACTATTGGTATAGAATACACCACTGACATACTGAACATTTTGTTTTCTATTTTTCAGATTTTTATCATTGAGATTTTTAACATGAAATTCAGAAGAGATCTTTTGTGCAACAGTTCCTTTTTCATGTACATAAAAGTTTTTAGTGTTTTCAGCATGAACATGATCTTTATTCTTATGTACATTGACATGAAACATGGGAGAATGCACAAAATTATCAATTCTATGCCAACATTCCCTAGAAGTATGCCCAAATTTACGACATGTGAAGCATTGGACTGATTTGGCATGTTTATTGAAATTTTGATTTTTGTTCTAGCAATGTTTGGCAAGATGACCAGGTATTACAATTAAAGAAAATGAGAGCATTTCTTACCTGGTTCTTACCTTGGCATGTATGCATTTGCTGGAATCTCCTTTTCATGTGAGGAGGTACCATGAGGAGAAGGAGGTACTTTTGGTGGCTCTCGGCATGATGTGAATTTTGAACTTGCTTGGAGCCCTTGGACTGATGGAGAAAGTAGATGATTCTTCTTGACACCAGTATTTTCTTTTTCTCTATTGTTTCTGAACAAGAACTTTCACAAGTTTTTTATTAGAGATATCAAGGTTCTTGTTCACAGCAGCTTTAACAAATGTTAATTTTGTTTATTTCCATTTTTCTTATCTCTCACAGAAGCAAGACTTGTGTTTTTAGTATTTTTCAATTCATGTTCAAGCTTCTGTTTTTCAGCTTTTAATGTAACAACTTCTTTTTCTGAATTTTGAAGTTTATTTAGCATGACATCCAAACCATTTTTCATCTTGTTCTTTTCATTTCAAATTGAGCAATTTGTTTTCCAAATCGAAAATTTTATTACTCAAATTGCTACATTCATTGTCCAATGGTTTGTCATGGAACAAGCATTCAATCTTCCTTTTTAGATGATGATTTTCTTCAACAAGTTGTTTGCATCTCTCATTTATTGATGATCATGAGCCATGTTAGAAATCTGTTTGTTAATTGATCATTATCAAATTTGAAGTTTTCATTGAGATCAATCAATTTTCCATTTTCATTTTCCAGATCAATAACTTTTAATTTCAATAGCTCATGGTTTTCTTTCAATCCATTCATTTTATTTTCACAGATTTGGACTTCATCTTCCAAATTCTCTTTCTCAGAATTTAATTTTTCAACTTCATTTTTAAATTCTCATTTTTTTTGAAAATCTTTATCATGTTCTGGAGCAATTCAAGTGTATTTGTCAATTTTCAATTTCTTTATGGCAATGTTTTAAAGTCTTTTTCAAATCTTTATCTTAGTGTTCAGCTTTGCATTAAGATTTTGTATCTTCTCACAGAACTCAACCATTCAGATAAGACATGCCTTCATCTGCATCAGAATCAGAATTAGAATTCATAAATGGATCTGGAATTGATTTACTGATCTTGTAGACCCATTTGAACTCTTGTTTTCTGGAGAGGATGCAGAATGCTCTGAGCTCTTGGAATGTGCAGTGAGAGCCACAACCTTTTGAATTGTTGATTTTCTGGATTCATTGAGGCTCTTCTTGCCATAAGTGCTTGTGAATTTCTTTTGCTCTTTGTCTTTGTGAGTCTTTGAGAAATCAATGAAAATGAGCATGGGGATTTCTCTGAAATTTAATAGGAAATTCATGTAGATTAAGACAATTTCCATTATCCAAAACTCAAAGAACTATTAGATCTAATCACAGAGAATCAATGTAGCAAGGAATGAGATCTAACAATTAGAGTGGTTAACCTGCTCTAATACCAAAGGTAGGAATTAGAGCGATTAAGCACACAGAGACAGTGAAAGATCAAGCAAACAGTTCAAGCAATTAACACAGAGATCAAATAGAAGCAATCAAATCAGATCAGTAACAAACATTAACCCGCTGATACCAAAGGTAGGAATCAGAGCGATTAAGCACACAGAGACAGTGAAAGATCAAGCAAACAGTTCAAGCAATTAACACAGAGATCAAACAGAAGCAATCAAATCAGATCAGTAATAAACATTAACCCTCTCTGATACCAATTGTTAGGATCGGATGGGTGGATGGATCAGATCTAGAAGGGGGGGTTGAATAGATCTGACACCAATTAACACGGAAGCTTAAGCAATTAAAAATTACTTCGAATCAGAGATCAATTCACCCAAACAATTTACTGATCTGAAGTGTGATTAGTGTGTGTGAGCAAATCAATTAGTAGTGTGAACGAAATCCCTGTGCATGCATCTAGCAAAATACAAAGTCAAACCACAATTCTAACCATTGCACAGAGGATTTTTAGGTGGTTCGGAAATCACTCCAGTGACTCTACGTCCACCCCTCACACAGTGAGGACACACTACTCAAAACCTTGAGTACAACTCACACAGGAGCACGACGACTCCAACACCCTTGAGCACGACGACTCAAGAAACACCTGGAGCATGACGACTCCAAACTGAGCACGACGGCTCAAACAACAACCAGAGTACAACGACTCCAAATTGAGCACGACGACTCACAGTACAAAGCTAGATCAACACAAAAGAGATCAGATCCTCTAGCAATGATCTGATTCAAGATAGTTTCGTACACAGAAATTTGTGCAGAACTTTATGCACAAATCTCATTGACGAAATAGGAAGAACAAACTCAGAAATAAGGCAAATAGATGTAGAAAGAGTGTTCTTCGATGAAGAGGCCCTGCAGACGCTTCAATTGAGGAGCCTTGATGGAAATCGATGGAGATTCTCCACAATTGGCGATGCTCTGCTTTGATGGCATCTGAAATGTCAGAAATCCTTCTTCTCATGCGCCTCTTCAGTTGGATCTTCTCCCTTGCCTTGCACAGCAACCTTCTCTCCAGGGATTCCCCTTGATTCCCACGTCCTCCCTCTTGAAAGGATGGCTTGCAGCTTCTGGAGATGGAGACAGATCTGGAAAACCCCCTTTGGCCACCAAAAGGCTTCTTCTGGAAGTGTATGGGCTCTCTTGCCTTTGGGGTACAAGGAGCATGGGTATTTATAGCCCCATATGTCCATAAAGTGCCTTGGGGTGCATGGGCACGGAAACCTAGGTCAAATCCCCTAATTCCCAAGCAGCCACATGTCCAGAGAAATTCACGATTTTCACTTTCAGCCGGAGTGTGTCGACAACACTAGGGAGTGTGTCGACACACTGTCCCATTTCTGCAAAACTGTTCTTCTGAGAACTGGGTCTAGTGTCGACACTGCCTGGACTAGTGTCGACACTACCTGGGACTGTGTCGACACTGCCTGGGACTAGTGTCGACACTGCCTAGGACTAGTGTCGACACTACCTGGGACTGTGTCGACACACTATCCCAGTCAGGCAACTGGGTCTTCTGGAGACTGGGACTAGTGTCGACACTACCTAGGACTAGTGTCGACACTGCCTGACAAAATCTGGATATTCCTGAAAATTTAACACATAAGCCATTAGTACAAGGTATTATCATTAAAATATGAGATATTAAACATCAAAAACTTGTTGTTTGAACATTAACATGTTCCCCCCCATTAAGCATTGAAATCACAACATGTCATCATCAAAATCAAAGTATGTCATCATTAAAATCACAATATGTCATCATCAAAATCAAAGTATGAGTGATGTTCATTGGTTATCATTAAAATACAACTTTAGGAATTCCAAAACACACTCAACCCAACAGAATGTACTTTGAATGATTTAGAAATGTTCCTTCCTTTGTTTGGACAACCTGCAGTCCAAGAAAGAATTTTAGTTCTCCCATTAGACTCATTTCAAATTCATTAGTCATTAAATCAGAAAATTCCCAAGAAAGAATTTTAGTTCTCCCATTAGACTCATTTCAAATTCATTAGTCATAAATCAGAAAATTCCTTACATAAGAGGACTTTGTTGATCCAAAGATATGTCATCAACATAAATTTGGACCAACAATATATCCTTCCTTGAAACTTTGTAAAGAGTGTTTGATCAACCTTACCTCTTTTATACCCTTACCTGTAAGGAATGAGCTCAACCGATCATACCATGCTCGGGGAGCTGTTTCAGACCATATAAGGCTTTGTCCAACTTAACACATGATTAGGAAGGTTATACATTCAAAAACCAGGCAACATACACTTCCTCTTGATCAAACCATTCAAAAAGGCACTTTAACATCCATTTGTTGTAGTTTAATACCATGAGCATAAGCAAAAGAAAGCAAATCTGAATTTCTTCTAGCCTAGCTACTGGAGCAAAAGACTCTTCAAAATCAATTCCAAATTTCTGATTATAGCCTTTTGCTACAAGCCTAGCTTTATTTCTAATTACTTGCCCTCTTCACTTATTTGTTTCTAAAAACCCATTAGTTCTAATAACCCTTGAGAAGAAGGTCTTGGAACCAAATGTCAAACTTTATTCCTTTCAAACCGATTTAATTCTTCATGCATTGCATCTATCTAAAAGTATCTTTTAGAGCATCCTTAATTTTTGGGTTCAATTTGTGAAACAAAGCCATTGATCAAGTTCAGAAATAACCTTAAAATGTGATCTTGTCCTAGGAGGGTCAGCAAATTACCAATAATAATTTCCTGAGGATGATCTCTTAGCATTCTTATATTCATCTGATCTCTCTCTCTGTCATCATTGGATAACTCTTGTGCTTCACTGTCATCTGAACTTTTCTTGGTTGCTAATTCCTTTTCCTCTTAATCTTTAGCATCCTCTCCTTCCAGAAACTCCCCATCTTCCTTTTCTCTACATAAACCAGCATTAAATTCATCAAATGTAATATGAGGAGATTCTTCAACAGTTTGATCTTTTACATTAAAGACTCTATAAGCTCTTGAATGTTCAGAATAACCAAGGAAGATCCTGAAATCACTTTTAGGCTCAAATTTATCCAGATCATGTTTGTTGTTAATGAAAATGAAACACTTGGCACCAAAACACTTTAAAATGAGCAGGGATGGTTTCTTACCTTCAGTAGTTCATAAGGAGTCTTTTTGCTAAGAGGCCTTACCATTGCACGATTTATGATGTAACAAGAAGGTTTATTGCCTCTGCCCAGAACTTTCTTGGCAAACCACTCTCAATCAGCATTGTTTTGCCATCCTCTACAAGAGTTCTGTTTTCTCTTTCTACAACTCCATTTTGTTCAAGAGTTCTTGGTGATGAAAATTTATGGGAAACCCCTTCTTCCCTGTAAAAAGTCTCAAAATCAGTATCTCAACTCACCACCATATCAGACATAATTGAGATAATTTTGATTTTTCCTTCCTGAACAATTTTCTTGTTAAAACTCATGAAATTCTATGAAAGCATCATTTTTGTGAGCAAGAAAGAAAACCCAAGTAAATCTAGAGAAGTCACAACAAGAACATATCCAAACTTTTTCCATTTAATTGTTTGTCCTGTGGGTCCAAACAGATCCATGTGGATAAGCTCAAACGGTTTGGTGGACTGACTTTCTGATCTACTTTTAAAGGATTTTCTTGTTTGCTTACCTTGTGAACATGCTTCACAGAGTTTCAGATTTTGTTTGAAGAAATTTCAGGTAAACCCTTACCATGTTGAATTTTAACAACTTATGAAGCATGTTGTACCTAGCATGACCTAGTCTACGATGCACAAGCAAGCAAGATCATTTTTATTTGCAGTTAGACACACATTGGTGTTTTTAGGTTCATAAAGATTGACCATGTACACATTATTTATTCTTTTTCCAGTAAATTTTACACAATCAGAACTAAGTTCACAAATAGTGTAGCTAAGAGAATCAAAAATTACCTTGTCACTCTTGTCACACAATTGGCTTATACTCAGGAGGTTGTACTCCAATCCTTCCACCAGAAGAACATCATCAATTGAGTTGGAAATATTTTTGCCTACCTTACATGAACCAACAATCTTACCTTTATTACTTCCTCCAAAAGTAACATGCCCAGCTTTCTTTTCAGACAAAAGACAAAATTTATCCTTGTCTCCCGTCATATGTCTTGAACAGCCACTATCTAGATACCACATGTTGTTCTGGCTGTAAGACATACCTACCCACACATCAAAGAAAATCTTTGGAACCAAGTGCATTTGGGTCTCTCCAAACACCCAAATCAAGAACATAAGAGAGCAAATTCTTTGGAATCCAAATTTGTTTTTACTATGGAGTTGTTTTTGTTCCTGAAATCATGTTGGTTTTATTTTCTTTTGTTTTCACAGTGTTTGAAGCATTGAATTCATGAATCTTTCCCAAAAGATTTTTATTGACATTTTCAGAGTGAGGCCAGAACCTGGTTTGACTCCTAAAATCTTTAGGATATGTGTTCTGTCCAATCCAGAAAAATCATAAACTTGTGTCGACACTTGTAGGGGTTGTGTCGACCTACATAATCCCATTCTGGCTTGTTTTGAGTGTGTGTATAAGTAGGTCTTGACCTACCATATGCCCATATTGCGTGAGACAAAGCCTGTGATGGTGTTGACCTATCTGGTCCATTTTCTCAAATTCTGTGACTTTGTGTATGATGGTGTCGACCTATCATAGGCATAGTGTTGACCTTGCTAGGCAGAAGATTCATATTTATCCTCTGAAATATTGGTTCCTTCACAGCATTTGTTTATTCTTTTTGTTAATTTTTATTGTAAGTAATTTTTGTTGTTTCTCCCTTTTATTTTCTTGTTCTTCTTCCCATTCAGTTTCCTAATTAGGTGGAAGCTTCTGAAGTTTTTGAAGAGGTGAAAGTGATAGTTTCAATCCAACCTCTTTCTTCTTTGAAGGATTAATCCTAACCCTTCCTTGTTGAAGTTTACTCTTTTCCTAGTAAAGCTTCAGATTGTTTTTGCCACTGACAAACCTTTCTAAAGCTTCCTGTCTTTTGGTTATTTCTCTTTGCATAACTTCAAGTTCTTTTTCAATTCAATATTGACACTGTTTAAGGCAACATTTTTCTCAACTGTAAGATCTATTTCATAATGCTTTCAGTATTTTGAATCTTCAGTTCATTTACAACCTCTTTTAGAGCATTAACTTCTTGAGTGAATTCTTTTTCTTCTCTTCAGTTAAAGTGTTTTGAGGCAAGATGATTTATATTTTCTCTTGAGCAGTTTATTTTCCTTTTTGAGTTCATCATATTGGTCCAATAGTTCAAAATAAACATGCTCCCAGCCATTCAAAGTAAAATCTTTGAAAGGAGAACTCACTTCTTCTTCTTCTCCTTCTTGTGTCTGGCCATCAAACATAGCTTGATTTGTGTCTTCAGCGTCTAAACTTTCTTCTTCATCTCTCTTCTTCCTCGCTCTAGGTTCCCATCATGGCCTCTGTTTGTTTCTGTTCCACCTTGGTTGAGTTTTCTTCTGAATCTCAGGACATTCGGACTTGACATGTCCTAGTTTTCTGCAGTTAAACAAACAATTCTATCATACTTCTTATTTGCATTCAACTTGGGTTTGAAAAATTATTTGTTGTGATTTCTTTTTCAGAAAACCCTTACCTTCTTTTCTCAAGAATTTCCTAAAACTTCCTAGTTATCAAAGCAAACTCACCGGAATCATCTTCAGAAGTAGATGATTCATTTCTTCATGGCCTTGTAGTGCTAGGACTTGCTTTGAGTGCAAGAGGCTTCTTCTCTTACATCTTCGTCATTTCTTTTCAATCCCAGCTCATAGGTCAATAAAGAACCTATCCTATCTATCTACAGTGTTGTGGATAAATTTCTAGACTCTTCATAACTGTAGCTTTAGTGTGCCAAATGGGTGTCAGGGATCTAAGAATCTTTCTAACCAGCTCTTTCAGTGTGACTACCTAGGTCTTAAGTCCATTTGTTAAAAAAGTTAGCCTACTATACATTTCAGAGATGGGTTCATCATGCTTCATCTTAAAAGCCTCATATTCTGAACTAGCATATTAGCTTTAGTTTCCTTACCTCAGATTGCCTTCAAAATTACCATGAGGATTCCAGATTTCCTTTGCATTGAGCATGATGACACTCTGGAAAACTCAGTTGGATGCAGTGAACACTGCATTATATCATCGCACTCCAATTAGCATTGATTTCTTGATCTCTTCCGAAGTCCACTTCTCTTCATCTTGGACAGCTCATAAGGTCCATTGCTCACTACCTTCCATATCTGATGATCTTGAACTCGCAAGAAAACCTGCAATAAGTTTTCCAGTATGCGTATTAGTACCATCGAAGTAAGGTGGTCTGTTCACAGAGTGGACCCTCAGCATATAACCCCTAGATCCATTATACACAGATCCTCCGTCGTGAAACCAAATACATTGGAGAATCAGGCTCTGATAGCACGTGTTAAGTGTAAATGATTATCTAGAGGGGGGGTGAATAGAGAATCTTCAGAATTATATGCCAATTTAAAAATTAACGGACAGTGAGATTTGGATGGTGATTAGACTAACAGCTCACTATGTAGAGGAGACACAAACCACACACAGAGAGTAGAATTTAAAGGTGGTTCGGATCCAATGAGGAGACCTACACCACCCTCACCAAACTAGTGAGGTACACTACAAGAACCACTGTGTGAGACTCTCACACAACTGCTGATTCACAGCTTCTTCACATCTGCTGACTCACAGCTTGAGCAATCTGCTGATTCACAGCTTCAAATCTATGATCCAATCACAACCTGTGAAGGATCACTCAATCTACTTCATAAAGAGGCAGACAAGACGACTTTGTAGTATTCAGAAGAAGTTGAAAAAGAATTAGTAGACAGGTGCCAGGAAGTGTTCAGAAGTAATCAAACTCTCTGCTCAAGAGCCCAATCTGAATGAGAAATCCTTAGCTCCAATTCTGACTCCTTCTCAGACGAATTCTTCTTCTAATTGCAGAGCAAGGATCACACGCATCAGATTCGAAGAAGTGTTCTGATCCTCTATCTGAAAGTTCAGCAGCAATTCTTCGAGGTAGCAAATTGGCTTGATCTAACAGCACATCCTTCGCATCTGAGCTCCAGGTTGAGGTCGCCTTTTCTTGCTAAACGCAGAGCTCCATCTTCTTCTTCTTTTCGCGCTCTCCAATTCTTCTTTCAAGCTGTGCACAATTCCTCTAACGAACTGGGACACTTTTCCACTTTTGATCTGGTTTTCACGCGATCTGCTGCAGTGGGCCCCTCAACTGATTCCCAATAGTTGGGGAGAATCTTTTTGCCGCTAAGAGATGGTATCTTCCAGAAACGATGACGTGTACTCGAGGTCCCAATCGCTGGGCCTAGGATCATGTGCCCATTACTTATGTGCTGGTGGCTGGACTGTTAAAAGATTCCAAGTGTAGTAGTGTTGACACTTCTAAGATGTAGTGTCAACACACATAATCTTTAAGTACAACATAAGTCCTAGAACACTAAGCCACAGTGTTAGCCTGACCAATTTATAGTGTTAACCTACTCTTTCTTTTGAATCAACCTGATAGTTGGATAGAATCGACCTTACTTAGAAGGAGTGTCGACTTCATCCTCACTTCTTTTCACAGAACACTTTGAGGCCTGAATAGTGTCGACCTTACCATGCTTGGTGTCGACCTTATCAACTTGCTTCTTTCTAGTGCAGAACCAGAGAACCACTTGTGTTGACCTGTACTCAGAGTAGTGTCGACCTGATATGATCACTTCTTCTCAGAGCAAACCAAAAGAACCACTAGTGTCGACCTATGTTCCAGGTAGTGTCAACCTTATCTGATTATTTCTTCGCAGCACAAGCTAGAATCACCACTAGTGTTGACCTGATACTCGAATGTTGTCGACCTTTGTTCCTGTGAAACAAATGTCATGTGTCAAATATCTATGGCTTTTTACTTAATTTATGACATCATCAAAACCAGGGACAACATTTAGGTGCTTGATCACGTTCACACTTGCTTTTTGATTCTGTAAACCATCTTTAGAATGGTGTGTCCATTTCTTGTGATCATGTTAGCAAGTGTATTTATGGAAATCTCTTATTGGAAACAAGAAAATATTATTAGAAGAATTGGACTTTCAGTAATTCTTCTTTCTTAAGTCCTAGCCAACATGTGTAAAATTTGTATTTCCTGTTCTACTTGTTTCCTCCATGTAAAGTAGTGTTTAGATCTATAAACAAGTCATTTTGGATGTTGTTAACCATGTTTGAATTCATAGGAACATTTAAAAGAGTCTATAGAGTTGTATAGATCCATTTTTGGAAGCTGGGACCTGCGGCTGTCGATAGTTGGAAGTCATCTATTGACAGGCCTCAAGCTCCCAACCTTCTATGGTAGCAGTGTTAATGTCGGCACAATTTACACATTATTTCACTTAATCATATGGTTTCATTCACTTATATGCACAATTTAATCCCTTTCACATACACCTTAAATAAACATTCATATCTCAGGTTACAGAACTTAACACTACTGTTCCACAGTGATAAATAATTCATAACAGAGCCCTAACAGCGGCTAAAAACATGAAATTCACACGATTTCAGTCAAACATACTCATCAAAACATTATTAAATTTAACCACAGACTTCATACAGGTAATATATCACATGTCTAAGTTTTCAGATTTTTCGCAACTGTAAAACTATTTTTAACAATTTAAATAGATTTCATGCAAAATTAACAAGAAATTCACTTTAACATGGTCCACAGCAGAACAGTCAATTCCAATAGTTCTAAAACATGAAAACAATAAAAATAGATTTCATGCAAAATTAACAAGAAATTCACTTTAACATGGTCCACAGCAGAACAGTCAATTCCAATAGTTCTAAAACATGAAAACAATAACCCTAAGATCATGGAAAATTTCTGAAACCCTAACATGCAACGAAATCTATTTATTCAGGATGAAACACAGTCATAACATGCTTATTTTATCAATACATAATTTATATTAAATATAATCATGTTCAGAAATTCGACAGAATCTCATGATATGACCTAGAGACCATACCTGACAAACCCTAATTTTTACAGCATGTACATACATCCAAAAGTCTGGAATTTATCACACAGATATGACAAACAAGGTTGTGTGAAGACAGATGAACTTGGCGGCAAGGGCCTTGCCATCAACATGGGTTAACGACATAGGATGCTGCCGTCAACCTCCTGTCTGCAGAAAGTGCAGACCGAACTCAAATAGAAAGGAGAATTGAGGGTTCCAGGACTCGAATAAAAATCTGCAAAATTCTTGAGACCTAAGGACATGTCTAGGGTTAACCCCGATTACTTGCCTGTAAATAAATCTTAGAAGATCAATTTTGTTGAAGAAGCCCCTCGGCCAAGCCAAGAAGGTGCAGAATCCCCTATAAAATCCGGTCTTTTTGCTGATGCAGATGGATCTCTGGAGTGGGGAAGATTCTTCAATGGTAGGAGCACCTCCAATCGAAGTAGATCGCCAGTAGAAGCCAAATCGCCGGATGAAGCCTTGAGAAGTTCAGGTTTTCTCACAAGAAACTCTAGGTTTTCCACTCAACCCAAAAATCTTAATCTAGCCGAAAACACTAGATTTATAGGGCTAATGGTTGGGATGCGCCTAGGATTAGGTTTTTCCTACCGTTGGGGTGGGGTTTCCTAATCAAGACCAGAGAAAACACAGCCGTTTTCAGATCTGAATCGCAACATAAACCGGAGAAGTAACGGCCACTTTGCTGCCGTTACAGGAGTCGGGTCCATCGATCTGGACGTCAATCTCCGAAGCCATGCAGTTACGGCACACAAGTTGCCGTCAAATTGCCCTTAACGTCAATGGATGTGAAGTTAACTAGGATTTCGGCAGAAAACAGAAATATAAAATAACCAACATACACAATATAAATACATACACTATGCACAACATTATTTAAATACAATATGCACAGAATAAACATATATTTACATATGCACATAAGTAATTAAATAATTATAATATGCACAAAATCAAATAAGTATAATATGAACAAAATTCGATGGCCTTACATTATTTCTCTCAGGTTAGTTATGCCATGTTGGTCTTCTCTTGAAGCTTGCACCCAACTCATTTCCTGCAATGTTTAGCCCACTTTATAATGACCCTTTTTATCTGGTACAAGTATACCAATCCATATCAATACAAAGGGCGCCGTCACCGTGGGACATTTACCCAACACAACACAGTAGGTAGAGATGTACATATATAACAAAAGAGAGTACAGCGGAAATAAAAGGAAATCTTATTCCGTCATCGTTCACACATTCCACAGTCTATATAGTAGAAAATGTAAATAACAATGTCCACAATATACAAGTCCATATACGATGTCACATACTAGTAAATGAAAAGTAGACAAAACAAGTGATCTCTCCTGTACAGCTACTCCTCGCGCTCGGAGCGCTCCTCACTATGTCCCCTCTAGCACGGGGACACCTGTCTAACCTGTATGTTTAAGCAAGTATGAGTTTCCAAAAGACCCAGCAAGCAACCTAAAGGCACATCATTACACATATCACATACCGCTATTCTTTTAAACAATGAAAGAAGTACATGACACATTATTTATGTCGAATACGCAAAACACACTAAATAACCGATACATGCTTTCTACGCATGATAATTAAATTGATTCATGGTGCCAATATCAATTTATATCATTCATATTTCCAAACCAATTAGATCATGGAAATTAGCACAAGATAACTAACAATCCTAACATGATTTCTAACATTTTTCACATGCTTTTATAACACATATTCACACCTTTTACTTGTTGTTTTAACATAAACATATCGCATTCACATGGTTTCACATCTTTTCACATAGTATCATATTTACACAATACTATCACATGATCACATTACACATTTACACACTTTCCGTGACACATAGTCCGAACCACCATAAAGGAAACACATTCACATAACACATACCCGTCACCTAAGCAATATAGTGACGAATCTTGGTAACTGCGTAAAACCGGGAGAAGTCCTCTCCACCCTAACCAGTGGTATTTATCTACCTCCAGGATTTCATCCTGATGCCCACAGGATATCACATACACAATGAGCCTTCTCATAGGGATTTTTCTACAGTACGGCTCCACAGCCTTCTATGGTAGCAGTGTCATTTTTGGCACATGATACACTTAAACACATTATCTCACTTAGTCACATGATTTCATTCATTTACATGCACTACTTAGCCCATTCACATGCAATTTAATTAAACATACATACTTCAGATTACAGAACTTAACATGACTATTTCACAGTGTCAAATTAAGCATAATAGTGCCTAAACATGCTACAAATCATTTGAAATTACATTATCTAACTCAAACATGCTTACCATGGTCTAATCATCCTTGTTAAAAACAAACAGTATCTACTAATGTCAAAATAGTTCCAATTTTTAACCACAAACCCTATGCATGGAATATAACATATATCTAATTTTTCAGAATTTTTGCAATAGTAAAACTATTTTAACAATTAATACCGATTACATGCAACTTAGCAAGATATTCCCCCTATCATGATAGACAGTAAAACAGTCGGTTCTCTGTGTTAAAATGTGTAAACAGTAACCCTATGATCATAAAAATTCTATGTAACAATATCCTGCATCAATTCTATTTATTCAGAATATAATCCTGTCAAATCATGCATATTCCTTCATAACAGAAATTATACTAAATAAAATCATGCTCAGAAATTCGACAGAAACTCATGATTTGACCTAAAGACCATACCTGACCAACTCTAATTTTTACAGCATGTACAAACATCCAAAAGTATGAAAATCACAGCATAGAGATCAAGATCAGAATTCAATAAAACCTGAAGAACTTGGCGGCAAGGGCCTTGCCGTCAACATGGGTTAACGACACAATATGTTGTCGTTAACTCAAGAACTTGGAGGCAACAAGGTTGTCGTCAACCTCCTATCTGCAGAAAGTGCAGACCGAACTCCATAAAAAGAGAGAATTGGGGGTTCTAGGACACAAAATAAAATCCATAAAAATACCTAGAACCTAGAGGACATGTCTATGAATAATACCCATAAGCTACTTGCCTGGAATAAAATCTCTAAAGGTTCAATTTAGCGATGAAGCCCTCCTCGGCCAAGCCAAGAAGGTGCAAATCTCCAACCCAAATCCGATCTTCACGCTTGAGTAGATGGTCTCTTGGTGTCGGGGAAGATTCTTCAACAACAGAAGCACATTCCAGCCGAAGAAGATCACCGGAAGAACCTCTTAAACACTTGATCAAGTCTCAAAAAGCTCTATTTTATCTCAAACAAACCATAGTTTTTTCCTCTGAACCAAAGGACCTAACTTAGCCGAAATCTCTAAGTTTTATAGGTCAAGAGTCGGGTTACGCATAGTATTAGGACTCCTAACCATTGGGATTGGGTTTCCTAAACAGGTTCAGGAGAAAACACAGCCGTTTCAGATCTGGAATCCCAAACATAACCGGAGAAGCAAACGGCCACTTTGCTGCCGTTAACAGGAAGTAGACGTCAATCGATCTGGACTATATCTTCTGGCCATACAGTCAACGGCACACATGTTGTCGTCAACCTGATGTTAACATCAGGTGATGTTGACGTTAACCAAGGATTTTAGACAGAACTTAAAACATCAACAAGCACACATGCACAAAAATAAATAAACATACTATGTACAGAAAAATAAGTAAATACCATATGCACAGAATTAAATAAACATAATATGAACAAAATTTAAGGGCCTTACACCCTCTCCCCCTAAAAGAAAACTTCTTCCTTGAAGTTAGAACGGAAATACTAACCAAACAATTGGGGATACTTCTTCTTCATGGTGTCTTCAAGGTTCCATGTAGCCTCCTCCCGCGAGAAATTCCTCCATAACACCTTCACAGATGCAATACTCTTGTTCCTGAGGTGCTGAACCTTCCGGTCTAGGATAGCTACTGGTTGCTCTACATACGACAAGTCTGGCTGAATCTCCACTAGCTCGTGACTAATGACATAAGATGGATCTCTCATGTATTCCTGAGCATAGACACGTGGGAAAACTGGGTGCACACTAGCTAGCGCTGGGGGTAAAGCTAGCTCATATGCCACGCTACCCATCCGCTTGAGAATCTCAAACATGCCAATGAATCTCGGACTCAATTTTCTATGCCTGCCAAACCTGACCATGCCTCGGGTAGGCGAAACCTTGAGAAATACATGCTTGCCAACCTCGAACTCTAAATACTTCCTCTTGTTGTCGGTGTAGCTCTTTTGCCTATCCTACGCCACAACAACCTCTACTTGATAAGCTGAATCTTATTCGAAGTCTCCTGCACCAACTTCGGACCAACCAACTGCCTATCACTTGTCTTGTAACGCCCCTCTTAGACCCAGTACAGTTATACCAACTCACATTGGATCTAACAGAGTATTACGGTGGAATAAATCCAACAATTGACGATACAGGTTGAAATATACACAAATGACATTCAATTGCAATAATAAGCAACGGAATATGGAATTAAATGATTGTAATCAACATTATACTCAAATATAAAGTCTAATGCATAAAAGAGATATAACCATAGTCCAAACTTATTACATTCATAGTCCAAATGCATAAGGAAAGTACATATAGTCCTCACATACAAGAGTCACTCTAAAACCTCTCAACCATCTAAGTCTCCACGTCCTCTCGCTCCGAGTCGTGTGTACTAACTCCTGAGTGTCCTCTGGTTCTCCTGAAATGTTAAGCAAGTATGAGTCTACAGACTCAGCAAATCATATGAAAGATAGTTCACGATATTATAAATATAATAGTTTAAAAACATGGTAACATATTATCACTCTTTCATTGATATCATATACTCATCTACTAACATGGTTCTAAATCAATTGGCAATCATTCATTCATAGCATTCCAATTATTATGGAAATAAATCATATCATGTAATGCATAAAATCCACATCTTATTTTCTAACATTAAATCAACATGTTCCTCCCATATAGCATGTAATCATTCTTATCATGGAATTTACTTATTGTCATGTAATATATAAACCATTTAATGAAAACCTTACGCTACATTATGCAATTTTGCAATAGTTATCATGTAACAATTGATCATTTAAACATGTAGCAATTCTTTACATAACAATTTGCATGTAATTCATGTAACATTAACACATAGACATTAGCATGAAATCATGTAGACAATGTTCATGTAGGCATGTAGCATGTAGGTCATGTAGACATGTAAACATGTAGTCATTATCATTTATTTGTCAAGACATAGCCCACACTATTATAGAGATCATACAGCACATTGTCATATAGTCATTCACTTATCACCTAGCAAACGGTGATGAAGTCATGGTATTTGCGCAAAACCGGGAAAGCATTTCCCACCTTAACCAGCAGAACTTGTCTATCTCTAGGATTTCAATCCGTTACCCGCGGATTCATTTAGTTATTTCATATATTGAACCATTATCATAGGGGCATCCATGGTGTAATTCTTGTAGCAATCTCTATAGTAGCAATGTCTTATTGGCATTTCATTTCAATGTTAACAGAAATTCAGAATCAGGATATACTATGCACATGCCAAAGTTCGTATTTTTCTGATCTCTGTAACCCTTTTTCATGAATTAATTCTATCAATTCGACTAATTAACATGGTACAACATTTAGGAAAGATCAAGGATTTTTTTTTATATATAAACACAGAACCACTGGAGTGCATTGTCTCCCACAGTAATTTAGTCTTCACCATCCACATCTAACATACATCACATTTTATATCCATTTACACTTGTCTTTTGCCATCTAACATCAATACCATTCATATATATATATATAATATATTTATATATATATATATAATAACCTGTATACTATTGCAATAATCAGTCCATATTATAACAGTAAACAAAACACCCTAAACATCACATGGCCGAAACTCATACAAGCATGGATCACATATAGACAATTAAATCAGTTTTTGGAATACATGTTACTGATAAATTCTGATACTGGCAAGGTCTTGCGTTATGTGGCGTTTACTAACGTAGACGTCCACATACTTGTCGTTAAGTCTAATAGACGGAGGCACATAGCGCCGTTAACAACATACTGACGGTGGCACATAGCGCCATTTACATATAATAAATGCCAGAAACGAACGTTGTTCACATGAAGTAGACGGCAGTCGATGCCGACGTTAACAACATATAGATGGCAAGCGATCTGGACGTCTAGTTCTTATGCGCAGAAAACACAAAAAACCCTACATGAAATAACGCAACTTCTACCCCTTCCCGTAGGTTATTTGCATGCTTTACAAATATGGAAAAATGGTAAATAGATAGTGTATCATATCCTAAACTGAAGCCCCATGTAACTTGCCTCAATCCCTCCTACTGGAGTGTCGAATCTAAGCCCGAAGAAGCCCACCACGTCTGTGAGGCAGTTTCTTCCCGCCGACTCCAACGCTCCAATCTGCCTCCCACGCAAGCTCCTGCTTGGAGAAGCTCCTGATCACCGAAGTGGATGCACCTCCTCAGTCCAGAAGCCTCCAAACTGCACGAACTGGCACGGAATCGCCCTTCCTCGGCCCCTTTTCTCTCTTCCAAAACCAGAGCAAAAACCCTTTCTAACCGTGGAATCCGGTCTTATAAAGACCTCCCACGCAATGGCCAACCTAAATCCTGACCCTCAGATCCTAAACGCTCGGATCAACGTATTAAAACCCCCTGGAAACGGTCGATCTCTCTTTTCCCGAACGGAAATATCAAAAACAGGCAAGTTAGGTTAACGTCAGCATAAGATGCCGTCAGCCTCAATTTAAATGTCCATCGATGGTGTCGTTTAGAAGCTTGCCAAATGTCCATCGATGGTGTCGTTTAGAAGCTTGCCAAAAATTTAAGAATTCAGAAAATAATGAACGACACAAGAGTATGTCGTAACAGAAGGTAAACAAAGGCGATCTTGCCGCTAACAAGACTTAACGCCAAGAGATGTTGACGCCAAGTTCACCAAGAACAGCACTCAAATACATGCAGTATTAAACACACAATTTGAAAAATAAATTCAAGAAAATTTTCTAGGGCACTACATCCTCTCCCTTAAAATAATCTTCGTCTCGAAGATTGAGTTAGATTACTCACCAAACAAGACGGATAAAGCTTCTTCATCCTCTCTTCAAGTCCCACGTCACTTCTTAACGTGAGAAGTTCCTCCATAAAACCTTCAGAAAGGAAATAGACTTCGATCTTAATTCCTGCACCTTCCGATCTAGAATCTCCATAGGCTGCTCCGCATAAGACAAGTTTGGCTGAAACTGCACTGGCTCATAACTGATCACATGAGCCGGATCTCTAACATAACGCCTCAGCATGGATACATGTGAATAGTGGGTGCACCGCTGCTAAAGATGGTGGCAAAGCCAACTGGTACGCCACATTCCCGATCCTCTTCAAAATCTCAAAGGGACAAATAAACCTCGGGTTCAACTTGCCTCTCTTTCCAAACCTCACTACACCCCTAGTTGGCGATACCTTGAGAAAAACATGGTCTCCAACCTCAAAAGCCAAGTCCTTCCTCCTTGCATCTGCATAACTCTTCTGACGATCTTGAGCTGCCTTTACCCTTTGCACAATCATCTGGATCTTCGCCGAGGTCTCTTGCACCACTTCTGGTCCAACCAGATACCGATCTCCTGACTCCTCCCAACACAATGGGGATCTACAGGTCTCCCGTACAAGGCCTCAAATGGTGCCATACCTATGCTTGAATGGAAACTGTTATTATATGCAAATTCCACTAGAGCTAGGTGGCGCTCCCAATCACCTTTCCACTCCAAAACACAAGCCCGAAGCATATCCTCTAACGTCTGAATAGTCCTCTCAGACTGTCTATCCGTTTGTGGATGAAATGCCGAACTCAGCTTCAATTGACTGCCAAAAGCCTGCTGCAAACTCTTCCAAAACCTGGAAGTGAATCTCAGATCATGATCTGAGATAATCGACTTCGGAATCCCATGCAGCTTCACAATGCCATAAATGTACAGTCTGGCCAAGCTCTCAATGGACTGCTTCTTCTTCATGGCAAGGAAATGCGCACTCTTCAAAATCTATCAACAATCATCCAAATGGAATCATTTCCTCTAGCCGATCTAGGCAATCCAGACACAAAATCCATGGTCACTTGCTCCCACTTCCACTGAGGAATATCCAGTTTCTACATTAAACCTGAAGGTCGCTGACGCTCTGCCTTCACCTGCTGACAAATCAAACACTTCGCCACAACATCAGCCACATCCTGCTTCATTCCAGACCACCAGAAGGAACGCTTCAGATCCTTGTACATCTTCCCACTGCCTGGGTGAATAGAGAACTGAGACCTATGCACTTCCTCCAAAATTTCCTTCCTCAGATCAGCATCATTAGGGACACACACCCTAAGATTTAGGCGAATCACTCCATCCTCATCTCGAATAATTCCGCCCTTTCCAACCAACTCTTGCAAAAGAGGGTCATCTTTTTGCAAAGCAATAACCCGATCATAGATGGAAGATCTCAATGACAATTGAGCCATGAACATGCTGCACAACTGAGGCTCTAGAATAGCCAAAGAACTCGAAGCATCTTCTAGCATCTTCCAATCTTGCCTCATCAACTGCCTCTTCCTGCTTAAAGCATCTGCCACCACATTGGCCTTCCCTGGATGGTAAGAAAGCTCAAAATCATAATCTTTCAAGAATTCTATCCACCTGCTGCCTCAGGTTCAACTCTTTCTGCGAGAACAAATACTTGAGACTCTTGTGGTCTGAGAAGCTCAAATCTAACTCCATATAGATAATGCCTCCATATTTCAAAGCATAGACCTCCGCTGTCAATTCCAAGTCATGAGTCAGGTAGTTGCGCTCATGCTCCTTGAGTTGCCTAGAAGCATATGCCACAACTCGACCTCCTTGCATAAGAACACAGCCATGCCCAATCTTCGAAGCATCCATGTAGATAGAGAAAGAATCTACACCATTGGGCAAAACAAGCACTGGCGCTGAGGTCAGACGAGTCTTCAGCTCCTGGAATGCCTTCTCACAAGCCTCTGACCACTCAAACTTGACTCTTTTCCTTGTCAATCTCGTCAAGGTAGCCGCAATAGAAGAAAATCCTTCGATGAACCTCCTATAATAGCCAGCCAAACTGAGAAAACTCCTGATGTCAGTTGATGATCTCGGTGTTTCCCAGTCAAGGATAGCTTCCACCTTAGCCACTTCCACAGACACACCATTGCCAGATATGACATGTCCCAAGAAATAGACCTCCTTCTTCCAGAAGTTGCACTTGCTGAACTTAGCATACAGCTTGTTCTCCCTCAGGATATCCAGCACAATCCTCAGATGCTCTCTATGGGTCTCCTTATTAGGTGAATAGATCAGCACATCATCAATGAAAATCACAACAAAAGAATCCAAATACTACCGAAAAACCCTATTCATCAGGTCCATGAAAACTGCTAGGGCATTCGTCAAACCAAAGGGCAAGACAAGGAACTCGTAATGACCATATCTCGTCCTAAAAGCCGTCTTAGCAGAATCCTCTAGCTTAATTCGGAGTTGATGATAGCCAGAACGAAGATCAATCTTAGAGAACACCGAAGCTCCTCGCAACTGATCAAACAAATCATCGATACAAGGTAAAGGATACTTATTCTTGACAGTTACCTGATTAAGCTTGCGGTAATGAATGCACAATCTCATCGATCCATCATTCTTCTTCACAAAGAGAACAGGTGCTCCCCATGGCGAAACGCTCGGTCGAATGAAGCCCTTATCAAGCAATTCTTGCAGCTGCTTCCTCAATTCTGCCAACTCCGCTGGTGCCATACGATAAGGCGCAATGGAAATAGGTGCTGAGCCAGGAACTATCTCAATGCCAAACTCTATCTCCCTTGCAGGGGGCAAACCAGACAAATCCTCAGGAAAAACATCGCTGAAATCTCTGACTACCTTAAAATCTTCCACAGATAAAACCTTCTTCGAATCCTCAGACACAACCACACTAGCCAAAAAACCATTACAACCCTTGCTCAACATCCGGGCTGCCTTCAAAGCAGAAATGACGAACTTGCCCGACATGCTCTTGGGCAAAGGATGAACAAACTCCTCCTTACCAGGAATTCGGAAAATAATAAGCTTCCGCCGACAATCCATAAGGGCATAATGCTCCTCGAGCCAATCTAAGCCCAAGATAGCATCATAATCCTTCATCTTCAGTAAATAGAAACTACCAGGAAAAACTTGCTCCTCAATGCACACAGGAAGTGACGAAAAACACTGCTCGGTCAAAATAGTTCCTGCTGGAGTATGCACAGACAAGGGAACCTCCAACTTTTCCGGAACTAAACCATCATCCTTCATCAAGACCTTGGCAAATCCCTCGGAAACAAAACTATGTGTGGCACCGGTATCAAACAAGACTCTAGCATGCATTCCCATAATTAAAATTGTACCTTCTGTGACATGCTCTGCCAACTCTGCCTCGTCTCTCGCCAAAGCGAACACTCGAGCCGGAGCCCTCGGTCTCCCTACTGCTCTCGGTGCCGTTCTAGCTACTGCTGGTGCTGCTGCCGCTGTAGTCTGCTGCACCATCTTCAGACAATATCTGATCTTGTGGTTCTTATCACCACACCTCAAGCACCTCCCTAAAATCACCCAACACACCTCGCCTCCATGACGCTTCCCACACTGGGTACACATTGGTTTCTCTGCAACTGTGCCTCCGCCTGGTGTCAGTGCAGCTACTATCACCGGTGCAACTGCTCTCTGATGGAAAGCTGGGGCCTTCTTCTTTCTGTCCTGCCGCTGGAATTCTGATGCTGGCCTCTTTAAAGAAGCCCTCTTCTCCTCCAGATAGACCTCCATCTCTGCCTCCTGCATGCATGCCGCTGACAAAGCCTCCTCCATGGAACGATGTCCCAAAGCCACCAGTCTCGTCCTCAGGGATGGCTTCAATCCCATAATGAACTTCTTTACCTTCCTCCGCTCATCTACCACTATGTGGGGCGCATACTTGGACAGCTCCGCAAATCTCGCCTCGTACTAAAGCACGCTTATTGACCCCTAGGTCAATGTCAAAAACTCTTGCTCCATGCGATCCTACACATGCTCTGGAATATACTTCCCCATGAACAGGTGGACGAACTCAGTCCAAGCAACCTCCATAGCCCCATCTGCAAACTGTGTGCATAGTACTGAGTACCACCACACATCGGCACACTCCTGAGAAGAAAGATCAATACAGCTAAGGGTACACTTCAAACAACACACACATAACCTTCAAAATCAACCTTTACCTGCAGCATATAAGTAGCCAAAGTCACCCTCTCCTCTTCCGCGCATCAGATGGCACGAAAGATCTTCTCCGTCTCCCGGAGCCAACTCTCCGCTAGAATAGGTTCACTCTCCCCCTTAAAGAAGAAAGGTGGGGTCATCCTCCTAAACCTCTCCACATAGGCACTCCTCCAAATACTGCCTCATGAGCAGGTACATGTGCCTACAATCCAAAACAAGCTCTTAGCTAACAATTCTTCCAATTAACACCTTGAATAACTCTTGCATCTACCAACCTGAACCTGCGCCTGCAATGCCGCTGTAGTCTGAGCCTGAGTCTGCATCACATGCACTAATCCTTGGGGGTGGCAAAGGTACTCTAGTCTGGTCCTGAGCCTGCTGAGCTGGAGCCTGCGAACCTCCTGCTGACTCATCACCCCTAGACGGGCCAACTCCTCTATGTCCACGAGTCGCCATAGTAATAGTCTACAAAATAAGCATCAATTATCATAACCTATTATTCTACATAATTTTGGACTAATTCTTTATGCAGACTTAAAACATGAATACAATGTTGATATTTCATTTATGTACATGCTCAACCTGGAACTCTCTGATACCAATCTCTGTAACGCCCCTCTTAGACCCAATACAGTTATACCAACTCACATTGGATCTAACAGAGGTATTATAGTGGAATAAATCCAACAATTGATGGTACAGGTTGAAATATACATAAATGACAATTCAATTCCAATAATAAGCAACGGAATATGGAATTAAATGATTGTAATCAACATTATACTCAAATATAAAGTCTAGTGCATAAAAGAGATATAACAATAGTCCCAAACTTATTACATTTCATAGTCCAAATGCATAAAGGAAAGTACATATAGTCCTCACATACAAGAGTCACTCTAAAACCTCTCAACCAATCTAAGTCTCCACGTCCTCTCGCTCTGAGTCAGTGTGTACTAACTCCTGAGTGTCCTCTAGTTCTCCTAAATGTTAAGCAAGTATGAGTCTACAAGACTCAGCAAATCACATGAAAGACAGTTCACGATATTATAAATATAATAGGTTTAAAAACATGGTAACATATTATCACTCATTTCATTGATATCATATACTCTTACTACTAACATGGTTCTAAGTCAATTGGCAATCATTCATTCATAGCATTCCAATTATTATGGAAATAAATCATATCAGGTAATGCATAAAATCCACATCTTATTTTCTAACAATTAAATCAACATCTTCCTACATATAGCATGTAATCATTCTTATCATGGAATTTACTTATTGTCATGTAACGTATAAACCATTTTAATGAAAACCTTACGCTACATTATGCAATTTTGCAACAGTTATCATGTAACAATTGATCATTTAAACATGTAGCAATTCTTTTACATAACAATTTGCATGTAATTCATGTAACATTTAACACATAGACATGTAGCATGAAATCATGTAGACAATGTTCATGTAGGCATGTAGCATGTAGGTCATGTAGACATGTAAACATGTAGTCATTATCATTTATTTGCCAAGACATAGCCCACACTATTATAGAGATCATATAGCACATTGTCATATAGTCATTCACTTATCACCTAGGCAAAACGGTGATGAAGTCATGGTATTTGCGCAAAACCGGGGAAAGCCCTTCCCACCTTAACCAGCAGAACTTGTCTACCTCCAGGATTTCAATCCGTTGCCCAGATTCATTTAGTTATTTCATATAGTTGAACCATTACCATAGGGGCATCCATGGTGTAATTCCTTGTAGCAATCTCTATAGTAGCAATGTCTTATTGGCATTTTATTTCAATGCATGCTCTAACATGTATGATATCATTTAATTTATATTTCATGCAATTGCAATAACCTATAGCATGTCTTTTCAGTTCTGAAATTCTACTTTCTACATAACAGACCCCTATCATGATACTAAATGCAACACATTCAATCATGTACATACTTGCATTTTTATTTAAATTCTACATGTAGTTCATTATTCATAAATTCATAACAGAATGTACAAATGTCTAAAAATTCCAAAATTTTAACAAAAAATCAGAATCAGTATATACTATGCACATGCAAAATTTCGTATTTTTCTTATCTCTGTAACCCTTTTTCATGAATTAATTACATCAATTCGACTAATTAACATGGTACAACATTTAGGAAAAGATCAAGGAATTTTTTTATGTATATAAAACAGAGAACCACTGGCGTGCATTGTCTCCCACAGTAATTCAGTCTTCAACCATCCATATTCTAACATACATCATCATTTTATAATCCATTACACTTGTCTTTTGCCAATGTAACATCAATAACATTCATATATATATATATATATATATATATATATATATATATATATATATATATATATATATATAATAGCCTGTATACTATTGCAATAATCAGTCCATATTATAACAGTAAACAAACACCCTAAACATCACATGGCCGAAACTCATACAAGCATGGATCATATATAGACAATTAAAATCAGTTTTCTGGAAATACATGTTACTGATAAACTTGACGGTAAGGTATGTGGCGTTTACTGACGTAGACGTCCACATACTCTGTCGTTAAGTCTAAATAGATGGCGGCACATAGCGCCGTTAACACATACTGACGGCGGCACATATCGCCGTTTACATATAATAATGTCAAAAACGAACATTGTTCACATGAAGTAGACGACAGTCGATGCCGACGTTAACAAGATATAGACGGCAAGCGATCTGGACGTCTAGTTCTTATGCACAGAAAACACAGAAAACCCTACATGAAATAACGCAACTTCTACCCCTTTCCGTAGGTTATTTGCATGCTTTAAAAATACAAAAAAATGGTAAATAGAAAGTGTATCATATCTTAAATTGAACCCCCATGTAACTTGCCTCAATCCCTCCTACTGGAGTGTCGAATGTAAGCCAGAAGAAGCCCGCCTCGTCTGTGACGCAGTTCCTTCCTACCGACTCCAAACGCTCCAATCCGCCTCCCACGCAAGCCTTCTGCTTGGAGAAGCTCCTGATCACGAAGCTGGACGCACCTCCTCGGTCCAGAAGCCTCCAAACCACACGAACTGGCACAGAATCGCCCTTCCTCGGCCCTCTTTCTCTCCTCCAAAAACCAGAGCAAAAACCCCTTTCTAATCGCGAAATCCAGTCTTATAAAGACCTCCCATGCAATGACCAGCCTAAATCCTGACCCTCAGATCCTAAACGCTCGGATCATCGCATTAAAACCCCCTAGAAACGGCCGATCTCTCTTTCCCCGAACAGAAATATCAAAAACAGGCAAGTCAGGTTAACGTCAACATAAGATGCTGTCAGCCTCAATGTAAACATCCATCGATGGTGTCGTTTAGAAGCTTGCCCAAAAATTTAAGAAATTCAGAAAATAATAAATGACACAAGAGTATGTCGTTAACAGAAGGTAAACGACAGGCGATCTTGCCGCTAACAGGACTTAACGCCAAGAGATGTTGACGCCAAGTTCACCACAGAACAGCACTCAAATACATGCAACATTAAACAGAAAATTTGCAAAATAAATTCAAGAAATTTTTCTAGGGCACTACATGTCTCCTCCTAGCACAAAGGTGATCTACAGGGTCACCCGTACAGAGCCTCGAATGGAGCCATGCCGATGCTCGCATGAAAACTGTTGTTGTAGGCGAACTCCACAAGAGGTAGATGACGCTCCCAATCACCCTTCCAATCAACCACGCATGCTCTCAACATATCCTCGAGCATCTGAATCGTCCTCTCGGACTGACCATCCGTCTGAGGGTGAAACACCGAACTAAGCTTCAACTGAGAACCCAAAGCCTTCTGAAGACCCTGCCACAGCCTCGATGTAAACCGCGGGTCTCTGTCAGAGATAATGGACTTCGGCGCACCATGCAACCTCACAATGCTGCTAACATACAACCTAGCCAAACTCTCCACAAACTATTTCTTCTTCATGGGCAAGAAATGAGCAGTCTTGGAGAAACAATCTACAATCACCCAAATCGAGTCATTACCCTTAGCTGATCTGGGCAAACGCATCACAAAATCCATGGTGATTGCCTCCCACTTTCATACAGGTATCTCCATCTTCTGCATAAGGCCTTATGGTCTCTGGCGCTCGGCCTTCACCTACTGGCATACTAAGCATCTGGACACAAACTCGGCCATATCCTTCTTCATACTAGACCACCAGAAAGATCTCTTCAAGTCCTGGTACATCTTGGTGTTGCCTGGATGAATGGAGAACCTCGACCTGTGAGCTTCTGCAAGTACTCGCTCACGAACATCCACAACATCAGGAACACAAACTCGGTGCTGAAATCTAATGGCACAGTGCTCATCTCGAGCAATGCCTGCCTTGCCCACCATCTCTTGAAGCCTAGGATCAGCTCTCTACTGCTCAATCACCTCGTCCAGAACCATGGATCGGATAGACAACTGAGCCACGAATGCCTGACACAACTGTGGCTCTACTCAGTCATCGCACATGCTGCATCCTCAAGCATCTTCCAATCATGCCGAAGTAGTGACCTCTTCCTGCTGAGTGCATCCGCCATGACATTCGCCTTCCCTGGATGGTACTGAAGCTCGAACTCGTAGTCCTTGAGGAATTCAATCCATATTCTATGTCACAGGTTCAACTCCTTCTAAGAGAAAAGATACCTCTGACTATTGTGGTCAGTAAACACCTCGAACTTGACACCATAAAGATAGTGTCTCCAGATCTTCAGTGCATGAACCACAACCGTTAACTCCAAATCATGGGTTAGATAGTTATGCTCATGCTCCTTTAATTGGCGAGAAGCATATGCAACTACCTTACCATGCTGCATCAACACACAACCAAGGCCTATCTGAGAAGCACCAGAGTAGATAGCAAAACCCTCTGCACCACAAGGTAAGATCAACACGAGTGCAGATGTAAGCCTCGTCTTCAACAATTGGAAACTACTCTCGCAATCATCAGACCACACATACTTCACACCCTTCCTAGTTAGCTTAGTCAAAGGTGTTGCGATAGAGGCAAAGCCTTCAATGAATCGCTTGTAATAACCTGCTAAGCCAAGAAAACTCATGATCTCTGATGGTGTCTTTGGAGTCTCCCACTCTAACACCGCCTGAACCTTCGCTGGATCAACAGCTACTCCAGTGCCTGAGATAACATGCCCAAGGAAGTGAACCTCGTGCATCCAGAAGTCGCACTGCTGAACTTAGCATACAGCTTGTGCTCTAAGAGAACCTCCAGAACAATCTTCAGATGCTCACGGTGTGTAGCCTCATCAGGAGAATAGACTAACACACCATCAATGAACACCACAACAAATCTATCCAAATATGACCTAAACACCCTGTTCATGAGATCCATGAACGCTGCAGGGGCGTTAGTCAAACCAAATGGAAGCACTAGAAACTCATAGTGTTCATAACGAGTCCTAAAAGCAGTCTTGGACACATCTTCTCCCTTAATTCTCAACTGGTGGTAGCCGGACCGCAGATCTATCTTAGAAAACATCGATGCATTCTGTAGCTGATCGAACAAATCATCAATCCGCGGCAAGGGGTACCTGTTCTTCACTGTCACCTGGTTGAGCTTCCTGTAATCAATGCACAGCCTGAGGGAACCATCTTTCTTCTTCATGAACAGTACAGGTGCGCCCCATGGTGACATACTATGGTGAATGAACCCCCTATCAGTAAATCCTGCAACTGCTTCCTCGGCTCGGCTAACTCCACAGGTGCCATCCGATATGGAGCCTTAGAGATAGGAGAGGTGCCTAGAAGCAACTCTATAGTGAACTCTATCTCCCTAGCTGGTGGCAATCTAGACAAATCATCAGGGAACACGTCTGGAAACTCTTGCACTACCTCAATCTCCTCAAGGGTAGGTGACTGATTGGCCTATGAAACTAAGACCACACTAACAAGAAATGTGTCACGACCCTTGTTCACCATCCTCATAGCCTTCATGGCAGAGATCACAAACCTTCCCGCTAAGTTCCTTGGCAACGGATGTGAGAATTCATCCTTTCCAGGAATACGGAAAGTAATCTTCTTCCCTCTACAATCCACCAAGGCATAGTGCTCCTCAAGCCAATCCAGACCAAGTATGGCATCATAGTCCTTCATCTTGAGCAAGTAGAAGCACCTGAACAAGCCACGGTCCTCAATGCACACAAGTAAAGATGGAATGCACTTCCTAGTCGATACCGTACCTACTGGTGTGTGTACAAACAAAGGGACTTCTACCTTTTCTGCCTCAACTCTAGACTCTACTGCTAACTACTTGGCAAACTACTCGGAAATGAACGAGTGTGTAGCACCCGTATCAAATAACACTCGAGCATGCACACCCATGCGTACCTTTCATGATGTTCTCAGCCTGCTCTGCATCCTCTCGAGCTAGTGCAAATACTCGAGCTTGAGCCCGAGGCCTTCCTAGTCTCCCTGTCACTGGTGCTGCTGCCGCTGTTGGGGCTGGCACTCCTCTCTGAATACTCTGCTGAAGTCTAGGGCAATCTCGGACCTGGTACTTGGTGCTGCCACACTTGAGACACTTCCCTGCTAGCTTCCAACACTTGATGTTGTCGTGTGCCCTTCCGCAGTGAGGACATATTTTCTTGTCGCTGGGCCTAAAGTTAGGTGACGGTGGCATAACCGCCTGCTGACTCGATGTCGCTACTAGACGCTGTGGTGACTGGTACACTGCCTTCTTCCTGTCCTGCCTCTGGAAAGGTGGCGCGGACCTCTTCTGAGCTGACCTCTTCTCCTCCAAGTGCTGCTCCATCTCATTCTCTTGCCTGCATACTGTGCTGAGAGCCTCGTCTAGAGTGAGATGGTCAAAAACAACCAGCCTCAACCTAAGTGATGGTTTAAGCCCCATCACAAACTTCTAGGCCTTCCTGTGCTCATCAGCCACTATATGAGGAGCATATTTGGAAAGCTCGGCAAACCTGGCCTCGTACTCCAGAACCATCATGGAGCCCTGTGTGAGAGAAAGAAACTCCTGCTCCATCTTGTCCTGGATATGCTCGGGGATAAACTTGGCCTAAAATAGCCTCGTGAACTCACCCCAAGTCACCTCAATGGCACCACCCTCGTACCTGGTACGTAGTACGGAGGCCCACTAAACATCGGCTCTCTCCTGCAAAACACAACCCATAAGTATCATCTAAATAAAACTTAACCTTACACAAGTACATATACTCTAAGTACCTGTAGCATGTAAGTAGCCAGGCTGACTTTATCTTCTTCCGCATACCTAATGGCCCATAAGATCTTCTCCACTTCCCTCATCCAACTCTCTGCCAAGAGTGACTGACTCTCCCCCTTAAAAGAAGGCGGATCCATCCTCTTAAACCTCTCCATGATGGACGGACCACCATGGTCATGCTTCTGAGGAACTGGAGCTGGAGCTGGAGCCTGAGCCTGAGACAACAAGCAATACATAAGCAACACATACACAATCATGCATTCAACAAAAGAGACTACTCCCTATTTAACAACTCTAACCTGAGACTGCAACTGAGCCTGCAGTGCCGCCGGAGTCTAAGCCTGTGTCTGCATCGCCTGGACCAGGCCTTGCATGAACACACCATAATCCACAGGTGGTGGTGGAGGAAGTACCGTGGGACCCTGGGGTGCTGGGGCCTGCTGCTCACCCCTCTCCTCACGCCTCTGCTCGTCATCCCGAGCCTGAGCACCGCGCCTACCATAGCTTGCCATTGCCTATAAAACAATTTACTTAGTTAGAATCTAAGTTACTTAGTCCTAACCATTTTCTTAACTATCTTTGATTCATTATTAGATATTTTCCACATATATGGACTATTTCTATAAAGACTTTGAAATATTGTGTAGATGATGGTTTACTCATGTACAATCTCAACCTGGGGCGCTCTGATACCAATCTTTGTAACGACCTCTTTATACCGGTACGATTATACCAATCTACATCGACACAAAGGGCGTCGTCACAGTGGGACATTTACCCAACACAACACAGTAGGTAGAGATGTACATAAATAACAAAAGAGAGTACAACGGAAATAAAAGGAAATCTTATTCCATCATCGTTCACACATTCCACAGTCTATATAGTAGCAAATGTAAATAACAATGTCCACAATTATACAAGTCCATAATAACAATGTCCACATACTAGTAAATGAAAAGTAGAGTAAACAAGTGATCTCCTCAAGTACAGCTACTCCTCGCGCTCGGAGTCACTCCTCACTATGTCCTCCTCTAGCACGGGGACACCTGTCTCACCTGTATGTTTAAGCAAGTATGAGTCTTCCAAAAAGACCCAGCAAGCAACCTAAAGGCACATCCTTACACATATCACATAGACACTATTCTTTTAAACAATGAAAGAAGTACATGGCACATGATTTATGTCAAATATGCAAATACACATAAATAACCTATACATGCTTTCTACACATGATAATTAACTTGATTCATGGTGCCAATATCAATTCATATCATTCATATTTCCAAACCAATTAGATCATAAAAATTAGCACAAGATAACTAACAATCCTAACATGATTTCTAACATTTTTCACATGCTTTTATAACACATATTCATACCTTTTACTTGCTGTTTTAACATAAACATATCACATTCACATAGTTTCACATCTTTTCACATGGTATCATATTTACACAATACTATCACATGATCACATTGCACATTTACACACTTTTCACACTTTAATTGTCGTGACACATAGTCCGAACCACCATAAAGAAGGACACACATTCATATAACACATACCTATCACCTAGGCAATATAGTGACGAATCTTGGTAACTGCACAGAACCAGGAGAAGTCCTCTCCACCCTAACCAGTGGTACTTGTCCACCTCCAGGATTTCATCCTGATGCCCACAGGATATCACATACACAATGAGCCATCCCATGGGGACTTTTCTACAGTACGGCTCACAGCCTTCTATGGTAGAAGTGTCATTTTCAGCACATGATACACAAACACATTATCTCACTTAGTCACATGATTTCATTCATTTACATGCACTACTTAACCCATTCACATGCACTTTAATTCAACATACATACTTCAGATTATAGAACATAACATGACTATTTCACATTGTCAAATTAAGCATAACAGTGCCTAAACATGCTGCAAATCATTTGAAATTACATTATCTAACTCAAACATGCTTAACATGGTCTAATTATCCTTGTTAAAAGCAAACAATATCTATTGATGTAAAAATAGTTTCAATTTTTAACCACAAACCCTATGCATGGAATGTAACATACGTCTAACGTTTCAGAATTTTTGCAATAGTAAAACTATTTTTAAGAATTAATACCGATTACATGCAAATTAGCAAGCTATTCCCCTTATCATGATAGACAGTAAAAACAGTCGGTTCTCTCAGTGTTAAAATGTGTAAACAGTATCCCTATGATCATAAAAATTCTTTGTAACAATATCCTGCATCAATTCTATTTATGCAGAATATAATCCTGACAAATCATACATATTCCTTCATAACAAAAATTATACTAAATAAAATCGTGCTCAGAAATTTGACAGAAACTCATGATCTCACCTAAAGACCATACCTGACCAACCCTAATTTTTACAATATGTACAGACATCCAGAAGTTTGAAAATCATAGCATAGAGATCACAACATGGGTTAACCACACAATATGTTGCCGTTAACTCAGGAACTTGGTGGCAACAAGGTTGTCGTCAACCTCCTGTCTGTAAAAAGTGCAGACCGAACTCCATAAAAAGATAAATTTTGGGGTTCCAGGACACGAAATAAAATCCGTAAAAATACCTAGATCCTAGAGGACCTGTCTAGGGATAATACCCATAAGCTACTTGCCTGGAATAAAATCTCTAAAGGTTCAATTTGGCGATGAAGCCCTCCTCGGCCAAGCCAAGAAGGTGAAAATCTCCAACCCAAATCCGATCTTCACGCTTGAGTATATGGTCTCTTGGAGTCGGGGAAGATTCTTCAACACCAGGAGTACCTTCTACTTGAAGAAGATCGCCATAAGAACCTCTTAAACGCCGGATCAAGCCTCAGAAAGCTCTGTTTTTCTCTCAAACAAACCCTAGTTTTTTCCTCTAAACCAAAGGACCTAACTTAGGCGAAATCTCTAAGTTTTATAAGGCAAGAGTCAGGGTACGCATAGTATTAGGATTCCTAACTGTTGGGATTAGGTTTCCTAAACAGGTTCAGGAGAAAACGCAGTTGTTTCAGATCTGGAATCTCAAACATAACCGGAGAAGTAAATGGCCACTTTGTTGCCGTTAACAGGAAGTAGACGTCAATCGATCTGGACGTCTATATCCTCTGGCCATGCAGTCAACGGCACACATGTTGCTGTCAACCTGATGTTAACTTCAGGTGATGTTGACGTTAACCAGGGATTTCAAACAGAACTTAAAACATCAACAAGCACACATGCACAGAAATAAATAAACATACTATGTACAAAAAAATAAGCAAATACCATATACACAGAATTAAATAAACATAATATGAACAAAATTTGAGGGCCTTACACACTTCCTCTCATCAAGACTACTCCCCTCACTATCTTTCGTGTCCCTCAATCTTACAACTACTTATGCTTGTGTCGCTCGATTGGGACTCGAAGTGATCATCATTTCACTCTATTCCTCACAAGGAATTGTCTGGGGGCATGTATGTCTATCAAGATCAGGGGCAACTTTTGCTTCCTAGCTGGGTGTATTTACCTCTTTTTTAGACAGGTCACTTTCAGAGGATACACTGGATATCTTGCTATTTTCATTAGCATTGGCTTCCAGGGGCATGGCATTTTGTTCATTGTCCATTGTCTATTCTTATACCAATCTTTTATCGGACTATTTTCAGTTGTTGAGATTTATATGAGGGGCAATACAACTAGGGTACAAGCCACATTAGCTTGGTTTCTCAGCTTCCATCCCGAGGGGAAATCTCCTTTACCTGTGCATACTTTGCACATGTTTTTCTCCAGCTCAGTTTCTCACATCAGAAAGAAATCAATTCCACTCCCACTTCCTCTTCCTAAGCCTCCTAACCCGTCTGAGGCTATTTTTCTCAATCTATGCTCACCATACCACAAGGGGCACACGGTCCCCCGATGGGTTTCATTGCTCTTCATGAGCATTCTCCTCTTCCTTATTTTGTACATTCTTATTTCTTGTCCTATCTGATTCATGCTTAAGGACATCATGCTCTTCCTCCTTGCCTCCCACCTTATCCTTTTTACCTACCATTTGATCCCTACATAATGAATATCCTTTGTGAGTCATGTGATTTGTTGAATGTACAATGCAATGTTCTTCAAGATGAAAATGAAAAAAATGAAACCATGCAAAGTAAAATTTCATTATATGAAGAAGAAATGCAATGCATGCTTCAAGATAATGGTAATTCTGAAAATTTGAGCATTCTTCAAAGTCAAAACACATTTTTGAAATTTGAAAATGAAGAACTGAAAAAAAAAAATTTGCATGTGTTTGAAGAAAATGTTGAGAAATCTAAAAATTATATAAAAAAGTTGCCTAAAACCATTAATGATATGAAGTCTACTGTTTCTAGACTCATGAAGGGGAAGCAAGATTGAATGTTGTGTTTTGTGTGAAAAATCTACAAGTGTTTTATCATCATAAAAAAGGGGGAGATTGTTGTACTCTGTAGAGTTTGATCATCACAAAAACACTAAGTAATTCATGCTGAGAAAATCACAAAAACACTAAGTATAATTCATGTTCTTGACCCAAGTGTTCGAACTATTCATATTTGATTTGAAGGTCTAATTTGGGTGTTAAGTGTACAGTAAAAGTGTCCACAAGTCGCACTTGAAGTGGACATTACAAAGCCTAAGACTTGGAAAAAAAGAAAAGACAAGACTATCTGAATGATATCATTTGTTTCAAAATAAAAAAAAAAGAGGGGCAGAGTGATATCTACCAAAAATCGAGGGTCTTTCATTCATGGGTAAGATTGAGAGTATCTGTTAGTGTTAATTAAAAATTCTATTTATCATCATGTGTGATGCCTTTTAATCATGTCTCACACATCACATCTAATGGAGCTTAATTTCTGAATGTGTGTTGAGAACTTGATTAAATACATAGACTATAAAATGGATATCTCTTAGGGAATACACTCCCATCATCATCCCCTTGGTGAACTCTTCACATACTCTGTATTTATGCTAATTGCATTTCTTATCCCTAATACCACCCACTTTTTGATGTTGTCAAAAAGGGGGAGAGAATATGTAGATTTTATATTTTAGTTTGGGGGAGAGTTTGTTCAAAAGGAAAGGGGAGAGTTAGAAGTATCCTTGAGAGGGGGAGTCATATTGTTGAATGCTTGCATGCATATATATAAATATATATGAACATCAATCAAATTGGCATATGAATTTGACATGAATGTGAATGTGAATGTGAATGTTGTGTTTTGTGTGAAAAATCCACAAGTGTTTTGTCATCATCAAAAAAGAGGAGATTGTTGTGCTCTGTAGATTTTGATGATCACAAAACAATAAGTTTAATTCATGTTGATAAAATCACAAAAAACATAGTATAATTTATGTTCTTGACCCAAGTGTTTGAACTATTCATATTTGATTTGAAGGTCTAATTTGGGTGTTAAGTGTGAAGTAAAAATGTCTACAAGTCGCACTTGAAGTGGACATTACAAACCCCAAGACTTGGACAAAAAGAAAAGACAAGACTAGTAGAAGAACTGCAGAGCTGACACAATCGGACAACCAACTTTAGTAAATTGGTTGACCAATTATTAAGAGGTGTCGACACATGCTATGAATGTGTCGACAGATGAGAGATCAGATGACCAACCCTTAAGAAGCGGTCAACCAATTATGGACCAATCAATTGATGTTCACATTAATCGATTAATGGTGAAAAGACCAATCTATTGATGACCAAGGTTCTGATTGATCAAGAAAATATCGGACGATCGATTTGGCAAAATCAGACGACCGACCTAGCCAATACATATTGGCACTGGGACAGTCAAGAAATTAGACGACCAATTCTCCAGAATCGAACGACCGACTGGCTAGTTGATTTGCTAGCCGAAGCACCAGTTGAAGTTAAGTCAGAAATCGGACAACTGATCTAAAGATTTCGGTCGACCGATTCTAGCGTTTCTACATACGAACATTCCTAAATAGAGTCCTACGAAGATCCAACTCTTTGCAAACTTAGAGGAATCCTTTAAGGTTATAAACACTACATGTTCCCATGTTTTGGAAGAGAACCACACACCTTCAAAAGATCGTCTCATGCCCTAGAGTTCAAAAGAGGATCGTGAAGCCCTAGGAAGAGTCTACATATGCTCTGAACCTATAGAAGCCTGAAGAACGAGTCTTCATCATCCAGAAGCCTTCCAGAAGTTCTAAGAAGGTATTCTTCATTAGAAAGGTATGGACTTGGTGCTGCTACTTGCAAGGCTCTGTTCTGAAGTGTTCCACATTAGCCAGTTCTACACTAAGACATCGTCAGGCAAAGATGACCACAAGGCCGATCTTATGTGATAGGAGAATTCTATACTTGCTTGTTTAGATTGTTGTCCTCCTGTTCACATTTTTCTTTTGTTCTTTTTAGAACCCTGAATATCACTGTGTGTGTATGCTTGGTTGTGAGCACGTTGTCATGTGCACATACACACAGGGTTGTCTCATCCTCGGAAACGAGGTAGGGCTTGTGTTGTCCTCGGAAATAACCGTGTGTGAGGGTTTACAGTTGTACCTGGAAAGAAGTAGTGGAAATCCTCACGGGGTGTGAGGTAGTGGACGCATGCACACACAGGGGTGTGTTTGCTGAACCGCTATAAATCATGTGTGTTTTACGGTTTGATCCATATCTTCTACCTCCGTTCTATACATGCTAAGATAGTTGGTTTTGCAGTTTCTATTGTCAGATTCAGTTGTGCACATCGTTTTATAGATTGTCTTAATTGAGTTTAATCTATTATGTTTAAAATATTTTTAAATTAGGCAACAACCAATTCACCCTCCTCTCTTGGTTGCTCATCGCACATACACACGTACTTCAATTGATATCAAAGCATCTGTAGACTCTTCCTAGGGCTTCATGATCCTCTCTTGAACTCTAGGGCACGAGACAATCTTTTGGAGAAGTGTGGTTCTCTTCCAAAATATGGGAACATGTAGTATTTATAACCTCGAAGGATTCCTCAAAGTTTGGAAAGAGTTGGATCTTCGTAGGACTCTATTTAGGAAAGTTTGTATGCAGAAATGTCGGAATCGGTTAACTGAAATCTTCAGATCGATCGTCTGATTTCTGTCTGAACTTCAATTGGCACTTAGGCTGGCAAATCAACTAGCCAATCAGTCATTCGATTCTAGAGAATTGGTCGTCCGATTTCTTGACTGCCCTAATGTCAATCTGTACTGGCTAGGTCGATCGTCCGATTTTGTCAAATCAGTCGTCTTATCTTTTCTTCACCAATCGAAATCTTGGTCATCAATCGATTGGATTAAACATCAATCGATTGGTCCATAATTAATCTACCGCTTCTAGAAGGTCGGTCATCCAATCTCCTGATCTGCCAACACCTTCAGAGCATGTGTTGACACCTCTTGATAATTGGTCGACCGATTTACTAAAGTCGATCGTCCAATTGTGTGAGTTCTATAGTTCTTCTACCAGTCTTGTCTTTTCTTTTTGTTCAAGTCTTGGGCTCTGTAATGTCCACTTCAATTCAAATCAAATATGAATAGTTCAAACATTTGGGTCAAGAACATGAATTATACTTAGTGTTTTTGGAATTTTCTCAACATGATTTAAACTTAGTGTTTTTGTGATCATCAAAACTATAGAGTACAACAATCCCTTCTCATCATCCTCTGCTAGCATGGCCACATGTGAGGATTAAATGTCAACGTCCAGGTAACTCCTCCTAGAGAGCGGGTCTTCTTTCAAGGCCAGTTTGCTTTTTGAGGTTTGTTTTCAATAATGGTTGAATGACACAACTAAGATCTTAGCCTAGGGGAATTCCGTTAGGATGTTCCCACTCATTGTATATACCATTTCCAAATTGTTCAATTTATTTTCATTTTCTCAATTTTCATATTTTCAAGAAAAAATGAAAAAATAAAATAAAATAAACTCAAAAAATGTGTCAATAGCTTGGCAATTGCCATGCATTTCATGACCACTTCAAGTCACATTTTAGGGAGTAGGTAACACTTAGGTGAATCAAGGACTTTAGTTTAGTAGAGCCATGGAGATTTTTGTCTGATGTCACAACCAAACTTTTGGAGAATGACTCAACATACACACACCACACATCTTAAAAATTGAGCCATCTCTTCGAGAATAGTTATTTGTCCTAAGGACACCACAAAGGTCATAAATCCTTCTTCTCCTTCCTCTCGACTGATCAAGACACTCAGCACCCTTAGGTAGTTGAGCTTGGTAATCAAGACAGCTTCCCCTTAAGGTGAGATTAAGACTAATAACACCAGAGCACGTGAAGAGGGCAGTGTCCCCACAGGCAAAAAGAAAAGAAAAGAAAAGAAAATGCAAAAAGAGAAAAGAACATAGAATAAGAAAAGGAAAAGCCTAGTCGTGACCGTGCCTCGAGACAAATCCCCTCCATCTAATGTAAAGTCAGTCAATGCGAATGCTACATTGCTTGAGTTTTTTTTCCTAGTTGAGTGTGGTAGGGCAATACGGGTGCTCGGCAAAGTAGGGGTTGTTAGGTCCTGACCTTGGGTCCACGAAACACCTTACCTTGAGCCTGTTAAGCCACACACAGCAAGGTTTTCTCACCAATTAACGGCTTGCAAAAGTCTAGGGGCAAGCATGTCAAAAATTCAAATAGTCTAAAATCAACTGAAGGGGCATGTTGTCCAGACTGTTTCATAGCTCATCAATTTAACAATTTTGTTGATCCACTTGAGAAGTTTATCCCCCATTTTTTCCTTTCTCCCTCGAGGATTCCAAACCTGAGAGGTGTCCGAAGGACAAGTTCATGTCAAGGATGATCACTATCTTTTGAAAAAATCACACTATATGTTGGTTTGTTCCCAAGGGCCAAGGTTATCGCCACGAAGATTCTCTATGTTTCTGTTGGGCCAATTTTGTTTCTTCCTTTAGTGTTCTTCATCAACCTCAGGCTTAGGTCAATGCAAGTGTGTCACTAGTAGGTGTGACGGCGTCAATTTCGGGTTGATGTTGCCCAGTTGGCCATTAGGGTTCCACGGTAATCCATAATATACCATTTAGGCAGTGAGGAAAGAGACCTGGGTTAAGGAAAATCATTTACCCTTTGAAATGTATCGGGAATTCATTGGTCAAAAGAAACTAGGAGCCGAGATCATTAGCATGTCGACATTGTCATCAAGATAAATCTTAACCAGATGAGTTCCCCTGTGTGTCTTGCACGGCCCAAATCTATCTAGATGTGTGCTTAGGATGCTTGGGAGGTTGTAGAAGAGTCCTACCCTTTCATTTATTTGGTACCATAAGGACGGTTGTCAAGTGTTGGCTAAAAAAATGTCCTTCATGTTTTCCCGTATGCCTCTACTTTTTCAATAGAATGAAAATTTTCCAAAAAAATGAGAAAATAAAAAGTATACAAAAAATACAAAACAACAAAAAGGGGCATATATGTGAACACCTTTTAGTTCGTTCTTGTTTTTCAATATAAAAATAAAAAAACCAAAAAAAAATACTTTCAACATCACTTGTACATATTTGTTTTCAAATTAGCATTCTGCTTGATTTCTCATACATATTTTCTTTTGCTTTAATCTTGTTAATAAGGTTTAGCCCCTTGACCTTGCTTCAAGAAAGGTATATCATTCTTAGGTAAGGGTTAAAACAGTGCTACACTGACTTTCTCTTCTAGTGCCATGAACACAAGTCATTCAATCACAAATGAGTGACATGACACAAATCCACTATGAAGGCGCAAAGTTCATGTACAAAATAACATCAGGGGCATCCCCCTAGTTAAAATTCATATAGGAGTATTTTGATGTCCATCTCTGCTCAAGATCAATAGGTTCTCTGGTGACTTTGAGTACCGCTCAAGTATGTCTAACATAGATTTTTAACTTCAACCAAAGACAAATAACTTGGTGACCATGAGTTCCCCTTCACCAAAAACTGTGATGGGTTTGTGATCTTTCAGTTATTTAATTGGCCTTAATAATTCCTCTAGTTTACTAACCTGTATTTAGGTAGTTCAAAACCCTACATGCATCATATCATCTTCACCGCTAATTTTACTAACCAAGGAAGAAGGTTCTCCCCTATTATGCGCTTTAAAGATATCATGATGGCTAGAAATGAATTCTGTCTGTCTGTTATTCAACTGAGAATAATCCAGTGAAATCCCAAGTTTGAATTTGATTCAATTGGTTGTCTGTTCACCCATATCACAAATTACATTTTTAGCTAAGCCAACAAGTCACGACATAACCCTTTCGACCGGACAGAGTGTCCCAGCATGTGTCGAGTCTCACGGCAACGACCGGAGGGCCTGAAGAGCTACGATTATGTTTACACGTAAAGCTCATTCTTTTATTTTCTTGGTTATTGAGTTAAAAAGTCACGACATGACCCCTTTGACTGGACAAGTGTCCCAGCATATGTCAAAGTCTCACGGCAGTGACCAGAGGGCCTAAAGGGCTACGATTATGTTAACATATAAGACTCAGATACCTTTTTCCTTCCTTGACTTTTCTGACATCCTGTTGACTCAGGTCTAGACCAAGGACCTAGCTTGGGAGTTCTCCCCATCATTGGGGATGTTCATTCTGTGAAGTTTCCTCTGAAACATAGGAGCTTTTTCTCGTGTTTGTTTTCTTTTCCGAAACACCCACTTATCAGTCCTCTCTGCTACCTTCCAAAGCAGATGTCTCTGAGGGGCATTTGTGGATGCAGATTTTATGATCATCTTCGCAAACCCCATTTCTCAGCCCATTAGGCCCATTATTTGTCAAGTCCAGTGACCAATTTCACTTAAAATCTCCAGGGTAGCTCATGTTCTTGACGATATTCCCGGATGTCATTAATGTTCTTCTGACAACGGAATATTATGTCGTCAATGTCTATTGGCAACATGTCTGTGTGTCATTCGTAAGATGTCTGGCGACAATCTCGTGTGCCGCGAGTGATGTGCTTGTGTGCTCTCCATTTCTGCCACCTTCTCCAACTATCCTCGTGTGTGTATCTGATGTCATGCTAAAACCCACTTAAACTCACCTTAATCAAGCTCATATAAAATAATAACTCGGAGATGCCCATTGTCTCGAAGAGCAACAATCCCCTTGTCGACCTCGAGCCATAAACGACGACGTAAGGGGGATAGATCGGGGAGCACTTGGTGAAGGCACTAGCATTAAGTGGGCAGTTCTGGCATTGGTCGAGGAACTTGGGGGAGACAAGGGGGATGTAGGTAGGGGGAAAGGAGCAGTTGTTGCACTAGTAGGAGCAGATGTAGGGGACCCACATGAGGTCGCTGCTAGTGTTGAAGAGGAGGGGGATCCACTGTGGGTGGGGTGCTGAAGTTGTGGGAGATGGAGTAGCCACCATAGAAGTGGGAGAGGGGAGGGGTCCTGAAGGAGGGGAGTGGATGCGCCTTGGGCTTCTTGTAGTTACTGAGGTGGTAGGCACGGACAAGGGAGGCAGAGACTAGGGGGTGTAGGTGGTGTTTACTTAAGGGTTACAGGAAGGACAATTTGGTAAAAACGAACAACCTAACTAGAATATATGCATCTTTCATGAAAGGGAAGCTTATTGCACTATGGTTAGTGTAGTTTTCTCACGTAGAATTGTACTTCCATAATTTCGTTCGTCCACCTTAACCCAGACTGTGGACCCACGTCACACCAACGCTTCGCCTCTTGAGGGTGCCTTTCTCTGCCGACGTGAGGTGGTGGTAGAAGGCATCATAAAGGGGTCAAATCATTTTTGAATTTATTTGGAAAGCTTGCTTCCCAAAATACCCCCATCACCTCTTTCCTACGTGAGCCTTCCTCGTTGAGACGTTGGTCACAAAAACAGAGAAGGAAAGCCAACCCTTTTAGGAGGAAGAAACTATTGTGAGCAACACCATAGAACCATATCTAACTTGCACATTGGAGATGGAGAACGAGAAACCAACGATGTATTAGAGGAGAAATACTTGCTCAAAGTCCGATGAAGCCACACCTCTGGCCTTGCCCGCCAAGACAATAGAGGAGGTGGACATGGAGCCATCGACTTTATCAGACGAAGGGCCCAAGTTTGAAATTGTACAAAGAAGATCTTCAAGGACTTATGGGAAAAAGAATGGTAAGCTTCATACCAAGTTTTATTTTTAAATATTATTTCACATTATGTTTTTAGATAAAAAAGAATGGAACCCTAGTTTTCTCATTTATCTCTCAAGTTCTATGTTTTGGAGATTATTTTTTTGTTTTCGATTCCAAACCTTATATGTTGGAGGCCATTTTTTTCCGAGCGCAATCTTCTAATTTGGAGCCCAATGTCCTCTTTTGGAATCCAAATTTATCCTTTGGGGTATCATGTTTTATATATTTTGGACCCCAACTTTCTTTTTTGAAACCTTACTTCCTCTTTAGCTCAAAGTTTGTGATCCAAAAGGAGCCAATTTTATGCAAATATATACGATTTAGAGTCTAACATGAGTATTTTGGAGCCCATGGTAAGTATTTTGGAGCCCAAAATATGTTTATACTTCACATATCTATAATTTTAAAAAAAAAATTTGACACAACCCATTGCTTTGGGATGTTTAGGGGTTTCAAACCTTTTAGAGCCCAACAATCCTACTTTATGTTAGCCCACTTAGTTGGCAGCAAGGCACCTAGAGGGGAGGTGAATAGGATAAATAGAAATCTGAAGATAAAAACACCACTTTAAACTATGGTTATTGAATGTAAATTGTATGCTATAAAGAGTAGCAATGCAGAAGCAATTAAAAGACAAGCACACACATGAATATAGAGATTTATCCTGGTTCGGCCTTTCCAAAAGAAAATCCTACATTCAGTCCCTAAGCAACCTCTTAGGATTTCCACTAACCAATGGTAGTCCCCCTTAAGGACGTACAACACATAGTACCCAGTTGATCTTCTTCTCTTTCCTGGCAAGAAGGCAGCCCACTGTTTCACCTCAGTCATGTGTTTATTTTACGACCTGAGAAGCAACTCACTGGTAGGCACCCCAACAGGTATTCCCTTGAACAAGGGGAACAACACCCTATCCAAGACAGGTCTTTCCTTCTACAAAAATGAACACTTGCCCAGCAAGTCTTCTCTTCCATTGAAGAGGAATACTATGTATAGTCCCACAGCCGGACACAAGCTGAGAGCTACACAAGATGAACAAGGAAGCTCAGACTCTCAGCTCACAATCTCTCCCCAGATTTACAATATAGCATAGAGAGAGGGAAGAGAGGAAAAAAATTTATTGTAAGAAGGCTTCATAAGATTTTTGTCTGGACGCAATCTCCTGCTCTGAACAGGCTCGAGATCTTTATCTCTTTTCTTTGAGTGTATATCGTTTAGGTTCCTCATTGGATGAATGCTCTTTCAGAAAAATTTCCAGGAATGCTCTCTCTTGGATTGTTACTTCTGCTTCAAGGCTTCATCCTTTTATGCAACAGCTAAAGATGACTGTTGAGGAGATCCTTTCGAGCTCCTTCTAGTCGTTGCTCTTCTTCTTCTTCTTCTTCTTTCTTTGTGTCTAACGGATGCCTGGAATGTGTCTACCAGATACTTGGAATGGAGAAATATCTTCCAGCTTATGCACGCCCAAGCAAGTTCCAACGTTGTGGCTGCAGGCAATAAATGTATGTTAGACTGGAGAAGTCTTCTGTCAGATAGTCCATATCTTTTTTGCCATGTTTTTGCTGACAACCAGAAGTATTAGGTAGGAGCTTTGCTTTCTAGTAGGAAATAAAGAGTTCTTTTAGTCCTCTTTATTTGTTGATATATAACACACAACATTAATACTTTTAAAATTTTAAACGATATTTGAATTTACATTGGGCTCCAAAGACATTTTGAAAGTCAATCGATGTGTTTAAAGGTATATAAACACCAATGGATATGTAAACAACATCAATCAGAATGATATTAAAGTCATTAATTGATTTTCTATTGAAACTTCAACTGGTCAAGATATGAACTTCGACTGCAAAGAATCTCAATCGGAGTCACACTTTGACTTCTAAGAGTCTCAATCAAAATCGTACTTCGACTGCTAAGAGTATCAAGCAGTCAGTCGAAGTGAGACTTCATCTGGTACAGAAAATAACGTAGTTAGTCGAAGTGAACTTTGGATGGTCTAGAATTAATGCAGTCAGTCGAAGTGGAATTTTGTATATGACTTTGTATATGACAAAGTGAGCTTGCATATGACGAAGTGAAGTTTCGACTGATAAAAAAAACATGCATGACGAAGTGAAGTTTTGTATATGACTTCATATATGACGAAGTGAAACTTCGACTGATCAAAGAAAATGTGCATGATAAAGTGAAACTTGATATATGAGGAAGTGAAATTGACTAGAAGCTTTGACTGATCAAAGAAAACATATATGACGAAATGAAACTTAAATAGAATCGATAGAGATTTTCATGCAAATCTTATGTAGCGATAGAAATTAATTTATTTCTGGACATAAATTATCATGAAATATTATTAAAATTCATCATGAGAGAAAAATGATATTAATATTAAGGATATTTATGATAAATAGGAGTTTGGTTATCACCAAAATAAAAGGATAAAAATTATAAGAGTGGTTCAACAATCTCCCCTTTTTTGGTAATGAAAAATTTCATGTGAATTTTTTAAAATTAAGATATTTAAAAAAGTATTAAACAGAAAATTAATAGATAAAATACTCTCCTCTTTTTTGTCAATGACCGAAAAGAAAGTTTTTACCATTGTCATTCTCCCCTTTTTTTGTGAGGAAATTTATTACCATTTGTGAGATTGAAAGAGAGGGGTTCCACTATATTGTCATGAATTTGTAACTCCCTGTTGATGTGAGACTCCTCCTTAGTTGATGCTCCTTTTGTTGGGTTTGATCTTTTTGTTTGTTATTTCTTCAAAAAGTTTCCCTCCATTGATCTTAAAAAATAAAAAATAAAAATCTTGCAAGGATGTTAATAACATTGAAAAAAATGTAAGCTAAACAAAAAATTAAAGATGACTACATCCTCTTCTGATTGGAGTGAAGTGAAGAGTTGGTAGTCATCTCTCGGATACTTTTGAACATCCTCTAACCATATCCATTTGAGTGGCGTTTTGTTTTGTTCATTAACAGCAAATTGACATTCTCTCCATCTTTTTCGGTGCTTGAGCTATCTGAGGTGTTATCCTATACAGTTGTGAAAGTCTTCCTTTTATATTTCTTATACTTGTCCTTTTTTCTTTTCTTCTTTTCTGATTTTTCAGACCTTCTGAGCTTTGGGTAGTCTGGCCTTAGATGTCCAGGCTGCTCACATTCATAGCACACTAGATCTTTCTTCTTTTTCTCTTTTCTCTGGAACCTTTCTAATCCATGATTTCTTTTTGTAGTTTGATACTTCTTTTTGTTTAAAATCCTTTGTAGTCAGTTAGACAAAATAGTTTCCTCTTCACTGCTCTCACTGGCAATAGCTTCATCTGAACTTGCCTCTTCTGCCTTTAGTGCATTGATAATCTTTCTTCTTGACTTACTTTCTTCTAACATTTCCATGTTTATCTCATGGGCCATTAATGACCCAATGAACCTTTCCAATGAAATTATGGAGAGGTCATTTACTTCTTTTATTGCTATCACTTTTGGTGTCCATTGCACTGGGAGAGATCTAAAGATCTTTCTGACCATTTCTCCCTAGCTATACTTCTTACCTAGACTTGCAAGACCATTAATGATTTCAGTGAAATCACTGCACATTTGAGATATGGACTCACTTGGTTCCATTTGAAATTTCTTATATTGTGTGACATAGATGTCAATCCTAGTCTCCTTTACTTTGTTCATTCCTTCATAAGTAGGCTTCAACTTGTCCCACATCTCTTTTGTTGTATTGCACACAGAGATTCTATTGAATTCTTGCTTTGTCAATGCACAACACATGAAGCTCTTGGCCTTTCTGTTTAAAGATATCTTCTTTTTGTCTTCATCGGTCCATTCTTCATTGGGCTTTGTTATTAGGAGGTCATCATCTTCAATGATGCTCCATAGTAGATAGTCGTAGCCTTACAAAAAGAACTTCATTCTTGTTTTCCAATATTGGTAATCTTCTCCATCAAATAGTGGAGGTCTTGTGATGACCTGTCCTTCAACAAATCTTTGAGCTGCCATAGATCTTTGCTCTTAAGATCGTTGGATCTTCTTTGATTCTCAGAGACCATGGCTCTGATACCACTTGTTGGTATCAGTGCTTTTAATCAGCAACCACGCCTTTGATACCACTTGTTGGCCCACTTAGTTGGCAGCAAGGCACCTAGAGGGGGGTGGGGGGATAGTATAAACAGGAATCTGAAGGCAAAAAGCACCACTTTAAACTATGATTAGTGACTGTAAATTATATGTCATAAAGAGTAGTAGTGCGAAAGTAATTAAAAGACAAGCACACACATGAACACAGAGATTTATCCTGGTTCGGCCCTTCCAAAAGGAAGTCTTACGTCCAGTCCCCAAGCAACCTCTTTGGTATTTTCACTAATCAAGGGTATAGTCCCTCTTAAGGACATATAACACTCAGCACCCCAACTGGTCTTCTTCTCTTTTCGGGCAAGAAGGTAGCCCATTGTTTCACCTCAGCCATGTGCTTCTTTTACGAGTTGAGAAACAACTTACTAGTACACACCCCAACAAGTCTTCCCTTCAACAAGGGGAACAACACCCTGTACAAGACAAGTCTTCCCTTCTACAAAGGGGAATGCTTGCACAACAAATCTTCTCTTCCAATATAGAGGAATACTGTGTACAGTCTCACAACCAAACATGTCTTTTTTAAGATAATAAAGGACAAGCTGAGAGCTACACAAGATGAATAAGGAAGCTCAGACTCTCAGCTCACAATCTCTCTCCAGATTTACAATATAGCATAGAGAGAGGGAAGAGAGGAAAAAGCTTGATTGTTAGAAGGCTTCAGAAGATTTCTTCTTGGACTCAATCTTCTGCTCTGAACATGCTTGAGCTCTTTCTCTCTTTTCTTTGAGTGTTTGTCGTTTAGGTTTCTCACTGGATGAACACTCTTTCAGACAGATTCTCAGGAATGCTCTCTCTTGGATTGTTACTTCTACTTCAAGGCTTCATCCTTTTATGAAGAGGACCGTTGAGGAGATCCATTGGAGGTCCTTCTAACTGTTGCTCTTCTTCTTCTTCTGCTACTGCTTTCTTTGTGTCTAACGGATGCCTGGAATGTATCTACTAGATACTTTGAATGGAGGAATATCTTCCAGCTTATGCACATCCAATCAAGTTCCAACGTTTTGTCTGTAGGCAATAAATACATGTTAGACTAGAAAAGTCTTCTATAAAATAGCTCATACCTCTTCTGCCATGTTTCCTGCTGACAACCAGAAGTACTAGGTAGGAGCTTTGCTTTCTAGTAGGAAATAAGGAGTCCTTTTAGTCCTTTTCTACTGATACTTTTCTTATCTACCTTGAAAGGATAGACATTACACAACATTAATACTTTTAAAATTTTAAAGGATATTTGAATTTACATTGGGCGCTAAAGACATTTTGAAAGTCAATTGATATGTTTAAAAGCATATAAACACTAATCGGTATGTAAACAACATTAATCAGAATGATATTAAAGTCATTAATCAATTTTCTATTGAAACTTTGACTGGTCAAGATATGAACTTCGATTGCAAATAATCTCAATCGGAGTCGCACTTCGACTGATAAGAGTTTCAATCGAATTTGTACTTCGACTACTAAGAGTATCAAGCAGTCAGTCGAAGTGGGACTTCAACTGATACAAAAAATAATGCAGCTAGTCGAAGTAAAACTTCCGCTGGTCTAGAATGTAACGCAGATAGTCGGAGTGGAACTTCATATATGACAAAGTGAGCTTCACATATGATGAAGTGAAGCTTTGACTGATCAAAGAAAACATGCATGACGAAGTGAAGCTTCGTATATGACTTCGCATATGATGAAGTGAAACTTCGACTGGAAGCTTCGATTGATCAAAGAAAATATGCATGACGAAGTGAAGCTTCATATATGACGAAGTGAAACTTCGACTGATCAAAGAAAACATGCATGACAAAATGAAACTTAAATATAAATCGATACATATTTTCAGTGCAAATCTTATGTAGCGATAGAAATTAATTTATTTCTGGACATAAATTATCATAAAAGATATTATTAAATTTCATCATGAGAGAAAAAATGATATTAAATATATTAAGGATATTTATGATAAACATGAATTTGGTTATTACAAGAATAAAAGGAGAACATTGATGTACAGGGATGTGATGGACAATCAAGAGGGGAGGGTTGAATTGGTTAACGCCCAATAAAAAAAAATTCTTTTAACACAGAACAGATTAGACTCAATCAATCAAACCTATTATCAGATATGCAGAGTGTAATAAAACAAGTATATAGATGAAATCAACTATCCTAATGTGCATAGAAGGAAGATAGAAAATATGGAACAAACTACACATGCATGCAGGATTTATAGTGGTTCGACAAAGACACCCTTGTATGCGTCTACGTCCACTACCCCACACCCCTGTGAGGATTTCCACTGGCTTGTTTCCTAGGTACAAGCAAAAACTCACACACATGGTTGTTTACGGGGACAACACAAACCCCACCTCCTTTCCCAGAGACGAGACAACCCAGCGTTTATGCGAGCACGTACTACACACCAACAAACACGTCACAAATTGAGTACTTACATACAGATATGTTCAGGGTTCAATAAAGAACAATAAAGCATGGACATGAGAAACAACAATATAAACAGTAAGGTGTAGAGTTCTCCTGTTTCAGAAATTCAGCCTTTGTTGTAGTCTTTCATTGACAATGACTCAGTGAAGAATTGGCTGATGTAGAACACTTCTGAACGAGGTCTTGAAAGTAGCAGCAATAGGTCCACGCCCTTCAGATGAAGAAACACATTACAAGTACGTCTGGAAGGCTTTTGGATGATGAAGACTCGTTCTTTAGGTTTCTACAGGTTCAGAGCATCTATTGGCTCTTCCTAGGGTAGTACGATCCTCTCTTGAACTCTAGGGCTCGAGTTGGATTCTTGGAGGCGTGTTCTCTTCTTCCAAAACATGGGAACATGTTGTATTTATAATCTCAAAGAGTCCTATATGTTTGGAAATGTCTATATGGAGAAACACGAGAATCGGTCGATCGAATTCATCAGATCGGTCTGTGAACGCGCTTAATCACGCCACAAAGAATTAATTAAAAAAAGAAAGAAAAGAAGGAAGAAAGGGGTGCGTGTGTGCACTATGATGGAAGTGTGATCGCTAGGTACACGTGGGTACCGAAGGAGAGAGTGAAAGGCGGAGATTACTTACCTTCACTTGAGATTGCGGGAGTGATATGTGGGTTGACTCTTACTTCTCCAACCGGTCGGCCGGCAAAGAAGACTTTAGTTGATTGGTTACCATGCCAGAAAAGACAAAACAAATAGGTGAAATAGAGGATTAGACTAAGTTGTGCAGAACCAAATTCAATGAAAAAAGTGAGAAACTTGCTTGCATGGGCTTGAACACACATTGTGGAGGTGGTGTAAAACCCCTAAAATACATGGGTGTGGAGTTAATGAAGTGATGTGTGTGAGAATATGGTGAAGTGAGATGAATGCACTAAGAGAATTAAAAGAAATAAAATAAGAGAATGAGAAGAATCTGTTGAAGAGCTTGGGGCAACAGTGGATGAAGAGATGAAGACTCCTCCTTAGCTCCAATGAGTTTGAAAACTTGAAGCAAAATTTCCTTCAATTGAAGAAGACTTGAAGCTTTCTTGGGGGAGGAAATTCTTCTCTTCAAACTTGGAGTTTGGCTCTCCAACACAGCAGGGCTTCGCCTTAGCACTTATGTCCTTTTTAAAACAATGGCCTTAGGGGTTCTTTTATAGGGGTAAAATTGGTAAATTGCAATGGACACAGTGGTCACCTATTAAGGTGAATCGAGGCCGACTATAGCGTCACGTTTAAAGCATTCCTTACTTCGACTGTGGCCTTTCGAAACATCGATTATAGCAGAAATGAAAATCGCGACAACATAGTCCGACGTGTTTATAACACTTCCAATATCAATCGAATTCTTGCCAAATTAATAAATGAAAACATTGAATCGCGACGACTTAAGTGGTCGCACATTTGAAAGAATCGATCTTTTTATGGGAATCGATCTTTAAACAATGGAAGGTCAGAAACGCAACGGCCTGAGTGGTCGCGATTCTATTTAGAAACAAAAAAATCTTTCTAAAAATGATTTTGAAAATTGCCATAAATTAAATATAGAAATTTTTAAACGCGACGACTCGGACAGACATGATTATAAATAAGAATTCAGGTTGGAATAGGAACTGAATACGCGACGGCATGACTTGTCTCGGATCAAAATCTTGAACTGCGACCATTGTGTCTGTCGCTAATTAACGGTGCACAGAGGACCCCCTGAAAGCCCTTGAAAAATTCCTAAAAATTCTAAAAAAATCTAAAAAAAGAAGAAAACCACTCAAATGGTTAGTTGAAGAGAGTCACTTTGAGGCTTGCATTATAACATAAAATGTACTCAATATGTTGTCAAAAATGGCGTGTCTACAAGGTCGTCCAATTTCAACTTTGCTTCGACTGGGACTTCGACTGACTAATCGGCTAGATGCTCAGTCGACCGATTATGAAAATTCGGTCGTCTGACTTTTGTCTCAGCTTCGACAAGCGCTTCGGCTAGTGAAGATACAACGTGAACATCCGAAATCACCTTGCTTCGACTGGCAAATCGGTCAACCAATTTTTTCAAATCGGTCGTCCGACTTTTTGACTGTCCCACTACAAGACCTACTGGCTAGGTCGGTCATCTGATTTGCCCAAATTGCTTGTCCGACTTCCGCTTGGTCATTAATTGATTGTCCACTGATTGCCTTTGTTCTATAATCGATTCGGCATCTATTGAGCTGTCCTTTAATCGATTGTCCTTTCATTATTGGTCGATCGATTTCCACATTTCGGTTGTCCGATCTCTTGATCTGTCTTCTTGATAATCAGTCGACAGATGTCACCAGGTCAGTCGTCCGACTGTCAGTTCTGCAAACTTTCTTCCTGTCTTGTCTTTCTGTTTTGTCTAAGTCTTGGGTTTTGTATTGACCACTTCAAATGACACTTTTGGACAAAAATACTACACATTTAACACATAAATTAGACCCTCAAATTAAATAAACATAAATAAAATGCTTGGTCATGATCATGAAATATATTCAGTGTTTTGTGATTTTCTGAACATGAGTTAAACTTAGTGTTTTTGTGATCATCAAAATCTACAGAGTACAACAAACATTTTGAAGCCTATGGTAAGCATTTTAGAGCCCAATCTGTGTTCATAAATAACATATCCATAATTTTTCAATTTATTTTTGACATGGCTTGTTGCTTTTAGACATTTAGGGAGATCTTGGACATCTTGTGTCTGAGTAAAAAAATTCAAGACATAACAAAAACCTACCAATTAAGGAAAATTAGCTCAACAACCCTATTTTAGAGTCTAAAAGAAACATTTTGGAGCCTATGCTGAGCATTTTGGAGCCTAACTTGTGTTCATAAATCACATATTTAGAATGTTTCATGGCTTGTTGCTTTTGGACATTTAGGGAGTTCTTGAACATCTTGTGCCTGAGTAAAAAAATTCAAGAAATAATGAAAATCCACTGATTAAGGAAAGCTCCACCTTTTGGAGCCCAATAGTCCTATTTTAGAACCTAATAGGAACATTTTGGAGTCGTGAGCATTTTGGAGTCCAACTTGTTCATAAATCACATATCTAGAATTTTTTAATTTTTTTTTACATTACTTGTTGCTTTCAGATATTTAGAGAGTTCTTAGATAAGAAAAAGATTCAAGACATAACAAAAACCTACCGATTAAGGAAAACTAGCCCAAGAACCTTATTTTAGAGCCTAACAGAAACATTTTGCAACTTATGGTGAGCATTTTGGAACCCAACCTGTGTTCATAAATTGCACATCTAAAATTTTTCAAAAAAATTTTTTTGACATGGCCTATTGCTTTTGGACATTTAAGGAGTTCTTGAACATCTTGTCCCTAAGTGAACACATTCAAGAAATTACGAAAACCCACCAATTAAAAAAGGCTTTACCTTTTGGATCATGACAACCCTATTTTACAGTCTAACATGAACATTTTGGAGTCATGGTGAGCATTTTGGAGCCCAATGTTTGTTCACAAATCACACATCCATAATTTTTCTTTTGGCTTTGAAGCTTCTTTCTTTGGTACCCATGCTTCTCTTTTTGATGCACTAATTTATCGAGTTCTTCCTAATTTTTGTTCTCGTCTCTCATTCCTTGTGGCAGTAGTCTATGACTTGTAATTATAGTTTGTTTGTTCATTTTCTTGTTTTAAGCCCAAGTTATCTATTTTGGGACCTATCGCTACATTTTGGAGTCCTATTTAAAAATTTTGGAGTCTAACCTTTCATGTTTTGTAATGCCTACATATTTTGGGGCCTAACAAATTGCCTGAATTTTGTTACAGAATTTAAAAATACTTTGAAAGACATTTGCTCTTGGGAGAACTATGTCAAGGAAAGAGATCAATTGGGGCTTCGTGATTGTCATAAAACCATTATGAGGATGACCCCATTTGCTCATTTCATTGACAACTTGCACTGAGCAATATTTAAGATGATTTTAATTGAGGAGTTTACTGATAGCTTTTAGGATGGAAGGAATTTCTAGATTGACAACAAGAGTCTAACGTTCACTATGGAAGATGTCGCCGACATATTGGGTTTTCCTTGCTCTGGATTAAGGGTCCCACATTATCAATGCCCTATTACAGTCTCAAAGTTGCACCACCTGTTTGGGCCTAAGACAAGCTTTGATCGAAAGGTGATCTTTGCAATCATGTGTGTCGTAGTTGCTTGTTTGCTTGGACAACATTGATGAGATTGGACATTAAAATTGGGCAGCTACAGTCACATAAATGATTTTTCATAAATTTGAAGATTTTGTGACTGGCGTCTGTGAAAAGACATCCGGACGGTCTACGGTTGCGAAGAGGAAGATTGCTAGGAGAGAGCATGGGAGTGGATTTATTTTTTTGTTGTTCTGCTACTCTGGCTATAAGTTTTCATTTATTAAATATTTTTACCTTTCATGAGCATTGTTGCATACTGTAGTAACTCAATGGTCCATACAGGTGTGGTTTTTGGAGCACACACGGTTGCAATAGCCAGTTGACAAAGAAGCAAATCCCTATCTATTTAGATGGGGTTCTATTTTAGACAAGCACTACAAGGGCAGTAGGTAATCCATGAATGGAAGTGTAACACCCCATATAAAAATATGTTAAATGGATCAAATCAGCAAACTACCAACAACCCGGACTAGTCATTTTCAGAGCTCGAGCAGGAAAAGAACTCTGAAGTTAAGCGTGCTCAGTTGGGAGTAGTCCCAGGATGGGTGACCTTCCTGGGAAGTCTACCAACTGGCACGGTTGTTGGGCCAGTTTGCTGGTTGGGTCGTCACAAATGGTATCAGAGCCTTACCCAGCCGAAAGTGTAGGAACTAAGTGCCACATAGGGCAAAGTGCTACACTATGGGAGCCACCTCTTGAGGCCATAATGGTGCAAAGTGCTACATAGTGGGAGTCACCTCTTGAGCCTATGGGGGCCACCTCTAGAATCCTGCTTGCCTGGGGTTTGATTGTGCGCTATATGTGAGCAGCGACGAGGACGTCGCTTATATAAGAGGGGTAGATTGTAACACCCCATATAAAAATATGTTAAATTGATCAAATCAGCAAACTACCAACAACCCGGATTAGTCATTTTCAGAGCTCGAGCAGGAAAAGAACTCTGAAGTTAAGCGTGCTCAGTTGGGAGTAGTCCCAGGATGGGTGACCTTCCTGGGAAGTCTACCAATTAGTACGGTTGTTGGGTCAGTTTGCTGGTTGGGTCGTCACAGGAAGCATCATAAATGAATGTTTACATAATAAACTGCTTGTAATAGATGTTTTTGTCAAACATAGTTGCAGGTAATAAAGCACTTGGACGCTTGCCAAAATTGAGGAAAATGACATTCTTGGGGGTAGCAAGCACAAAAGCCATGTAGAAAATGAAAATATGCCCGCTACTTCCCCTCCTTTTGTCATGGATTTACTTCAAGGTACTGCTGATAAAATAGTTACTTCTTGAAGGAATTCAACAATCTATGACCCTTGGTGAATCCCAAATTCAAGCGTTAACAACTGTTCTCGGAGAGGGGTTCAATAGAACAAATAAGCTAATATCTTCAACCTCAATGGCACAATAGGAAGTTCCAAAATTTGCCTATGTAGAGAAGTGCTCTTTCCCTCGCACCATCATCCAGTCCCGCCCCTCCTTACTGTGAGCTAAGCACATCTACATCAAGGAGGATGGGTCTACTATTCCTGAACTAGTAAGCGAGGTCCCACATGGCCCAAGCTCTCTAATATAGAATATCAAGTCTCGAGATGATCTTCATCAAGAAATCTATGACCACTCTGATGATCAGTTTATCCCCATGTAATTTAAATAAATTACATATCTATTTTGGTGATTAACAAAACTATATAAAGTTTAATCTAACATATTTTCTACAAGTTTTGAGCATAGGAAATGAATCAAGAAAAGTCAAGCAAATTCTGTAAGTATCTCACCCTGAAGTATTTAGAGTTCAGTACTCATAAAAATTCTCCAAGTACACATCGATTTCCATTATAGGTCATAACGATTTCTATAGAGCTATAACGATTTCATATTCATAAGGATTCGCTATGTGCTTTTATCGATTTGGGCAGTATAACGATTTCTTCGATTTGCCCTCACAATGATTCGTTAAGTGATCGCAACGATTTGCCCTCACAACGATTCGTTAAGTGATCGCAACGATTTGTTTCTCACAATGATTCGTTAAGTAGTCATAACGATTTACTTTCCGCAACGATTCCTTAAGTAAGAACAACGATTTGCTCTCACATAGATTTCTTAAAGAAGCATAACGATTTATACATGAATTTGTTTATAACATCATAACGACTTGTACATCGATTTGTTCATAACATCACAACTATTTGTACATGGATTTGTTTATAACATCATAACGACTTGTACATCGATTTGTTCATAACATCACAACGATTTGTACATCGATTTGTTTATAACATCATAACGACTTGTACATCGATTTGTTCATAACATCACAACGATTTGTACATGAATTTGTCCATAACATCATAACGATTTGTACATCGATTTGTTTATAACTTCATAACGATTTGATTATTAATACATATAACGATTTGTGTATGCATCTCTTTACTTATGAATGCACAACGATTCACTCATTTGCACAATGATTTCATAAGTCATGTATACAACGATTTCATGGAAGACAACAATTCGATTTTCGAGCTAATTTTTAATACGTTGAAAAGTCAAAGTCTTCACGCATATTTATGTCAGTTGTGCATTTATGAAGACTGAACGTATCACTGCATGAATGCAGACGATATCTTCCATTATCGTATCTTCTCTGTAAACATCTTTTAGAACAACAAAAATGGCATTACTATTTTGATGAACATTCGTTCTAACGTTGACTGACAACAAGAGACAGCTTAGCTGTCTATTGTTCAAGCTTTAAATATGTGCAGGTCTCTGACAGCATCCGTAATACAACGTTGGACAAAATGGAAGCCAAAGAAGATTACAGAAGATCCTCTCTCTCTTTGCGTGCATGAAAGGATAAAGGACTGTTGACTAGAAGCTTCCAAGTGTCAAGCAGTCTAACGTACACTTATGCATAGAGACAATGGGCACTTCAACATTCGAATTTCAAAAGATGATATATATATAGAAGAATGAAGTTCCTGAAGCACTAGAAAGAGCGATTAGAGAACAAGAAGTTACAACGCCTTCAATCTTCTGCAAGCTTTTCTTAGAGCCAAGCAAAAACTCCCATTAGTCTTAGCTCTTGCTCTCTGTGCTAAGTTCAGATCTGTGAGAGAGCCTTTTGTTCTGAGAAGAGTACTTGATTGTAGATCTTTTTCTTCTCAGTCGTTGCTTCAGATCAAGCGGTGTTCTATAAGCTTGATCTAGGGGCATCATCTCTTTGAACACATTCTCTTGTGTTTGTTCCCTTCGGTTGTGAAGGAGGACCTGGTGTGGTATCCAGGGTGTTGTTCCCTTCGGTTGTGAAGGAAGACCTGGTGTGGTATCCAAGGTGTTGTTCCCTTCGGTTGTAAAGGAAGACCTAGTAGGGTATCCAGGGTGGTGTATTTCCCTTCAGATTGAAGGAAGACCAGCTGCGGTTGGGTGTGTAAGGGTCCATAAGGGGGACAGTACCCTTGGGTTAGTGAAATCCTGAGATATTGCTCAGGACTGGACGTAGGACTCCTAAGGAGAGGAGATCCGAACCAGGATAATTTTCTGTGTTGTGCGATTGCTTTTGCGTGTTTATCTTTGTCTTCACTAACACTAACATTCTGCGAAGTGTTGTTTTTGTGACTATTGTGTGAACAGGATTTGAGTATCAAATAATTTTAATATCCCATTCACCCCCCCCCCCCTCTGGGCTATCTAGCTGGGCAACAAGTGGTATCAGAGCTAGTCTCTTCGATAAAGAAGAAGATCCAACGATCTGAAGAGAAAAGATCAAATGGCAGCCCAAGGTCACTCCGAAGGCCAGTCAGTCAACAGCCACCTCTATTCGATGGAGAAGATTACACCTACTGGAAGACCAGGATGGAATACTTCTTCAAGGATTTGATTTTCAGATCTGGTCAATAGTAGAAGAAGGAGATCTTCTAGTCACCAACGAAAAGGACAAATGGACTGATGATGATAGAAAGAAAATATCTCTCAACTGCAAAGCCAAAAGCATTTTGTGTTGTGCCCTCAGTAAAAAGGAATTCAACCGTGTATCTGCCTGCAAATCCGCCATGGAAATGTGGGAAAAGCTCAGGATCACTTATGAAGGCACTGACAAAGTCAAGGAAACCAGGATAGACATTCTGGTGACTCAATATGAAAGGTTCCAGATGCAGCCAGGAGAATCTATAACCCAAATGTTCAGCAGATTCACAGATATTACAAACGGATTGGCCGGACTAGGAAAAAGCTATGAGATGGGAGATATGGTAAGAAAAATTCTTAGATCCCTACCATCTTCTTGGACTCCCAAGGTAACAGCTATAGAAGAAGCCAATGACTTGAAAATGATGTCATTGGAAAAGCTCATTGGGTCCCTCATGGCCCATGAGATAAACATGGAAAGATTAGGAGAATCATCTAGTAAGAAGAAGCACTCAAATGCCCTCAAAGCAGCAGAAGGCAGCTCTGAGGAACAATCAGAAGATGAAGCCAATAGCGAAGACAGTGATGACGAAGAAGCTATGCTATCTAGGAGGCTTCAACGGATCTTAGCCAAAAAGAAAAGATATCAGTCCGGCAGAAGACACTTCAAGAAAAATAAGGACTTTAAGAAGGTAGAAGGAAAGGACTCAAAGAAAGGTGAGCCCATCTGCTACGAATGTAAGAAGCCCGGACATATCAAAGCAGAATGTCCGAAGCTCAAAAAATCTGAATTCAAAAAGAAAGACAGCTCCAAAAAATTCAGGAGATATAAGAAGAAAGCAATGGCAGTAGCTTGGAGCAACAGCAGCGACTCGGACAGTGAGTCAAACTCAAGCAGTGAGGAAGAAGAAGAAGCCAACCTGGCCTTCATGGCAAATACTGAAGAAAATGTAACTTCTGACTCATCTTTCGATTCCTGTAATGATTCTGATTCAGATAATTTAGAAGAAGATTTCAACGAGCTTTATGATAAATATAGAGAAGTATATAAATTACTAAAAGCTAGTAAGAAAAATGTTGCATGTCTAGAAAATACTAATTCAGATTTAAAATCAAAAAATAAACAACTAGAGAAGGAAGTTAATGAACTTAAAAGAAGAAATGAGTTGCTATGCGAAAATCTAAAAGATAAAATAATCAAATAAAAAAATTAGAAAAACAAGAAAGTTCAGACGAACTAAAAAATGAAATCAAAATACTAACAGAAGAAAATGATAAACTATCAAGTACGTTAGAAAAATTTACTAATGGTAAAAATTCCTTAATACTAAGAGGAGCTAGAAGATCAGGTAAAAAGAAGAATGGATTAGGTTATATTCCACCAGATAATGAAGACACAATAGTATACCCTAAAACATATCCAACTCCAAAATTCGTACCTGAACAAGATATAGCATACAAATCAAACGTTAAATATGCTCCATATGAAAAAATGACTAGAACAACATGTTGCAGTCACTGCAACAAGTTAGGACATACCAAAATAACATGTCCAACTAAATATAAAAGATGGATAATCAAAAGGAAAATTGATGACACTAACCATTCAGGACCCAAAAGAACTTGGGTACCTAAAGCTTGATGTTTTCATTTCAGGAAAATCTCTGGGCATCCAAGTGGTACTTGGACAGTGGATGCTCAAAGCATATGTCAGGAAACAGAAGGCTGTTTACCCATTTAGAAGCTGAAGAAGGCACAGTCACCTATGGAGATAATGGAAAAGGGACTGTGATAGGCAGTGGATCAGTGAGCAGCAAAGGCAAGATAGTAATTAAAGAGGTTCTATGTGTAAAAGGCTTGAAGCACAACCTTATCAGCATTAGCCAGTTATGCGACAAGGGACATCAGATCAGATTTCAAGAATCCAAATGCAGTATTATGAAGGATGGAGAAGTGATTTTTGAAGCCAACAGAGAGAAGAATTTGTACGTGCTTTACCTTCAACAGCTGAAAGATCAAGACATTTGTTTAGCAGCCAGCAAAGAGCAGTCAACCGAGCTGTGGCATAGAAGATTGGGCCACTGCAGTTTGGATGGCATAAGGAAGCTGATTAAGAAAAGCCTAGTGGAAGGTCTACCTAAAATTAGCACAAGATTGGATTGCATCTGCGGGCCTTGTGCAAAAGGGAAGCATGTAAAATCCTCATTCAAGTCAAAGACTATGGTGACAACCTCTAAACTCTTAGAACTCTTACACATGGACTTATTTGGACCAATGAGGACCACCAGTCTAGGAGGAAAGCAATATGGATTTGTTATTGTAGATGACTATTCGAGATTCACATGGGTATCCTTCCTGGAACACAAGGATGATACGTTTGACAGTTTTGTGAGCTTCAGCAAAAAGGTCCAGAAAGATAAGAAGTATTGCATTGTTGGAATCTGATCAGACCATGGAGGAGAATTCCAGAATGAGAAATTTTTCAAGTTCTGTGATGACCAAGGAATTGAACACAATTTCTCAGCACCAAGGACACCACAACAAAATGGAGTTGCTGAGAGAAAGAACAGGACTTTATTGGACATGGCAAGAACGATGTTGTCAGAATATGATCTGCCAAGATATTTTTGGGCTGAAGCAGTCAACACAGCAACCTACATCATCAATAGAGTAATGATCAGGCCGATTTTGAAAAAGACTGCGTATGAGTTGTTCAAGGGAAAGAAGCCTAAGATTAGTCACTTCAGGACATTCGGATGTCCATGCTTCATCCACAACAACGGCAAAAGAGACATTGGTAAGTTAGATGCCAAATCAGATGAAGGCATCTTCATGGGGCATGCTTCTAAACCTAAAGGATATAGAGTGTTCAATAAGCGTACTTTATTGATTGAGCAGTCAGTACACGTTATTTTTTATGAAACTAACCCTTCCTTGAGAAAGGAAGAAGATAGTGATAATGATGATGCATATGAATTGTCCAAGAAGCTAAAGAACTCATCAATTGAGGACAAGGAAGATCCACCTCTGGAAGACTTGCAACAAAAGGACATAGAACATGAAAATCTTCCAAAGGAATGGAGATATAAGAGAGATCACCCTCCTGAAAACATCATTGGTGATCCATCTGTAGGGGTAAGAACAAGAGGTAACATAATTCCATGTGATTATTTAGCTTTTGTTTCTCAAATAGAGCCTAGGACAGTCAATGAAGCTCTTACTGATGAATCTTGGATTTTAGCCATGCAAGATGAACTGAATCAGTTCAAGAGAAACCATGTGTGGTCACTTGTTCCTAGACCATCAAATCATCCAGTAATTGGCACCAAATGGGTGTTCAGAAATAAATTGGATGAAAGTGGTGTGATCTTAAGAAACAAGGCCAGATTGGTAGCTCAAGGCTATTCCCAAGAGGAAGGCATAGATTTCGATGAAACCTATGTGCCTGTGGCTAGACTTAAGGCTATTAGAATCTTACTTGCATATGCATCTGCACTAGATGTGAAATTATTTCAAATGGATGTAAAGTCGGCATTTCTTAATGGTTTTTTTAAGGAGGAAGTTTATGTAGAACAGCCTCCACGCTTTGATGACACTGAATTTCTGAATCATATTTTTAAATTACACAAAGAATTATATGGTTTAAAACAAGCACCTAGGACCTAGTATGAAAGGCTTAGCTCTTTTCTATTAAACCATGGTTTTATCAGAGGTCAAGTAGATAGTACACTGTTCATCAAATCTAAAGTCAAACATATATTGTTTGTTCAAATTTATGTTAATGATATAATATTTGGTTCAACTGATGAATCTCTTTGCAAGTACTTTGAGAAGCTTATGCAGGGAGAGTTCTAGATGAGCATGATGGGAGAGTTCAACTACTTTCTTGGATTGCAAATCAAACAAGGAAAGGAAGGGACTCACATCTGCCAAGCTAAGTACACCAAGGAACTCTTAAAGAAGTTCGGATTTGATAATGCCAAGCCATTGTCAACACCTATGAGCACATCAACAAGGATGGACAGTGACAAGGATAGTAAGAAGGTAGATCAAAAGATCTACAGAGGTATGATAGGTTCATTACTTTACCTAACTGCCAGTAGACCTGATATACTGTTTAGTGTATGCATGTGTGCTAGGTATCAGGCAGATCCTAGAGAATCCTATCTAATTTCAGTAAAAAGAATTTTTAGATATTTAACTAGAACTCATGACTTAGGTCTTTGGTATCCTAAATCTTGTGAAATTAATTTAGTAGGATACTCTGATGCTGACTACGCTGGATGCAAAATAGATAGAAAGAGCACCAGTGGCTGTTGTCAATTCCTTGCAGGATGTCTGATATCATGGTCCTCCAAGAAACAAAATTCAGTAGCACTGTCAACAGCTGAAGCTGAGTACGTAGCTGCTGGAAGTTACTGCACACAACTCCTATGGATCAAGCAACAACTTGAGGATTATGGGCTACATATCAAGACAATTCCACTGTTATGTGACAACACCAGTGCTATAAATTTAACCAAGAATCCAGTACAGCACTCAAGGACTAAACACATTGAGGTTAGATACCATTTCATTCGTGATCATGTAGCTAATGGTAACATAGATATTTCATTTATTGATACAAATAATCAGTTAGCAGATATCTTCACAAAAGTCTTACCTGAAGAGAGGTTTACATCTCTTAGAAGGGAATTAGGCATGTGTAAAGTGTGAAAGATTCATATGTATAAAACTGAAATATAAATTATCAGAATGCTAATTATTTTTTCTCCCCGGATTTAAGCAAATTTCCACATAAACTTTTATGTTAAGCCACTCCTATCGATTCGCTATTTTATATAAGTCCTTTATTCCTATTGAACTCGTCACTTTGTCGTTTTCCATCATAATGGCGGTTCAGTTTTCGGAAAAAGGTCTATTCCTTTCATATATCCCGAAATCTGTGTGAGAACGATTCACCTCCTACCTTTATCTCTCTCTCGTTCACCTGCCTGAGGAGATACCCTAACGACTCCAGCATCGACTCTCTAGGATTTCAAGCTTTCAACCACTTCCCGCCAGAAATTTCTTGAGGGCTTCTGTTCCATTCCTCTTTCCAGTCCTCCAGAAACTTTCTCCGTTCAAATCCATGGCCTCCTCTGGTGTTTCCGGCAGCGTCGGGGGCTACAGAGCCGAATTTCTTACCGCTGAGCAGCAAGTAAGGTTTGCGTCTGTGAAAATCAAGCTATGCGGTCACAAAGCAGTGGATGTGGCAGATTTACAGAAGAACGGAATGGGGAGCATCGTCGAAGCTTTGGACAGATTGAAGTGGACGAAGATGGCCACTATCTCTGAAGTAAGTTTTCTGGACCTGGTAAAAGCTTTTTATGTGTGTCTGAAGTCAAAGGCAGACGGGACCTTGACTTCCATGGTCAAGGGAACCCAGATTAGGGTCACACGAGACTTATTAGCATCTCTCTTTAGTGTGACAACCTCCGGACACATTGGAGCTCACACTGTGAATATCCAAGAAAAGGGTTTAGGGATAGTTGGTCCTGAGTTCAGACTGAAAGATGAAAAGATTGATGTAAACCAGTTGAATGAATTCAATCGCATCTTGCACTTTGTAGTTTGTCAGATTGTGGTTCCCAGAAGTGCTACATTTTCCACTTGCACTAGGGCTGATTTAGATTTAATGTTCTGGGCCATCAAGAACCAAGAAATCAACACGGCAGAGCTCATGATTGAAAGGATGAAGTTTGCAAGCGTCAGGTATGGGACACAAAGAGCAAGCTGAATGTTTCTCTACCTTATGCCCATCTCCTGATGAAGATTTTTCAGCACTATGGCATAAATGTAGTAGGAGATGTGTCTAAGAAGATGGGCCAAGCAATCCGGTCCAGAAATTTAAGGAAAAGCAGTTTTTCAGTTGTCAATGGGGTTTGGACGAAGACTTCTGTGGCTGAGGGTGAAGCCCACATTGGCGAAGCCCAAGAAGTCCAAGAAGCAGAACCAGCAACAGCAGCAAAACCAGCAGCAGCATCAGTCGTAGTTCAAAAAGAGCCAGCAGTAGCAGTATCAAGCAGCAGGATTGAGGATATTCCTCCTGAGGACATTAAGCCTGTTGGGCGTAGTTCAGAGGATCCTCTTCCCTCTTCTCGAGTAGGCTCAGTACTCAGAAATGTACTGGAATCCATCCATAGCTCCTTGAGGGATCCGGTAGCTAGTGAAGTTCACATTGCAGAAGCTGTGGCATCAGGCCACACTGAAGATGTTGTTTTGGATGAAGCTCCCATTCAGGGGGAGCAAGAAATTAATGTTGAAAATGATCAAGTGGAAGATGCTCCTACTCAGGGGGAGCAAGATCAAGCAAATACGGATGTGGCATCCGGCCACAATGATGTTCAGATGGAAGATCCTCCTATCCAGGAGGAACAAACAGCAGCTGTGCATATGGATGCACCCATGGAAGATGCCCCTGCTGATGGGGAGATTTTGGGTGAAAAAGAAAGTGAGCCTCAGGGGGAGAGAACTGAAAATCCCCCAGAAAATCAGTTTAGAGAAGGAGAAACCGTCAGTTCTTCTGAATCAGATGAGCAGGATCCTGTGGACAAAGCAAGGGAGAAAGGAAAGGAAGTTGCTTCAGATATTCCTCTCCTTGCGGATGCTCCACATCAGAGGGCTCAGAAACAGAAAATTATTATAAATTTGAAGCCTGTGATAGAGAGACTGGATGCCCAAGGTGAAATCCTTTGTTCAGTACAAGCAGACGTCAACTCAATCTTTACGAGCTAGGCCTCAGCTGCAAAAGAGTTGTCACAAGGGAAGAATGCTATCAGGTGGTTTAATAAATAAATGGGAAGCATGAAGGCTATACTTTCAGATATTTTAAAGGAGGTAAGATCATCAGCACCTCCTGCCTCTCCACCTCCTGTAGCTCAACCATCTGAGGGAACCGAAGAAGAGGTCCCTAGACCATCAGGGTCAATGCCTGCAGTAGAATTAGGGCCATCCGGGCCATCTCCTGTTGAAGAAGCACCTCGGCCTACAGGGCCATCAGCTGAAGGGACAATAGGGCCAGTTGATGATTTGTCAGGGCCAACCGGGCCAGTGGAGACTGAGTCTGAGCAAGTCCAAGCAGAAGAAGAAGCTGTTGCTCTAGAGCCCCCAGCTCCTTCACCTATTCCGACACCAGCCCCTCCTTCTCCACCCTCGTCCTCCACAGCACCTCCAGCTCCTCAACCTTTCAAACACCCTCTACCCAGAGTCATCTCCTCTCTAGCCCCATTTCCTTCACCATCCACTACATCTCCTGTCTCTTCCACACACATTCCTTCACCTCCTCCTCTTTTTGAGGACCCTCTAGCCTCCTCATCAGCTGGAGCCTCCTCCTCCTCTGGTCTTTCCTCTTCTAGACCAACTGCCATACCTTCTTCCACCTCTCATTCCCTTCTTCATCCTTCTGCTCCTCCCTCTTTCATTACTATCATTCCGGAGGGTGCTCAGATTGATGGTCCCTATCTTAGGGCCATCAAAGATGAGTTTGAGGTAGCCATTCTCCGATCTGTTCTGAAGGTTGGAGAACATATTCATAGGACAGACTCCTCTAGTCCTATTCCTAAGAAACGCAAAATAACCTCCACTTTCTCTAAATCCTCAGATCCCTCTTATCCTCCTTTATGGTTTTCTCTAACAGAGGTCACCAAAAATAAGCCTCTCTACAGGGAATTCCTCCAGAAAGTTGTTTTTGCCTCTATTTTTAATCTTCCTCATCTACATCTCACCGACCATCTAAACACTATGTTGCCTTACACGTTTCTTTCCAAATCCCTCAAATCAAAGATCTTCTCTGCAGCCGAATCCCAAACTGAAGAGCAGTGGGCTCAGACTAATAAAGCTCTCTACAATAAATTTCTTCTTGCCAGATCTGCCAGGTTCCCTCCAAGGGACCATTCTCTGACTTTGTCCAAATGGTTCCTGATCCACCATAAGGACATTTGGGCCCCTTTCATTCAAAAGGAGATCAAGATGATCAGGCACTTCAAAATGTTCAATGATTACCGGTATCTTCATCGTTTGCCTGAGATTCAGTTGGGTCAGTTCATGCAGGCCATTAGAGCCCTTGGACCAGGTGGAGCTCACACTGAAGCCGTCCAAGTAGATTTTGTAACCCTCCAGCTGCCTAACTCTACCTTTCTTCCCCCTCTTCACTCTCTGATTATGGATTCCTCTGTAGGCTCAATTATTTTTTAGCGTTTTGCCAGAGTCATGGGCAGAATCAAAGTGCAGAAAGGCTATCTGGTTGCTTTCCATAGGTTTCTGTTTAGATAGTATCACCAGGGCCATGTCACTGCTGATGTTCTTGCTTCTGCTCTGTTAGAATGTGAACGATTATCTCCTGCAGATTGGACCAGGCTCTATCCTCTTTCAGCACAGCAATTCTCTGATGTGAATGAATCTCTAGCCAAGGAAGGTCAACCTCAAATTTCAGCTGCTACATTTCTGGACATGAACTCCATTCACCTTGTTCATGATCCCTATCAAACCTGGGTTGAAAGGTACAAGGTATATGTAGCTATGCGGATAGAATTGAAGCACAAGCAGAATTTCTATCCAGTCTCTATGGATCAGTTTCTTGCATGTGCCAGCTTTGGGAAAGTCTCCTTCCTTAAGGTCTCTCTTGAACCAGATCAGTATGCTCGGCTTCTTGATGAGCAGCTAGTTCATCATCTTCGAAGGATGGCTCCCATCATGGGACCTTCCTACTCTATTGAACCTATGGTTTTTAGACAGTTTTTTGAAAAGCAGGAAGAACAGGCCTGGGAAACTATTTCTCATTATGCCTCTCTTTCGTCTCCTGCTTTCTATCTTCCTGTACCCCCTGAAGAATAATTCAATCATTTTGTGCTCTCTCATTCATCTTTTCTCTTCTTCTTTGTCGAAAGCGTTGATCTTTTTGCTTAAATGACAAAAAGGGGGAGAACATATAGCAATTCTGAAATACATCTCTTATGATTTCGAAATATCACTAAAGTTTTATTTCAGAATATCTTGGTTCAATGCTATGTTTTGTCATCACCAAAAAGGGGGAGATTGATGATCAGTTTATCCCCATGTAATTTAAATAAATTACATATCTATTTTGGTGATTAACAAAACTATATAAAGTTTAATCTAACATATTTTCTACAAGTTTTGAGCACAGGAAATGAATCAAGAAAAGTCAAGCAAATTCTGTAAGTATCTCACCCTGAAGTATTTAGAGTTCAGTACTCATAAAAATTCTCTAAGTACACATTGATTTCCATTATAAGTCATAACGATTTCTATAGAGCTATAACGATTTCATATTCATAAGGATTCGCTATGTGCTTTTATCGATTTGGGCAGTATAACGATTTCTTCGATTTGCCCTCACAACGATTCATTAAGTGATCGCAACGATTTGCCCTCACAACGATTCGTTAAGTGATCACAACGATTTGTTTCTCGCAACGATTCGTTAAGTAATCATAACGATTTGCTTTCCACAACGATTCCTTAAGTAAGAACAACGATTTGCTCTCACATAGATTTCTTAAAGAAGCATAACGATTTGTACATGGATTTGTTTATAACATCATAACAACTTGTACATCGATTTGTTCATAACATCACAACTATTTGTACATGGATTTGTTTATAACATCATAACGACTTGTACATCGATTTGTTCATAACATCACAACGATTTGTACATCGATTTGTTTATAACATCATAACGACTTGTACATCGATTTGTTCATAACATCACAACGATTTGTACATGAATTTGTTCATAACGTCATAATGATTTGTACATCGATTTGTTTATAACTTCATAACGATTTGATTATTAATACATATAACGATTTGTGTATGCATCTCTTTACTTATGAATGCACAACGATTCACTCATTTGCACAACGATTTCATAAGTCATGTATACAACGATTTCATGGAAGACAACAATTCGATTTTTGAGCTAATTTTTAATACGTTGAAAAGTCAAAGTCTTCACGCATATTGATGTCAGCTGTGCATTTATGAAGGGTGAACGTATCACTGCATGAATGCAGACGATATCTTCCATTATCGTATCTTCTCTGCAAACATCTTTCAGAACAACAAAAATGGCATTACTATTTTGATGAACATTCGTTCTAACGTTGACTGACAACAAGAGACAGCTTAGCTGTCTATTGTTCAAGCTTTAAATATGTGTAGGTCTCTTACAGCATCCGTAATACAACGTTGGACAAAATGGAAGCTAAAGAAGATTACAGAAGATCCTCTCTCTCTTTGCGTGCATGAAAGGATAAAGGACTGTTGACTAGAAGCTTCCAAGTGTCAAGCAGTCTAACGTACACTTATGCATAGAGACAATGGGCACTTCAACGTTCGAATTTCAAAAGATGATATATATATAGAAGAATGAAGTTCCTGAAGCACTAGAAAGAGCGATTAGAGAACAAGCAGTTACAACGCTTTCAATCTTCTGCAAGCTTTTCTTAGAGCCAAGCAAAAACTCCCATTAGTCTTAGCTCTTGCTCTCTGTGCTAAGTTCAGATCTGTGAGAGAGCCTTTTGTTCTGAGAAGAGTACTTGATTGTAGATCTTTTTCTTCTCAGTCGTTGCTTCAGATCAAGCGGTGTTCTATAAGCTTGATCTAGGGGCATCATCTCTTTGAACACATTCTCTTGTGTTTGTTCCCTTCGGTTGTGAAGGAGGACCTGGTGTGGTATCCAGGGTGTTGTTCCCTTCGGTTGTGAAGGAAGACCTGGTGTGGTATCCAGGGTGTTGTTCCCTTCGGTTGTAAAGGAAGACCTGGTGTGGTATCCAGGGTGGTGTATTTCCCTTCAAATTGAAGGAAGACCAGCTGCGGTTGGGTGTGTAAGGGTCCATAAGGGGGACAGTACCCTTGGGTTAGTGAAATCCTGAGATATTACTCAGGGACTGGACGTATGACTCCTAAGGAGAGGAGATCCGAACTAGGATAATTTTATATGTTGTGCGATTGCCTTTGCGTGTTTATCTTTGTCTTCACTAACACTAACATTCTGCGAAGTGTTGTTTTTGTGACTATTGTGTGAATAGGATTTGAGTATCAAATAATTTTAATATCCCATTCACCCCCCCCTCTGGGCTAGCTAGCTGGGCAACACACGCACTTGTTATAAGGCTCGATAAGGGACCAAAGAAACAAGCGCCAAAGCATCAAAGGAAGGGAAAATGGTTTGGTCTGTTAATGCAATTTTTGTCGTGAATCAATGTGATTTAATATTTTTTAGAAAAGAACAATTTTTGCAACATAATTTATCACTGCGTACCTTAAGTAGGAAGCAAAGAGCAAGTTTGTCAATTTTTTAAGGAATGGACTTGCAAGTCCCAAGCCAATTATAGACAAAGTATATTGGTGGAGGCCTTCCTTGCTAAGGAAGGATATGTGGACCACAAGTACGTGACATGCTGAATGACTAATATTTATTACCTTCAAATTCATAATTAAAATTGGCCTTAATTACCTTGTTTTCATAAATTTTACCACAATGTGTTGAGCTTTTCAAACAATTGTGAATTACGATTGTAAGACACGGTCCCCCTGGGCCATTGGCCCCGTCCTCAGGGTCGCGACGGGGGAGCCTATCATGACAGGGTTGTGTGGCGACACACCTGGCTGACGCGACTTGGTCGCGACGGTGGTGGACGTCGCGTTCTTGTCGCGGCGTCTGGAAGCGTCGTGACTGCTTTTCTGACAGAGGTGACCGATGTCCTGTCTGTGAGAACGGTCGTGTCGGGTAGCAGGTGCGTACAGCGTTGATGAGACCTGTCAGGCCGTCGCGTTCAAGTTTCCTGGTCTTCGAGGTTTGACTGCCTTTTAGGGTCACGCTGGGGGTGGCCGTCGCGACACGGTTGTTGTCGCGCTGGGCCAACCCGTCGTGTCTTGGAGGCTGTCAGTTTAAAACCGAGGCTGCGCCCCATTCTCCCCCTCTCACCCTTTCTCTCCTTCTTCTTCCCTCTTCTTCCCCTCTCGATCCCCCTTGCGATTTCTCAACGGTTCTTCATGCGCGTGGTGCTCGTGCTGAGGTGGTGTCGTCTAGTTCGTGCAGGAGACGTGTTCATGGTGCTTGGAACGAGGAGGAGGTGGTCATTCCTACGTGAAGGCCCCAACGGATTGGCTCTACTTGTGGAGGTAGGGACCCTTGATCCTCTCACCCTAGCTTGCTCCCCTCCCCCTTGAGATGGTGTTTTCCTCGTGGTTTGGGGCATGGGAGTGTGAGGAATCCATGCTCGTGGTTGAGTGAGGTTACCATCGAGCGTAGATTCTTATAAATCGATGTTTGTGGGGTTTTGAGGGTGGTTTGCATGATTTAATGGCTTTCCTACATGTTCCCCATGCTCCCCTCCCCCTGTGGTATGTTTGTACCATGTTTTGAGGTGGTCTCCGGGAGGACTACACCAGAACCCCCCCCCCCTCGGCTGAAGACGCGACCGCTATAGAGGTCGCGATGATGTCGCAACCGGCATGGCCGCCGCAACATCATCGCGACTCTTTTGGGCGTCGCGACAAGGTCGCGATGGCTTGGGTCGCGACTATAGTAGAGACAGGTTATGGTCTTGCAAAGCTTCATATTTTTTGGAGTCTTCGCCATCTCTGCTTCTTGCTTTACCCGTGGCACCTGTGCTAGTTCCCTAGTACGGTCCTACACTAGTCGTTCACCCGATGCTCGGCACTTGAGGGCTTGTCTCGTGCACCTTGAGGCTGTGCCACTGACTCCTCCATGGACACCTCCTCCTGGACATGCCCCTGCGCGGGCATATCCGACTCATCCTACTGCTCTATCAGCTCTATGGCCTGCCTACGCTTGCGCGGAGCCATATCATGCACGGCATACAACCAACAAGGTTAACAATACCAACTCAGGCGGCTAGCAGCATACTTGTACTACTGTTGGGACTTTCTGTTGCAGTTTAAATCCATTGCAAGTCCTGTCAGACTCTCGCTCTGATACCAACTGTAACGACCCCGAGAACCCGACCCTCAGCCCACGCCGAGAACCCGATTTTTGCAGTCGCCACCCACGGATCCAGAGACCCGGAAGGGCTATAATATAAATCTAATAGGATATGTAACGAAAGTAAACGTCAACTGCTAAACTAGAAGCGCACACACGGAAACAGAAAGAAGAGTGAGACCATTGTGTACCGCTCTAAGTACAGTCCCAACACATACAACTAGTACAAGTAAAGGCAGGGGATAACAAGTCCTTAGGGGCATACCCCGAGGGTGACGTACACTGAGAGGGGGGAACCACTGCTAGCTACGGGGAGCACGACTACCTCCCCATCTCCTTTGCCCAGTGCGCGCCCTGCCACTACTGAGATGTCTCACCTGGGGAAGAAAGGGATGAGCTTCACAATAGAAGCTCAGTAGGGACTACCAATCTCCTATTGGCTCAACAGGTAGTCAAAACTATGTACTTAATTAAATAACAGCAGTTTATTTTCTACCTACAAACGAAAGTGCGGAAGCAAGCTACTACTAGCAATGGTACGGAAGTACAGCACGGTCGGAAACTCCGTATGACTACTCGTCGTGACTACCACACGGCTAGCAACACGGACAGGGGGAAACCCCGCCTGGACAAGAAACACTAGTTACGAAAAGCACTACCACTAGTCAACCGGTCAGGTGCGTCCACTGATGTCTTATCCTCGACCCAGGTCCAAACCTCCACGTCTCGTCAGAGTGAGGCAGGACACAAAGTATATAACAGTAACTGCTGTAGTCTGGCCGGACTACGGTCCCACGCCTGGCCTCTCTAGGTGGTTCCGGGGCCACAAAGAGCGAGGCAGTGAGAAGAAGGACTGACTGGTCTGCGCCGGGAAGGACTCCAAACAACCTCGGCACCCCAGACCAATCACTAGAGCTCTACAAACGACTCAACGCCGCTGTCCTAACCACCGTTTTCCCCTCCGCTCCAGAGTCCACGACTCAAGCACGCCCACCGCCCGGAGTACTCCCTCAACAGTCGCGCGGGGACAGGGGTCCTAGACAACAGTAACAACCTAATTAAATAATACAACAATTAAAATCTATAAAACCCACAATTAAAATATAGCGCACACATAAATCCCATAAAACTCACATAAATAAACCAACCCAAAAACCCATCCTATTTAAAATCCAACCACAAAAAATAACAATTAAAATCCAATCCACATACCCACAACCTAAACCTACGTAATCCACCCCACTTTAACTTATTTAAAATCCATAAGCAACCCATCCCATTTAAACACACGACCCTCTCATCCAAACTCATTTAAATCCATTTTAAAACCAACAAGACAAAACCCCAACCGTACCCATATAAAATCCATCTCACTTAAAGATCTCTACGTAACCTATGGTAAACCCATTAAAACATATCCTACCTATCGCCATTTCTTGTGAACACCCCCCCCCCCCCCACGCATGCCACCTTCACCTCTCATGCATGCGTGGCCCCTTGCACATGCACACATGCATCTCCACAGCCAGCATCTCCCTCTCACCAGCCCCCCACATCCTCGGCCAACTCCCTTAACTCCCACACACTTCACCCCACCTCTCGCACGGTATGCATAACCCCTGCACAGGTGGAAGACCCAGCATGCATGTCCACCTCGTGTGTGGAACTAACCACTCCCACTCCAGCAGCCTTCATACCCAACCGTCATGGCTAGAGGAAGGAAATGACGGCGTATCCTTCACAAAGAACACCACACTCCATGTCCATCACACAGAAACCACATTCATTCCATCGCACAGTCTTCCTCACGCCAACAACCATCAAAGAACGCTGCCTTGCTCCATTACCATCACACGGCCCTTTTCGCAGCAGCACCCGGCGAGGAACACCCAGAGTCCTCCCTCGCCTGTCGTCGGAGTCTTGAAGAAACGTCTTATATTGGAGAAGATTTCTCTGTCACGCGCTTGTACCTGTTGAACATGAGGTTCTTTCTTCTTCCCTCTCTTTGCTCAACACCAACATGAGGTTCTTTCTTCTTCCCTCTCCTCCAACCGGTAAGCTCCCCTCCTATTATGTGTTTGTCTTTTGTATATGAACATTTGTTACACTAATTTCCAATGTAAGGGGTTCTTTCCATTGTCTTTTCTCGCAGGAAGCCTGTGGCGATCACCATTTTCTTTATCTTTTCAAGTCATCAGAGCCGCTGCACGGAGTGAATTAGCTAGACCCGGCGAGAAGAAGATGTACCTCCGGACGTCTACAAATGCTTCTCAAGACTTTCAAGTCTATATATATTATGCCCTATCTACAAAGGGTAAATGACGTCAGAATTGTCAGGTTTAATCAGAACTCAGAAAGTGCATTGGGAAAAGTTGAAGTGGAGCTCGTCTTGGATGACTTCACCACCAAGGTTGTGTTCTACATCATCGACACCAACATGTCGTACAAAGCTCTGCTAGGGAGGCCGTGGCTGCATGAAAGTCAAGTCATCCCATCAACGCTCCACCAGTGCATCAAGTATGCCAAGGGAGGAGAACAATATACAATCTTCGCCGATCAATCCCCGTTCCGTCTGAATGAATGCAACTTGACGGATGCTCAGTTGTATTTCGGCGAACCCCTTGCTGAACCTCCACCTGCACCAAGTGTCAAAGGGAAGCAAAAGGTTGGCAAAGGACAAGGGAAAAAAGATGAAGAAGGGTAGGAGCTCTTCACTGTGAACGAATACCTCCTTAAGATCCATCGGCTCGGGATCAAGGCCAAAATTGACCTTGAGCTGAATCACCTTAAAAGGTGAGAGATCAATTTTGAAGCAAATGACATTAGAAAAACAATTGATGAAAGCATCTCCTTGCCTCCGACATACATGTTGTTGCCCTTCCAAAGGGAGAAACACAAGGTGGAGCAACTAAAGACGTTCATTGTCACCTATCAAAGAAAGGGAAACCTGAAAAGAGGAGAGATGGCTAGGCCAATTATCTTCTACAAAGGAGATTTATTCCCATGTGGGTCTTCTGAAGATGACTTCGGTCAGAGTCAGGCACCTCAAAGTGTCCCTGAGCCTATCCAAGAAATGGACAACATGTCCCAGCGTATTAAGGAGCTGTGCCGCGAGGAGAAGATCATGGAAGTGCAAGAGGCCTCTCAGCGTGATTATTTCCACATGTTGTGGAGCCCAAAGCAAGTTCGAGGGCAACCTCATTTCTCTAAAAAGGATACAAGGGGGCTTATCTATAACCGAAAGCAAGACTTTGAAGCCAACTATGCGGTTAACACTATTGGGCTCATACCATTTGCTAACGAGTCCCATGCAGAAATGAAACCCCCTACCTCCACAAAGAAACAAGAACAGTGTGGGGATGAGCTCACCCTCACCCATGAAGCACAATGCCATGAAACACTTGAAGATGAAGACCAACAATTATGGTCATCTGTTGGTGACAACTTGAAGTACTTGTTAGGAATCGATCGGGGCGCAGCGGAAACGCGATTTCCACAGATAGTATCGTTGCCGGCGGTTGGATCGAACAAAAACCGTGAACCCGCACAGGCAGATCTCATCTTTACCTTTGCGGGGTTGCGTAACTCCCGAATCCGGGGAGGAGGTGGCGCAGGAGGCGCCGGTGCTTCAAGCCGTTCAAGTGTCCGGCCTCTAGACGTATCCACGCGAGCTCCGGACGCAGACGGGATCTCCTCGTTCTCCACGCGTCTCCCGGATCTCAGCTCCACAATGTGTCGTAGAGAGGAGAGAGAGGGTGGGGGGCGCCCTGGGAGAGAGAGAGGAGGGGGGCGGCCAGGGTTAAGTCTGGAGCTTGGCCCAGGGTTTAACTCTCAGCATATATTTATAGACACCGCGGTTTTTCATAAAAACCCAGTCATTGTCTATAAAGAACACCTTGCCCAGTCTGCTCGGAACTCTATTGCGTGTGACCCTCTAGGCCCAAGTACTAGTCCAGTTTTCTGCCCATTAAGCCCAATAACTCTTTATTGACTTATTGCAATTAATTAATATCTCATATTAATTAATTGCACAATCAATTATCGTCTCACGATAATTGATCGGGCTTCCAATCAAGTTGGGTGCCAAGCAACACCACTTGATCTTGGAAAGCATTGGGGTTCAGCAACCCAATCAAGGAACCTTTTTCCGTCATCAGTTACCACGTGACTATAATCCTTCGCTCGCACAATGCTCCCGAGTGCACTTAGGGTATGGTCAACTGTCAAACCCTAATATGTGCACTCACCTGGTTTAGATGCCGCATAGCATTATCAGAAAACTCCCTTTTCTGATAAGTAGTCTTGCCCTAGCCAGGGACTATCAGGCATCCTTCCGTAGAGCATTCACTCTCCTATTACCGAGAGCGAGCGATCCCATATTGACCACACAATCACCTTCGAAGGTATTCCGCTAGATCCGAACACTTAACTGATTAAGACCTCATGGCTAGAGATCTATAAGTCAAGGTCAAAACCCAAAAGTCCACCAACAAGGTGTCCTTGGAGTCTCAAGTCTAAGGACCAATCACGCCACTGTGACAATGAATCTAGCTGGTTGACAGTTAGGTAACATTACCATCCAGCGATTCATAACGGATCAGTTCAGTGAACTCATTCCCCAATGAGCACCTACAGATTCACCTTAGTGTCTCCACACAAGTGACTATGAGATCAGTCACCCTCATCATATGAGCAGGTGCAATCTGTACTAGTCTAACCGGATATCCGATGTCCTTCTCGAATATCCTCCGACTAGGAACAATTAAGAATATACGTTTAAAGGATATTAATCTCATTGTTATGATCTCATCATAATTAATATCCATTGCGCATATTCATGGACTTCATAATGAAACGATAAACGAATTACACATAACGAATATAAAAGCCTTATTATTATTATCAAAGAACAAGATTGTACAAGTTATGATTGGCTTGAGGACATCCATAACTAACAATCTCCCACTTAGACTAAAGCCAATCACCTTTATGTTTTAAACCCATAGACTCTAGGTGGCGCTCAAACACAATTTGAGTCAAAGGCTTCGTCAGTGGATCTGCAATGTTGTCGACTGTAGGAACTCTTTCCACCAGTACATCTCCTCTAGTGATTATCTCCCTGATCAGGTGAAATCACCTCAGAATGTGCTTCGACTTCTGATGAGACCACGGCTCTTTCGCTTGCGCAATGGCCCCATTGTTGTCACACCGCAATGGGATCGGATCAGAGTCACCCGGCACCACACCAAGGTTGGTGATGAACTTCTTCATCCACACTGCCTCCTTGGTGGCTTCAGCTGCAGCAATGTACTCAGCTTCTGTCGTCGAGTCTGCAGTGGTTTCTTTCTTGGAACTCTTCCAGCTCACTTCACCCCCGTTCAAAGTGAACACAAACCCAGATGTAGACTTGCTATCATCTGGGTCTGACTGGAAACTCGAGTCAGTGTATGCCCGAAGTTTCAAGTCCCCTCCTCCATAAACCAGAAATATATCCTTAGTCCTTCTCAAGTACTTAAGGATACATTTCACTGCCATCCAGTGTGTTTCACCTGGATTTGCCTGATATCTGCTCGTAACACTTAGAGCAAATGCCACATCAGGCCTTGTACATAGCATGGCATATATGATAGACCCTATAGCCGAAGCATAGGGGACTCTATCCATGACTGCCCTCTCTTCAGGAGTCTTAGGAGACTGCTCCTTAGAGAGATTAATCCAATGTCTCATTGGTATGAGACCTCTCTTGGAATTTTCCATGCCAAACCTTTTGACAATGGTATCTATGTACATGGATTGGGTCAAGCCAAGCATCCTCTTAGATCTATCTCTATAGATACGTATTCCTAATACGTAGGATGCTTCTCCCAAATCCTTCATGGAGAAGTTCTTTGACAACCAAACCTTTACTGATGATAGCATCCCTACATCATTCCCAATGAGTAAGATGTCATCAACGTAAAGTACGAGAAAAGTGATAGTACTCCCACTGATTTTCTTATACACACATGGTTCATCTTCATTCTTAATGAAGTCATAAGATTTGATAGCCTAATCAAACCTTATGTTCCAACTACGAGAAGCTTGCTTCAATCCATAGATGGATCTTTGAAGCTTGCATACTTTGTCTGGACACTCTTTGGATGTAAAACCCTCAGGTTGTATCATATACACTTCCTCCTCAATGTTTCCATTAAGGAAAGCGGTTTTTACATCCATCTGCCAGATCTCGTAATCAAAGTATGCAGCAATGGCAAGAAGAATTCTGATCGACTTTATCATAGCAACTGGTGAGAAAGTTTCGTCATAGTCAATTCTTTGCCTTTGACGATACCCCTTTGCCACCAACCTTGCCTTATAAGTGTCGATCTGTCCATCTGCACCGATCTTTCTCTTAAAGATCCACTTGCACCCAATAGGTACAATACCTTCGGGCAAGTCTACCAAATTCCAAACTTGGTTGGTATACATGGACTGCATCTCAGAATTCATGGCATCTCGCCATTTCCCTGACTGAGGACAATCAACAGCCTCTTGGTAGGTCTTTAGATCATCATCCTCTGTAAGGCCCTCTAATTTCCGTCGCATTATTTGCAATTATGTGTGTATGTTTATGCTTGTGTATGTATGTACATATTTACGTACGCATTAATTAGTATAATTACGTGTACATGTGTTTATATTAAACATAAATAATGTATGTATTGCATGATGATAGTATGGATACAATGCCATATACATATTGCATGTAAATATGCTTGGTATGCATGGTTTTCTGCATAATTTAAAGTTCTGGCCGAAGGCCACCTTGGCGTCAAGCCCAGGCCGTTGAGCTGGTGTCAGCGTCCAGACATGGACGCCAACACTAACTCCGGCGTCTAGCGATATGGATGCCAACTTCTCTGGCCTGCATGCGCAGCAGAGCTGCAAGCTTCTGAAACAAGGCATGGCCACCATTGGGGGGACGTCCCCCAATGGCTCTCAGGTTGTCAAATCGGTATGGTGAGTGGGTGAGGGGCTCTCCTTAACCCTGAACCCGAATTGGACTCTCCCACTCTTTCCCTTCACCCTTGCAAGAGGAGAGAAGTGAGAAAGAAAAACCCTAGAGAAGCCTGTGAGAAAAACCCATTTTAGCACCCTCAAATCCGACCCCTTGAACCTTGATCCGGCGTCCCCCTGCTGCAAGGAGGTTGCTGGACCAACGAGGAAGGCTTCCCCGACATCCCCTCGGCGTGGAGATCATCCAGGAGCCCGGAGGAGAGATCGTTTGGAGGCACTTCTGCAACTTCTTGGGACTGCCCAAGGAGGTCTTCCCCGAGCCATAAATCCCTTGGAGGAAATTTCTAAAGGCAAGTGACCTATCCCTGATGTTCCCTTATGAGTCTAGGTTGGTTTTGTGATTTTTATGGAATTTTCCTCGAGTCCTAGACCCTCCAATTCACCCAAGATTTAGAGCTCGGGTCTGTGTTTCTGCACAGACCTGGTTCGACGGCAAGGTCCCTGAACGCCTGTGATGAGCTTGGCGTCCATCGACCATGCCGCTGACCCTGAGTCAGCGGCCAGAGACCGCCGTCGAGTTCTTCTGGACAGAACAGTGAGCTGTTCTGTCCTTCTTATGCATTAATTTCGGTATGTTTTACGTGATGAGGATATATGGTAACCCTTATACTCTATGTATATTGTGCATTGTGGTGTGTGGATGAAGGTGGTGTGTTGGTGGATGTGGGAAATGGTGTTCCTTAAACTTGTGAGCATGAAGTGTTGATTTTACAAATTTAGTTTTCCTGATTAGAATGTGTATGAATGCCATGGTTTTAGTCTAATCATGAAGATCAGTGGGTTAGCATATGTGTTTGCAAATTTTGGTAATTTATCCATGCTTGTGTAAATTGCAAATAAATTTGGTTCGGTAAAATAAAAGCATGCAAGAATGATTTGTAGTGTTCAATCCATAGATGTATGAATTAGGGAAATTTTGTGTTCTCAGTTCATGCATATGTGAATGGGTTATGTTTAAACAGCAAGTGGTTAATTTGCAAAATGTGTTAGACCCATGTTAACTTAAGTTGTTAATAGCATGCTAATTAGGCGTTTTATTTTCTGTAAATCCTATTTAGCTCAGAAAAATCTAAAAAATTGAGGGTATGACCTTGAACCCGAAAACAGCATGTGTTAAAATTTTAGGTCTTTTGGATCAGTAAATAAAAAGTTATGTATTTTTCATGTGAAATGTGATAATTCGTGCATATGACCTTAATGTGATTAGATTTTGTTTAAACCCAGCATGATTAGTGTGTTTACTGTATGTTAAACCTTGAAATTCTGTAGTACCATGTTAGGAAAAAAAAACAGAGGTATTCATGTGAGGGAGAAAGTGAATGAGATGAAGTGTTATGTGTAAAACCAAGTGTAAAACGGTAAATATGTAAATGTGTAACTGTGCCAATGTGACACTGCTTCCGTAGAGGGCAGTGGAGCTGTATCAGGGAAAAGTCCCCCTGAGAAAGTTCATTGTGTTAAGTGACCCTAAGGGCATTAGGGGGAAATCCTGGAGGTGGACAAGTACCACTGGTTAGGGTGGAGACTTGTTCTCCCGGTCTGCGCAGTCCAAGAGTCGCCATTGGAATGCCTACATGGCGTCTATGTGTAATGTGATGTGTATATGTCCTTCTTCGGTGGTTTGGACTATGTGTCACGGCACCTAAAAATGTGTAAAGTGTAATGTGAAATGTGTATGTGACCATGTGTAAATGTGTAAGTGACATGTGAATGTGTATGTGTAAAGTGTAACCATGTGAAAAGAGGAAACTAGTGAAAAGAAAAATGTGAAATTCTAGATGTGTAAATGCGTTATTGAAACCCATGTGAGACTAAATTTGAAACCATGTGAATTCAGAAAATGTATGTTATTATTCTCATGTTTATGTGTGCAAAAATGTTTAGAGTCCATGTTAGGGACAACTAATGAATATGTGTGCAAATAGCATGATAGATTGTTCATATGATATGTTTTACACTACAAGAAAATGCGGAATTTCCGACGGATTGAATCCATCGGAAATCCGACGGAATACCGTCGGAAATGAGCCCTTCCGACCGATTTCCGTCTAAAGCCCGTCGGAAATGATCCGTCGGAACTAGCTGGTCAGAAATTTCCGACGGACAAAATATTCGTCGGAATTCGGTCGATAACTCCGACGGATTTATCGGTCGGAAACACGGTCGGTATTTACCGACGGTTTATCCGTCGGCAAATACGTCGGTATATCGGTCCGTAAATGCTAACACATTTTCGGTCGGAAACCATCTGTCAGCATATTCCGACGGAATTACCGACGGATATTGCGGTCGGTAATTCCGACGGATAATAAACCGTCGGTAAATCCGTCGGAAATTAAACCATATTTTTTTTTAAATTAAGAAATAAAAATGGTTTGTGAACCCTGCTGCTACAATGTCAAACCTGCTACAATATTCATAAATTTAACAAATACTCACAATCAACATAATATCATAACATACAATAAATATAAAATCATACAGAATAATGAATACAAATATCAAGATAAATCTGCTGGATCGTCTGCTGTCCCTGCCTCGTCATCGTCTAGAGCTGGATCCTATATTAAAACAAATTAAAATGAGAAATATTAATAATAAATAAAAGACATACATTATTTTCAATAGTGAAATTTAAAACTTGTGAAACAATAGTATTTTTAGATCCGTTATTTCAGTTGGGTGTTTTTAGATCGGTCGTTTGAATGGCCAGGCCAATCCGGAGATCCAAATTGGATTCCGTCAGTTTCTACACGTCGCTAAATTAACTAGTCAAATTTTAAGCTTCGGGGGCAGTTAAAGTACGGCTGTAGTAGATTTAGTTTTTTAATGTGTAAGCCATTAACTACTCATTATTTAACATTAATTAATGGTACTGTTTAATCATGCGGGGTTCTATGGCGGTATATATATTAGGTTATTTAATGTTGGAGGTTTGAGTTGGTGATAATAGCTTCTGGATAGTTAATGTAATATTATATTGTGAAATTATTATCTCAATATTTTAAAAGTTTTTGTCATCATGTAGAGTCTATTAATATTATATACTATATTTTATGATGTAATATTAAACATATTTAGATTTAAATAAGACGTATGCACCAATGTTCTCCGCAAAATATTTACTTAAGAACCAAATGGGTAATTACGATTTTTATTTTTACATAAAAATTATTTCATAGAAAACTATTTTTCAATGAAAATATTTTACATGCAATTAAATGGACCGTAAATTAAAGCTACTGAGCACATCGCAGTGGTGGGAGAATGGCCCTCTATGTAATTAGCACGAGGATCTCCAAGTATTGGATGAACATATTTATATAAGTCGGTATTTTTTGGTGCTTAACACGGTTTTGCATCAGTACAATGGCCAAATCTGAAGAGGAGCTGTTTCACTAGTAGATCCAATTATGAAGTCGAGAAATTTATTTTGGGAAAAAAATTACAATGCAACTCACCTATATATTAATTGTTCTCCTAACTAAAAATATTGTGATCGATGTATATACGCTTCAATCAATTAACTTTATCTACATCTATACATACATGTATATACATAAATAGATAGATAGATAGATGGCCAGTGGCAAGGGGAAAAGGGCGCCCGAGAGAACCTGCAGCCACATGGTCCACATCGAGTCATGTCTTCCTCCCTGGAGCTCATATGCATCCAAGACAGGTCGATCATGTGCAAACTCTTGTGTGGATAGGTGGAGGGGATCACCGGGTGGGGGGTTGCACAGGAAGGGGGGGAGGGCGGTGGCGGTGGGGGCGCAGAAGGGAGAGGGGTAGTGGCAGGGTGGGGGGGGGGGGGGGGGGGGGGTTGCACAGGAAGGGAGGGAGGGTGGTGGCTGTGGGGGGTAGGAGGGGGAGCGGTAGTGGCGGGGTGGGTGGGGGTTGCACAGGAAGGGGGGGAGGGCGGTGGCGGTAGGGGCGCAGGAGGGGGAGGGGTAGTGGCGGAGGGGGGGGGGGGGGGGGGGGGGGGGGGGGGGGGGGGGGCTTGCACAAGAAGGGGGGGAGGGCGGTGGCGGTGGGGGCGAGGGTGTGTACATACCGGCGGTGGCAGAGCACGGCGGCGGCGGCGGGGCCGGTCGGGGCGGAGGGCCGGCGGCGGCGCGGCAGGCGGCGAGCGGCGACGGTCGCGGCGACGAGAGAGAGAGAGAGAGAGAGAGAGAGAGAGAGCGGGCGGGAGAGGGAAAGAGAGAGAGAGAGAGCGGGAGAGGGAAAGAGGGGGGTTTCGCGGGACAAGGTATAGTAGAGTTACCGACGGATATTCCGACGGACATATGTCTGTCGGCATATCCTTCGGTATGTTTTAATTACCGACGGAAATTTCCGACGGAAATATTTCCGTCGGAACGACCGACGGATATTCCGACTGACATATTGCCGTCGGAATATCCGACGGACTTACCAACGGAAACTAATCCGTCGGAAATTTCCGTCGGTAATCCCGCTTTTTCTTGTAGTGTTAAGTAACATTGTAGCCCTCATGTGTAGATTTATAGCCATTGAATCATGTGAAATCAGCAACCTAAAGCATGTGAAAAGGTTATGTATGTACTTAAGAACATGTGGAATCTATGCTAGTTGTGTTTCCCGTCCATGCATGTAAATTGTTCATGTTGATAGCTCTTATGTTTGATTCTTTAAAAGGTTAAAGTTCATGAGTAAATTGAATAGAGACCATGTGATAGGTGAATTTTATTTTAAAAAAATCTGAAAGTATCAGTTATGTATAAAATTGTAGAACTTTCATGATAGGTTGAAAAACTTGAGTTGACCAGCATGCTATGTGTTGCTAATTGTAATGTGCATGTAGAAACCACTAGGACTTATAAGTGTATATCATGAGTAGTGTTGCTTGCTGAGTCCTTGGACTCACTCCTTGCTTCGGCGTACAGGTATAGTTGGTGACACAGTACCTTTGGAGGAGGCAGCAGAGACGGACTCCGAGCGTGGAGACTAGCTAGTTTTTGGAGTTCTTTGAGAATTGTGTATTTCATAGTATGTAACTTTGAACATTGTACTAGAAGTATCATGAGAATGATGTATAAGTGTGGACATTTGTACTTAATTGCAGCAATTTAAATTATGTGAACTCTTAGTTCCTTCTGTTAATTGCAAACTGCATGTATGTTTAATGTGGATGATGAATGAATGGAGATAGTTCTCTTTTACTTCCGCTACTCTGTTGTATATTCGCGTGTATCTCAGCTGTATGTATCATTTGGGTAAATGTCCCACTGTGGCAGCACTTGTTATACCGACGTGGGTTGGTATAACCGTACCGGTATAATGAGGGTCGTCACATCCTCATCATAAGACATGCCTTCACTGATATGTCCAACATATCTTTCAGGCTGTCTAGGTACTCTACCAGACCTACGCTGAATGTGTGTATATTCCTGAACAGGTTCCGAAACCGATGTTTCACCTGGTGGACTTTGCACAATTTATGGATCTAGAACCTCTTCTAGATCTACTTTACTCCCACTGTCCTCTTGGGTAAGGTACTCCTCTTCCAAGAAGACAGCTCTCCTGGCGATAAACACTCTTTGTTCACCAGGATGGTAAAAGTAGTACCCAAACGTTTCTTTTGGGTATCCAACAAACCTGCACTTATCGGTTCTGGATTCCAATTTATCTGGGTCATGTCTCCTCACGTGGGCAGGACAGCCCCAGATTTTAACATGTTTAAAATCAGGCTTTCTACCCTTCCATATCTCATATGGAGTGGAAGACACAGATTTACTGGGAACCCTGTTCAGCAGATATGCCGCTGACTCTAGTGCATATCCCCATAAGGAAACTGGTAATTGTGAACGGCTCATCATGGATCGCACCATGTCCAACAAGGTACGATTTCTCCTTTCCGATACACCATTCATCTGTGGTGTATAGGGAGGAGTCCATTGAGAAAGGATACCATTGTCCTTTAAGAATTATGTGAACTATGTACTTAAGTATTCACCTCCTCGATCTGACCGTAGGATTTTAACACTCTTTCCAGTTTGCTTCTCAACTTCATTCTTAAATTCTTGGAACTTCCCAAAACCTTCAGATTTGTACTTCATTAAGTAAACAAATCCGAACCTTGAGTAGTTATCCGTGAATGTAATGAAGTATGAGTAGCCACCCTTGGCTTGGGTAGACATTGGATCACATACATCCGAATGTATTAGTTCCAATATGTCCTTGGCCCTATGTCCATGTCCACTAAATGGAGATTTGGTCAACTTACCCATTAAACAGGATTCGCAAGTTGCATATGATTCATAATCAAATGGATCCAAGTATCCATTCTTATGCAACTTTGAAGCCTATTCTCGCCAATGTGACCAAGCCTACAATGCCACAAGTAGGCAGTGTTCACACTATTTTTACTTCTCTTGGGAGAAACATCAACATGGAGATTTGCATAAGAAACATCAAGTAGATACAAACCATTTACCAAATTTGCTAAAGCAACTAGTTTATTTCTCAAATAAACTGAACAACTATTGTTCTCAATGGTAAACTTGTATCCAATTCTGTCTAAACAAGAAACAGAAACAATGTTCTTAATAATGCTAGACACAAAGTAGCAATCATCTAATGAAAGTAAATCTCCTGAGGGTAACTTGAGCTTCACTGTCCCCACAGTATGTGCAGCAACACTTGCGTCGTTTACAAGCCTCAAGTTCACCTCACCCTTGCTCAGCTTCCTTCTACTTGTCAACATCTGCACATCATTGCAGACATGAGAAGCACATCCAGTGTCTAAAACCCAAGATGTGGAATCTCTAATAGACAAGTGAAGATCTATCATATAGATACCTGAAGCTTCGCCAAGCTTCTGCTTCTCCTGAGCCTTCATTGCAAGGTAGTCCTTGCAATTTCTTTTCCAGTGCCCCTTTTTCTTGCAGTGGAAGCACTCACCCTTTTCCTCTCCTTTGCTTATGTCCTTCTTTTGCTTTTGCTTGGACTGCTTCTTTGCATTGCCTTTCTCAAAGGCTTGCACTGCTCTCCTCTTCTTGTTGGACTTTCCAATCATGAGAACAGTGGGCTTTTCCTTCTTAAGGTTGCCCTCAGCAGTCTTCAGCATGTTTAGCATCTCAGCTAAACTCACCTTCTAGGACATAGGCAATGCGCTCAGACCTGAGGACAATCTTCAGGTTCTTGAGCCAATCCGAGTAGTTCGGGCCTGTCAGTTTGTTGGCATCCAGTATGCCACGGAGTGGGTTACCCGACGACATTTTTGCCAATAAAGGAAATGTAAATACAATTAACAGATGTTCATAATAATAATTAAATCTAGATTAGGACTTTAATCAAGATTAGCTCCCACTATTTTCCGGCAGACTGTATAACCCTCAGATATACAGAATGGGAGACACCGACGGTCTCCTAGTGGGGATCGGAATCTCACAGACTCATAGCATGATCTTGTGGATAGCACAACAAACCATACTATGATCTGAAAGCGGTCAACCCTTGACACTTGCAACTCTTGCAATATCCGATCTTATTTTGGCCCCTGAATTTTAATGACCTTGTGGATAGCACAACAAGTCATTAAATCCAGTCTAAGCAGTACCATCATTACGTAACGAGCATAGATTTGGATGTAGCCCTTGTGGATAGCACAACAAAGCTACACCGGTCCTCTATCCCGTTTAAGACATCACTATGCCATAGTTTTAGTCTGTCATCAGATTTGGCAAGCCTTGTGGATAGCACAACAAACTTACCCGATCTAATGGCAATCCTAAAACTATAATGATGGAGGGCCACGTAATTCATTCTCAATGATTACGCTACGGCTTAAAATTTAAACGAGGAGGGATTTTGACATATTTTATCTTGGTCTCTATATCTGCGTGCTATTGATATATAGAATTTGGAATATCGTATATTTAATTATATATATCAAAGCACATTCCACACATATCATATATATGAAGAAAAACGATGGATGATCATGGACTTTAACCTAGAGTGGCATTACCAGAGCCAGTTGGTAATCCACAAATATGGTGAACAAATGGCAACCCCGCATCTGATGCTTTAGCTTGATGTAACTTTATCTCCAGCAAGGTCCTGCATGGTACTCTCCTCCATCTCCGCCAATCCGCTTCTTAAAATTACAAGTAATATTTAAATTGGGCTCGCAGGCCCATAAATGTACATTAGATAATAATAAGAAACCTTGAACAAGTTAAGGGGAGTACATAACAGGAGGAAGATAGAATGTACAACCCGGATTTAATAGAGGGAGAGAGGGAGGCACGCAGTCCTCATAAATTACATCACATGCCATTAACCATAAACATCATCACATGACATCTAAGTCCATGATCATCCATCCACACATCAACACATCACATGCATTAATAAGCAATCATCACATAATTACTTATGAAAGAACTTTTATTTCAAAAATATAATAACTATATTTTGAAAACCATTTAACTAAACAATTTAGCTAACATGGATAACATCTAATCAACATTAGATAAACGTCATTCACCGTTGCTGCATGAATCCGCCAAAATTTACTGTTAATTAAATTAACAAGAATCACATTCTTTAATTAATTAACATGCATTAATTAGATGGTAGGAAATAACTAAAACAATTTTAGAATTCCTTAAACTAATTAAACATTGGGTCAAATATCTGAAAATTAATTTACAGAGAGTTAAAACAATTTTAAAAACTCTTAAAATTAATTTCAAAATTTTCTGGGATTTTAAAACATTTTTTTAAACAATTTAAAACTTAAAAAAATGGAGGTAAGTGGGGGCCGGTCTGGATCCGGGCGGGGCGGATCCGGTAGCCGGTCCGCCCAGAGGCGGCCCGACGCGAGCACCCGCGTGGGTGCCCCGGGTCCGGGTAAGTTGACCCGGACACGGGGGGCCCGCGGGGCGACCCGCGAGGGTCGCCCCTCCCGCCCGACAGGGGCTGCGGCCAGGGTGAAACCTTGGCCGCCGCCCCCACCGGCGCAGCGCCGGTGCGGCGCGGCCACGCCGCCCTCCGCGCCGCCTCTGGCGGCCGCGGAAGGTGCCAGCGGCGCCAGAGACCGCCTGCCATCGCCCCACAGGCCCAGAAAACCCATCCCGAAAAAGCCCTAAAAACCTGCAAAATTTCGCCCATCTTGGACTGTCCAAGAAGCATGGCGGCGGCATCTTGCAGGGGTTCGTGTGGCCTCTACAAAGGGCCAAACGACGCCACGAAGGGTTTTTCGCGAAGCCCTTGGTACCAGGAACAACTTTCGTGTACCAAACGGGAAGTGCACATCCCATGTGCGACCCAAGAACGAGGTAAAAATTAGGGATTCATGCAGAACGGGAATCGACGAAAACGCAAAATGACATTCATATGACGCCGATACCGATCGGGCCAGCAACCTGGCTCTGATACCACTGTTAGGAATCGATCGGGGCGCAGCAGAAACGTGATTTGCACAGATAGATATCGTTGCCAGCGGTCGGATCGAACAAAAACCTTGAACCCGCACAGGCAGATCTCATCTTTACCTTTGCGGGGTTGTGTAACTCCCGAATCCGGGGAGGAGGTGGCACAGGAGGCGCCGGTGCTTCAAGCCGTTCAAGTGTCCGGCCTCTAGACGTATCCACGCGAGCTCCGGACGCAGACAGGATCTTCTCATTCTCCACGCGTCTCCCGGATCTCAGCTCCACAATGTGTCGTAGAGAGGAGAGAGAGGGTGGGGGGCGCCCTGGGAGAGAGAGAGGAGGGGGGCGGCCAGGGTTAAGCCTGGAGCTTGGCCCAGGGTTTAACTCTCAGCGTATATTTATAGACACCGCGGTTTTTCATAAAAACCCAGTCATTGTCTATAAAGAACACATTGCCCAGTCTGCTCGGAACTCTATTGCGTGTGACCCTCTAGGCCCAAGTGTTAGTCCAGTTTTCTGCCCATTAAGCCCAATAACTCTTTATTGACTTCTTGCAATTAATTAATATCTCATATTAATTAATTACACAATCAATTATCGTCTCACGATAATTGATCGGGCTTCCAATCAAGTTGGGTGCCAAGCAACACCACTTGATCCTGGAAAGCATTGGGGTTCAGCAACCCAATCAAGGAACCTTTTTCCGTCATCAGTTACCATGTGACTATAATCCTTCGCTCGCACAATGCTCCCGAGTGCACTTAGGGTATGGTCAACTGTCAAACCCTAATATGTGCACTCACCTGGTTTAGATGCCGCATAGCATTATCAGAAAACTCCATTTTCTGATAAGTAGTCTTGCCCTGGCCAGGGACTATCAGGCATCCTTCCGTAGAGCATTCACTCTCTTATTACCGAGAGCGAGCGATCCCATATTGACCACACAATCACCTTCGAAGGTATTCCGCTAGATCCGAACACTTAACTGATTAAGACCTCATGGCTAGAGATCTATAAGTCAAGGTCAAAACCCAGAAGTCCACCAACAAGGTGTCCTTGGTGTCTCAAGTCTAAGGACCAATCACGCCACTGTGACAATGAATCTAGCTGGTTGACAGTTAGGTAACATTACCATCCAGCGATTCATAACGGATCAGTTCAGTGAACTCATTCCCCAATGAGCACCTACAAATTCACCTTAGTGTCTCCACACAAGTGACTATGAGATCAGTCACCCTCATCATATGAGCAGGTGCAACCTGTACTAGTCTAACCGGATATCTGATGTCCTTCTAGAATATCCTCCGGCTAGGAACAATTAAGAATATACGTTTAAAGGATATTAATCTCATTGTTATGATCTCATCATAATTAATATCCATTGCGCATATTCATGGACTTCATAATGAAACGATAAACGAATTACACATAACGAATATAAAAGTCTTATTATTATTATCAAAGAACAAGATTGTACAAGTTATGATTGGCTTGAGGACATCCATAACTAACAGTACTATGATGTCCATTTCATCGATTTGGACAATGAAAAGGACTTCATTGATCTATATCCGACTCCGCATGATCTTGAAGATGGCGGACATGCTAACATCGACAAATTGGTCGAGCTCAACCCTGGGGAACTGGAGGACCCCTGACCAATCTTCGTCAATGCCCTCCTTAATGAAGAATAGAGGTAATCGTACAAGCAGCTCTTACTAGAGTTCAAGGGCTACTTTGTCTAGACATACAAACAAATGCCGAGTATGGATCCCTCTGTGACCAAACATGAGCTGTCAATACTTCCTACTACCAAGCCAGTCAAGTAGGCCCAAAGGTGCATGTGCTAGAGTTGGAACTTAAAGTGAACTCTGAAGTGTACAAGCTCCTTGAGGTTGATTTTACTGAGCCCTATCTCTACCCAACCTGGCTGACCAATATAGTATCGATGAAGAAAAAAAATGGCCAAGTCCAAATCTTCATAGATTACAAGGACTTGAATAAAGCCTGCCCAAAGGACGACTTCCTAGTCCCAATCACCAAACCTATGGTCTATATGACCACGGGACATGAAGCATTATTCTTCATGGACGGATCGTTGGGCTACAATCAAATTCATGTTTGGCCACCAAAGATAAGGATCACACTGCCTTCACATCTCCCAAAGGGATCTTCAACTAAAAAAGAATACCCTATGGCCTGAAGAATGCTGAGGCCACCTACCAAAGGACCATGACCAAGATCTTCGGTGAAATGCTCCACAACTTGGTCGAGTGCTATGTTGACGACTTGGTTGTCACGTCCAGAAGGCTAGAAGACCATTTGGGTGACTTACGCCAGGTCTTCGAGAGGCTTCGTCAGCACCAATTAAAGATGAACTCGATGAAGTGTGCCTTTGGCATCTCGAGTGGAAAATTCCTCAACTTCATTATTAGGTATTGAGGGATAGAAATTGACCCTGACAAAATTAAGACGTTTAGAGAATTGCCGCCACCTAAAAATTTGACGAAGCTGAAATCGCTCCAAAGGAGATTGGCCTATATTAGGCAATTCATCTCCAATCTCTCGGGAAGATGTGCTCTCTTTGACATACTGATGAAGAAAGGGGCCGACATCATTTATATGGGAACAAGAATGTCAAGATACCTTGAAAAGATCAAAGAATACCTCCTCACTCCTCACTCCTCCCTATTAGTTATGAGTGCCCTACAAGCCAACACATACTAGTGATGGCACTTGTAACTATGTAGTAATCTCTTTTGGTAATAATGTCAATGGTATTTTCTCACTTTATATTACATACATGAGATGATGTTTATATTGTGATATCCATGGGTTTGTGTAATTGAAATTAGATCATGATAATGAGACTAATTCTCTTTAAACGCAGATCCTAAATATTCTTGGTCATAAGTTACTTGAGAAGGTTATCGAGATAACCGGATAGATCGGTATGTTGTATACCTATTCATATGATGGAGGTAGCTGGTCTCGTAGCTACTTATGTAGAGACACTAGGGTATGGCGAATGCACACTACAAAAAAAATGGCATTAGAGACCAAATCTGAGACTGAAATATTCGGTCACCATTCAGTCTCAGATATGAGACCAAATAGTGACTGAAAAATTCGGTCACTAATACTTCTAATTAGTGACCGAAAACCATTCGATCACAATTCAGTCGCAAATTAGCGACTGAATTGTGACCGAATATTTTAGCCTCAAAAATAGAGATTAAACTGTGATCAAAGAATTCAGTCACAATTCGATCTCAAATATAGAGATTGAATAGTGATTGAATATTTTGGTCTCAAATACAAAGACTGAGCTGTGACCAAATAGAATTCGGTCACTAAGGCCATGTATTTGGCGTTTTCAAGGATGAAATTATGTGACCGACGCAATTCAGTCACAATTCGGTCTCAAATATAGAGACTGAATAGTGACTGAACACAGGTCGGTCGCTAATTTTGTGACTAAATTCTTTCAGTCACAATTTGGTCTCTATATTTGAGACCAAGTTGTGACCGAATTTCATCGGTCGCAGAATTTCATCCCTAAACACGTCAAATACATGGCCTTAGTGACTGAATTCTAGTCGATCATAGTTTGGTCTTTGATTGGCTACTGAATTGTGACCGAATTTATTTCGGTCGCTGAATGTCGCAAGATTTGGGACTGAATAATTATTCGGTCACTATTCCTGCCCTTTCTCTTCTTGCCCCTACTCTTTTCTCCTCTCTCGCTCTATCTCTTCTCGCTCTGTCTCTTCTCTCCCGCTCTGTCGCCATCATCCACATCCCTGCCATTGGTCCGATCGCCATCGTCGCTCCCCGTTGCCACTGTCGCACCATCGGTCTCACCACCGGAGCTCCACGTCGTTGCCGTCTGGAGAGAAGCTACCACATAGCTGGTAAGCTCTCTCTCTCTCTCTCTCCTCTCTCTCTCTCTCTCTCTCTCTCTCTCTCTATTTGTGCTTGTGTGTGTGCGTGTTGTGTTGTCCTCTCTCTCCTCCCCCTCTCCACTTTTTGCTCTCTCTCTCTCTACGCCTGTGTGTGCGTGTGTGTGTTTCCCTTTTTCTCTCTCCAACTATATGCTTTCTCTCTCTCTCTGTGCGTGTGTTGTGCTGTGTGTGTGTGTTGTTTTCTCTCTCTCTCTCTCTCTCTCCCCTCTCTCTCTCTCTCTCTATATATCTATATATATATATATGTGTGTGTGGTGTGTGTGTGTGTGTGTGTGTCTGCTCTCTCTATATATTTGTATGTGTGTTGGGGTTGGGGGTGGGTGTTGTTGGGCTGCGGGGAGGGTCGCGGTGGGGGCAGACAACGGGGTGGGGGGGTGGTCTCTCTCTCTCTCTCTCTCTCTCTCTCTCACTGTCCAGGCGGGAGGGGGGCCTTGGTGGAGGGGGAAGAGGAGGGCTTCCCACTGGAAGAGGGTGCTGGCAGTGGCAGGATATATATATATATATATATATATATATATATATATAGTATTATTATGCAATTTTGCACATATTGTGTCATTTTATAATATCTTTTTCATGTTATATCTCAATTAAATACTAATTAGTCAGATAATTAGTTAAGAAGACAAAAAATTTTAATGCAAAAATATGGAGTCCAAAATGTGCATTTTGGAAGATTTAGAAAGTACACAACAATATATTTTAATGATTCTAAAAAATATTATGTCGAATAAAAATAAATATTAAGATTATATATATTAAGGTAAAGAGCTCTTTTATTTCTTGTACTCTCGATTGGGTTTCACACAACTCTATGGGAGGACTTCACTACACTACATCTATTTGTTGTAGCACTCTTTTGGCCATCCATGTCTGTTGTTGGAGGGAAAGGAAGGGGACATATCAAAAGGAATTAATCATCAATAACCAATATGGGCCTTCTTCTGTCTGCCCCTTTCCAACCCCCTTCCCCATTTCCAACACTCGCACCTTTAATTTATTTCTTCCCCTTTTGTTGTGCATGCCTCATGTCGGAAAGGGGACATGGCTTTCACCTTTTGATCCGATCCCCACCGTCCGATTTGCCCCATTTGTGTCTTCTACTGGGAGTGGTGTCTTCGGGTCATATTGTATGAACATATGGCTTTTGGAATCCTCACTGAATACTGGTTTTGACTGGTGGATGCTTTGTGGTTAGCCCACATTTAGCTTGGTGTCAACCTTTATAATTCGATTAGATGGGGATGAGAAATTAACTCGAGTTTGATTACATATACCTTGATTCAGGTGCAAAATCCTCCGATTTAATAACGGCCTTATCGTTGTTATTAAATTTTTAACTAGGTATATAATCGGTGAGACTTGAAACGAGCCAGATCAGTCAGTATCATACTTAAATAAATCTCCCACTATTATATATACTTGGCTCTAAGTTATTTGAGTTGATAACTTAAGATTTTCTAAGGTTCTTGACGACTAAATCTAAAGCTGGAGACCATGACAATGCAAACCTTTTAAAGTGATCATGGGAAGAACAAATGAGATAATGCAAAAAGCAGCGGGGATCCCACTTGAAACCCTGTTGTGAGTTCCCCATGTACTACTTCAAAATACCGAATGAAAGGCCACCAGAAACGACACAACAAAAGTAATTTTATTCAGTGGGGTCACTAGAATGTTTTCTAATATTTGAATAATTTCTATATAATATATAATATAAATAATAATTTTAATTTATATTTAAACTAAAAAACAAACCTGCTATTAACATATATAGCAAATCACAAAAATATATGTAAAGTGAGCCACCACCAAAGCTCGTTGAATCACATTTATATAGCAAAATCCCAAAAGACATAATGTAAGCACCATTCAAACTTGCTTCACATTCGTATATAGCATCACAAAATTTTTTTTACCTAACTACCCTTAGTCTAAACACAGTAAGATTTTAAATTTGTATTAGTATGTTGTTTCTTAAGAAATGAAAATTCCAACTTCATAAAACGAAGAAAAAATATTAGCATAATCATCAGAAGAATAAGTCCAAACATTTGAAATAAATATAAAAGAATTTAAAATTCTTGAATCTAAGTATCGAGGAGGGCCGCGGTGGGAGGGGGTAGAGAAGAGTGTGTTTAAAAGGGGCCAAGGAGGGCTCCGGTGGTGGCCAATTAAGAAGTTTAACACCTTTTAAATTGTGTCATTTGGAGAGTTTAAACAGTGAGGTTCAAATGGAAAATAGAGGTTTACCTGGCTTACTTGAAGGGACCAACAGTGGGATTTTATATCGATTTCGGATGGCCTTGAAGTGAGGTTTTTTTTTTTTTTTTTTCTTTGGGAGATGTTTAAGGGTATTGAAGGGGATTAATGGGTGGTTCAAGGAAAGGGTTTTAGGGGTGTTTTAGGGGAATTGGGGCCGAACAAGCTTTGCCTTGGGGGGTTTTTATGGGGCTGTTAAAGGATTTAACAGGGGGTTTAACAGGGGTTTAATGGGGTGTTTTATATGGGTTTAAAGGGGGCTGTCCAAGCACCCTTTCAAGGGGCTAGTAGTGATGGCCTTTGGAGTTTTGAAAGGCTTATGAAGGGGCTACATAGGGGGCTTTGAAGAGCCTTAGAGGGGCTTCTATAGAGGGCTTTAGCAGGGTTTGAGAGGGCTATGGGAGGGGCACCTTATGGGGGGCTTCAGATCTGTGGAAATTGTTGGGATTCATGGGCTTTTTTTGGGGGGTGGGAGTTTCTGGATTACTGGGGGAATTTCATGGGATTTTTTGGTTTTGGAATTTTTGGTGCCAACAATATGCTAAGGGTTTTGGTTTATAGTTTTTCATTGTCAAGAAATAAACATTTAAGAGTATATATTTTATAAATAAATTACATATATACTGAAAATAAAAATGAAAAAAATGATGTGCAAGTAATTGTTTCCATTTCCATTAGGAAAAACACACGTGGATCAGAATGTCAGAGCTCTTTAACTAACCACTATCCTAGTCAAATGTAGGTAGATAATTACAAGGTTGTTGCAGTAGTGCATGCAGGTTGACAGGTAGGTTCTGTCCTGGTTAGATGTAGGTAGATTATAGGAAGGAAGGCCAGATGACTGATGAATCCCTTGGTTTTTTTTTTAAATTAAACCTAGTTGGATAAGCAGAGACCAGGTAACTACACTGAAATTCTTATTAGACAACAGTAGATCATTGATAGTATATTGTCGATAACTTCTTAAGAGTATATTGGAGATTTTATGGGTTAATTGTTTACTTTCAATTTAGTGATTAGTATTGCACTTCTTATTTTAATACAATTTTATATGTATGTGTGAATTTGAATTAGTATTGCACTTGTTCACATGCAAGACTTTATTTTCATTTTCCTTTCATATTTATGTGACATTTAATTTGAACTATGCATGCCATAGCAATTTTATACTACACACACCTCACGAGAGCATGTAAGCCCATGTCAATGAACCTTCCAGTTCAAGACTTTGGGATTGATGTGCACGAGTTTCATTTTCAATGATGAGAATGTCTATATCTAACTCAAAGTTTTGAATTGTCAGGTTTTGGACAGTCTGTGAATGTTTGATCTCACTGAGGTGGTCATTTACTATATATGTTTGTTCAACTTGTTGAAAATTTCAGTTGCATCTTCTCACTCCTCTCTGGTATATCTTTATTGATTTTGAAAATTTTCTTAACCACTTAGAAATAAGTGTTTAAGAAAATTTCTTAACCAATAGATATTTTTGATATATCGGAGAGGTGTGGGGAGATGTTGTCAAAATTTTCAGAAAATTGTATAGACACATAATAAATGGCTATCTGAGTGCGATCAAATATTCATGAATGGGTAAAAAGTAATAATCTAAATAATATATCTTTCATATTCAGTTCAGTTACGTCGAAGGATGTGTGAGAATGGTCAGACACTTATTGTTCTAAGTTTGAGTTTTAAAGTTATTTATGTGTTAATATTTGTTGAGCGTAGGAAGAAATGCCAACAGACCATTCATGGATGTATCGTAGACTAGTTGATAATGTGGTGTCTATGGAGTTTAGGGTCGGAGTTGAGACTTTCATTCAGTTTGCATTAGAGAATCCAAATGCAACAGTAGACAGTAACGGTTGCATCCAATGTCCTTGTAAGATTTGTAAAAATCTGAAGTGGGTTTCACCTGGGAGATTCAGCATCACTTATACAGAAAAGAGTTTGTTGAAGGTTCTATGAATTGGACATGTCACGGTGAAGGTCTATGGTCATACGAGCCTACTAATGTGGAAGGCACAAGTTCGTATGTGGATATTGTTATAGATGCAGCTGGTCCCACATTTAATGTACACGAGAATCCTGTATATGCTGAAGAATTGCCGACCAAAAGGGTAGAAAGATTTTATCAATTACTTAAGGATGTTGATTAGCCATTGTGGGATGGTTGTGAAAAACACACTCGCTTGTCTGCGGTGTCATAGTTGCTGAACTTGAAATCTAAATTTTACATCATTGAGAGTTGTTTTGATCGTCTCCTACTCATCATCAAGAGTATGTTGCCTCGAGATGAGAAGTTGCCCTCAAAATTTTATCGTGCTAAGAAGATGATCAATGAGTTAGGACTTGGATACGTGAAAATAGATACATGTCATAATCATTGTATGTTGTATTACAAAGAGGATGCAGATTATAAGGTATCGTGTTCTATTTGTCATCATAATAGGTTTAAACCTAAAAGAGGGGCCAATTCTAAGGGAAAGAATATATCTTATGCGTCATTGCGGTATTTTCCCCTCATACCTAGACTACAGTGGATGTATATGTCCTCAAAGATAGCTCGACATATGAGATGATACGCAGCCTACTTAATATGGTACTGTGTGTGCATGTTTGTATCTGAATATTGCCATGATTGTGCCCTATTCCACGCTATATTTACAACACTAGGGTGTCCCATCGTGATTGTCAAAGAGCTGTAGATGTCTAGAGATAAGTCTTCTTCTCGCCGGGTCTTGCTAATTCGCTTCGTGTGGCGATTTTGATGACTTGAAAAGATTAAAAAAAAAATGGTGATCGTGAGGAATTTTTTACCTCTACCCGGAGGATGATATGATCATGTGATGTCTCGATGTGGGAGATATTCGGATCCACTCGATCCCTTTCCTTCAGTCGGACAAAGGATGGGGGCTCCACAGTAAATGTTTCAGACTTCCTACGAGAAAAGACAATAGAAAGAACCTCTTATACTGAAAATTAGTGTAGCAAATGTTCATATAGAAAACAGAAACACATAATAGAAGGGGAGCTTACCGGTTGGAGGTTTGAGAGGGAGGACGACCAAATATTATGGCCGCCTCCCCGCCGTTCTTTTTTAAAAGAAAACCCCTTCAAAAAGTTGGGAGAGGTGATCTACGCGCATGTGTGCACAAGTATGAGGAGCATGCAATATGTATCTGATGAAAAATTAATGAGCAAAGAGAGGGAGGAAGAATTGAAAGAGCCTCCTGTTCAACAGGTACAAGCGCAGTGACACAGAAATCTTCTCCAAGATAAGATGTTTCTTCAAGACTCCGACGACACGCCAGGGAAGCGGATCATCACTGGGGGCGTCCACTACAGGACTCTGGGTGTTCCTCGCCGGGTGCTGCTGCGAAAAGGGTCAGGTGATGGCGATGGAGCACGGCAGCGTTCTGTGATGGTTGTTGGCGTGAGGAAGACTGTGCGATGGAATGAAGGTGGTTTCTGTGTGATGGACATGGAGTGTGGTGTTCTGTGTGAAGGACACGTCGTGATCTCCCTCCTCTAGCGATGACGGCTGGGTATGAAGGCTGCTGGAGTGGGAGTGGTTAGTTCCACACACGAGGTGGACATGCATGCTATGTCTTCCACCTGCACAGGGGTTACGCATACCGAGCGAGAGGTGGGGTGTAAGTGTGTGGGAGTTAGGGAGTTGGCCGAGGACGTGGGGGGCTAGTGAGAGGGAGATGCTGGCCGTAGAGATGCATGTATGTGCACGTGCATGGGGCCACGCATGCATGTGAGAGGTGAAGCTGGCGTGCGTGGGGTGGGTGGTGGGGATGGGGTCACAGTAATGGCGATAGGTAGGATTTTTACGTAGAGATCTTAAGTGAGATGGATTTTAGGTGGGTACGGTTGGAGTTTTGTTTTGTTGGTTTTAAAATGGATTTAAATAAGTTTGGATGAGAGGGTTACGTGGGTTACCATGTGTTTAAATGGGATGGGTTGCTTATGGATTTTAAATAAGTTAAAGTGGGATGGATTACGTAGGTTTAGGTTGTGGGTATGTGGATTGGATTTTAATTGTTATTTTTTATGGTTGTATTTTAAATAGGATGGGTTTTTGGGTTGGTTTATTTATGTGAGTTTTATGGGTTTTATGTGTGAGCTATATTTTAATTGTGAGTTTTATGGATTTTAATTGTTGTGTTTGTTAATTATTATTATTATTATTATTATTATTATTATATGAGCTTGATTAAGGTGAGTTTAAGTGGGATTTAGCATGGTGCCGAATACACACACGGGGACAGCTGGGGAAGGTGGAAGAAATGGAGAGCACACAAGCACATCACTTGCGGCACACATAATTGTCGTCAGACATCTTGCAAATGACACACAAACATGTCACCAACAGACATTGACGATGGAATATTCTGTCGTCAGAAGAACATTAACGACAGTCAAGAATGTCATCAAGAACATTAGCTATGCTGGAGATTTTAAGTGAAATTTGTCACTGGACCTGACAAATAATGGGCATAATAGGCTAAGAAATGGGTTTTGCGAAGATGATCATAAATTCCGTGTCTACAACATTGTGTTGACAAACTGTAGCACCCCGAAAATTCAGAGTAATAAAATAGGCATAAATTAAAATAATAGCTATTATTCAAATACTAAAAAGGGTAAATATAAAAATATTATTATCACATGTTTAAGATGCAACGAGAAGTATCAAAACAAACATCATGTTGGACTATAACAATATCCCCTAACATCCGGTGATGAACTCGAGCCAAGTCCAATGCCATTTTAGATAAATTAGATAAACTCGATAATTATGATAAAAGTTAGTTAAATATTACACACTATTATCACATGTGCTATGATGCATCTAAAATTCTGTAAAAAATTGTAGTTAGACTTTAAATAACTCATTCCAATGACCCATAAATAAATTTGGGCAATAAAATTCATTTGAGCCAAGTTAAGATAATTGTCACTTCTCATCTAAATAGTAAATTAGATTATAAGTCACCAAAACCATTTATCAACATATAAAATAAGTCCCAAAATGTTATAAAATTATGATGGATCCCAATCATTTCTCTAACTATCCATCAAGAAAATTGGGCAAAAGATGACTCTTGGGCCATGAATAAATTCAAGATAGGAAATAACTTGAAATTCAGAAATGTCAACTAAACAAGAATAATGCGTTAAATACTCATCCAATGCATAGTTATTGGACTCCAAATTGAGCCCAACTCATGGGTACAACTCAGAGATGTGTTTCCCACTTTGTCTCCATCCCTAATTGGGAGAGAAATGTTGTGTATGGAATGAATATCTAGCGGGGGGTGAATAGATATTGACCACTTACAAAATATTAAGAACTCGAGACTATGATCAAATCAGACGAAGCAAGTTTGCCAATGCACAGCACACCACGCAATGCAAGCAAAATTTTTAAGGTGGTTCGGCTCCAGTGTGGAGACCTACATCCACCCCTCACTAAATCAAGTGAGGCTTCTCTAGCAACTCAAATGTGTGAAACACTCACACAACCGCTGATTCACAGCTTCTTACAGTCTACTGATTCACAGCGTCTTACAGTCTGCTGATTCACAACTTCAAGATTGTATCAATCTCACAATCCTTACACACAAAGTGTAGGATCAGTCCGTCTACTTCAACTGGAGCAGACAACCAAGCAGATTGGTGTATAGAAGAAATAGGAAAAATCAAACGAAAGAAAATTCTGAATAAATGCAGAAATATTCCAAACACTGTGTGCAGTTTCACTGGAGTTGAGATCTGATCAGATTTCTCCTCGAAATCCCAATTGCATCTTCTTCAGGCTTGAGCTCATCAAATTCCTCTTTTGGCCGCAGCTTAAGGATCAATTGTCTCTGAATTGATTTGAATTATGATGCTCTGCTTCAATTGATCAGCACCAAAAATCTTCATACAGGAAGAAGATGAGATCAGCATCCTTTCATCTTGATGAGTGACTCCCCCCGAAGTCTGCTCTTCTCTTGAACTCAAGCTCTTGCTCTCTCTGCACTTTTTTTTTGCTCTCAGATGCTCTGCACTTTTTCTCTTTATGTGTGTTACCTTATGCAGAGGACGACGTGCCCTTTTTTATCAGCATCACGGAATCTTTTAGGTGGGCCCAACACGAATCCCAATTCGTTGGGAGATACTTTTGCCGCCAAAAAGGGTATCTTCCATAACCTTGTAAGGTGTACCTAAAATTCCAATCATTGGGCCTCGAGTCACATAGCTGGAACAAACGCTGGCAGATACTTTTCATCACTGGAATATAAGGGTCAGAGAGTCGACACACCTTGAGCATAGTGTCGATGCACACATAGAACTTGACTTAGACCAGTGAAGATGCTTCAATAGAGTCGACTTCATGCCTTCATGAGTCGACCTCATCCAATTGATTGTTGTTCTGACTGGCTGTCCATGAGTATGGAGTTGACCTTGTAGCATCTTAGTGTCGACCTTACATAATGGTAGAGTCAACCTAACCTTCATCTGGAGTCGACCTCATACAATTCTTTTCTCTAAGCGCTAACAGGAAACTTGACTAGTGTCGACCTGATACTCATCTGGAGTCGACCTCATGCAATTCTTTTCCTTCAGTGCTAACCAGAAGATCAACTAGTGTTAACCTGTCCTTTAACTAGAGTCGACCTTGTGTGCCACTTTAGACTTCTGTATACTACTGGAAGACTATCCAGTGGTGACCTAATCCTTGGGTAGTGTTGACACAAGTGCATTACAGAACTTCAATAACTCATTCTCTGAGGCATGTGTGTCGACCTGTGAAGCGACCAAAGTCAACACACAAATGAGAACTTTTGACTTTATGAATTTTCCTGTGATACAAAAGACTTGTGTTAGATATTTATGACATTTTTGCTTGACTTATGACATCATCAAAACCAGGGACACAACAATCTCCTTTTTGATGATGGCAACAATATTCATAGAAGTTTTGACTATGGGTTAAATTTCATATATAATCAGGTCACCTTACAAACACAAGCAATCCATACAAGCAATCCACACAAGTCCACACTATAATAATTTACACAAGCACTTTGATGATTTCATTACTGATGAAAGTGTTACAAGCAGAAACAGAAAATTACATCAAAGTCAAAAGTCTATGAGATGTTCTCCCCCTTTGACATAATCAAAACAAGAGAATCACTGAGGAGAAGGAGGTGGTGGAGGTAATTGCCGAATGTGTCTTCTCTCAATCCTTGCCAGTCTGACTTCCAAATCATCATAATTCTCTCGAAGATAGATTTGGATAGCAGTCAACCTGGTGTCCAGAAAGCTTTGCATTTCACCCAACTTGGTAGAGACAACAACTGGTATGTGATCTGCCCCATGTGGCATAGGAGGTGCAGCAGTAGAAGAAGTTGCATGATGGCTCTCAACAGTTTCAGAGTCTCCATGGAGCTTCCAAACTTGTTCAAAATCAAATTTCATAGATCTGATATGATGAGCCATTTCTGAATGATATTCTCTCAGAATGTTCATGTTCTCAGTCATTTGTGTATAAGACTTTCGCAGAGCTGGAAGATCAGCTAGCTTTTTTTATCCTTTTTGCATTGCCTCTTCAACTGATTGTAACTTGTCAAAAAATTGTGCTTGAGTATAGGCTGCACTATTGAAAACCTCTCCAATTCTTTCTATGAGCTTGTTAGATCTTAAGGCTGCAAATCTAGTTGCACTACAAGAAAAAACGCTTATAGAGACCGATTATTTCGGTCCTATTTTGGGACCGAATAGGGACCAAATTTTCAGTCTCAAATATTGAGACCGATTATATTCGGTCCTATATTCGGTCGACCGAATAGGGACCGAATAATCGGTCTCTATATTTGGGACCGATTGCATACGATCCATATTCGGTCCCCAAAATAGGGACTGAATATGGACCCGAATTTAATCGGTCTCAATATTTGAGACCAAATTTCGGTCCCTATTCGGTCTCAAAATAGTGACCGAATAGGGACCGAATATAATCCGTCTCTAAATTGGTCTCTATTTTTTGTAATTTATTTACGCAAGAATTAACATGCATCTAAATGTGAACATGTGTAGGTAGTGATAGGTATGTGTAAAAGAGTATATATTTATAGTATATATATGTGTGTATTAAAAGAAATGATAAAATAATGTCAAAGAAATAGATAAACTTCCTGCATGTATATATACGTGTAAGTTTGTGCTTGTTAGTGTCACAGGGGAGTGTGTGAGGTGTTAGAAGGAAGATAGATAATACGTGGGGAGAGTGTGGAAGTGCTTATATGCATGTGCAAGTATAAAAGGGGTTGGCGGCGGAAGTATTGGGAGAGGAAGAAACGCCAAAAGGGGAGAGTTCGCAGAAGGAAAAAGGGCTAACTTGATTTTCTGGAAATAATGAAGAAGGAATAAGGTGCATAAGATAGGTACTTTCACATTACCTTTAAGATAATAATTTTTTTCTTGATCTTAATCTAGTTTATAAGTCAAGAACTTCAGTTAATATAAATCAAAACAAATGTTCCATCTGAAGTTTCATTTTTAAAGGCTACTATATGATTTCTGGAATTGCGTGATCATCATGTAGGATATATTTATGTATCTCCTTTCTTTCGTGTCTCCATCTTTGGTTAGGATCTTGAATATTTACCCCTTGATTTACGTGCCATAAAGATCATTAGGTATACTTTTTGGTCTCTTGTGTACGTGTCTTAGCTAACACTCATGTCTTAGGCAAGTGTTTTGTGAAGGATTCTTCTTCTTCTTCTTCTTTTCTTCTGACTGTGTTCTGGAAGCAGTGGTAGTGTCAACACTATCTATCCAGCAGTGTCAGCACTATCTGTCCAGTAGTGTGACCTATCTGTCTAGTAGTGTCAACACTATCTATCCAGTAGTGTTAATCTATCTGTCCAGTAGTGTCAACACTATCTGTCCACTAGTGTTGACCTAGCTATCTGTCCAGTATTGTCAACACTATCTATCCAGTAGTGTCAACACTATCTATCCAGTAGTGTTGACCTATTTAATTATCCCTTATAGTGGCGTCGACCTATCCCTTCATATTATCGACCTATACCTTGCAGAGAGTTGACACTATCCTTCAATGTGTCAACACTCTCTTCTAGCTATTCAGGTTGACACACCCTGTATTCAAGTCAACCTAACTCCTGTTTCCAGTGACTTAGGTCGGCACACCCATGTTCCAGGTGGACACACCCTGTTAATTAGAATTCTTTCTTGAAATAACTTTTACATGAACTATTATATACTAATTAATTCCAGATTTACTTGAAATAATTATTAAGCTACTCCTTCTTCTGAAAAGTGATTTATAATGTATTCATGTAATTAGTCGATTTGTTTGTCTCATGTTCTTGAAAATTCACTTGTAATGTCTAAAACTTGGGATTTCTAGATCTCTCATGAATTTACAATGCTAGAATGACCCAATAAAAGGGCCCTGACCTGGTCCTGGGAGGAGCACCCAAAAGTACTTGTGTCCATGGGAGTGTGAATAGTTTGGTGTGGCATTGCACCTAAAGTACATGTTAAAAATTTCTAGACATCTGGTTTCATATAGTGTACATGTGAGTATTTGAAACTCAATATCTAATTGTTCAATATAACATGAGAAATTCTCACTTCCTGAGAACTCACCTGTATAAATTTGTTTACTTGACTTTTCTTATTTCTGATTTTACCATTTACTTGACAATACATGTCTAACATCATCACAATGGCATATTTGCGACACATGGTTCAAGATGTTCCATTTTTTGGCGATAAGAACCGACGAAGCGGCCTAGCTCTCGATCCACTTGTGGTAGGAAGTTTTCCTTCTATGCGCACTGCGACGTCACAACTTTTTCATGCAATTTGATTACCTATCCAATCTAGCTAGATGCACCTGATCTGCTTCCCATCTCCAAAAGTTTATCTTCAATGTTGTCAGACGTTGGTAATATCATGATACCAAATCAATATTATCGGCACATGCACTTGCATGTGGCATAATTTTTATTTACTTTTAAACATGCACGTTTATATTTCAATAATAATTAAAATACTATAGAAATAAAAATTAACTATATTAGTATGTAATTTAAACTTAAATATGCTCAATATATATTTCATTCATCTAAAAGATATTATCAAAAATTGATAATTATTTATTGATATTTAAAAAATATATACTTAAATTTGGTATTAGATTTTATCTAACTTAGGTCAACAACTACTATAAATACTTAATACATGCATGCACAACACCCACTCCATCGTATATTTAAATGTAACATTTATACTAACAAACATATATAAATATATATTCTAATATATGTAAATCTTATTTTGTGTATGTTATAGATATTCAAGTATGGTATATATTTAGTCATATATATATCTAATAATATTTAAATAAATATAAATATCTATTATATAAATAATTATTTAGTTAATTAATCATTATATATATATCTCTCTCTCTCTAAAGTTCCCCCCAAATCTTCATGTTCCCCCCAAATCTCCTAGCCAAAGTTGAAACCCCAAATCCCTGCGCGGCCCTGCCTCCTCCCTCCCGTCGTCATCTCGGTCGGCCAACAGCGCGGCCAGCGACCTCCCGACGTCGGCGAGGCGGCGACCTGCTGAGTGCTGTCGGATCTCTGCAAGACGCGGCAGCGGCTGCTACTCCTCTGCGAGGCGGTGGCGGTAAGTGTCCGGTCCTCCCCACCCTCCGGCTTGGCGGCTCCCTCCCCTCCTCCCCTCCCCCCCCCCCCCCCCCCGACTCCTCCCTGTCAACACCCCCACCCCGGATCCCTCGCTCCCTGCACACCCCCTCCTCCCACACCCCCACCACGGATCCCTCGCTTCCTGCGCACCCCCTCCGCCAACACCCCCACCACATGTGCACCCCCCCCCCTCTACCATCATCCCCAACCCAGGTCCCCTCCCTCCCTGCGAAACCCCACCACACCCGGCCCCCTCCCTCCCCGCGCAACTCCACCCCCTTCCCTCCTCTGCGAACACCCCCCAACTCGTGCACACTCCCCCTTTGCCATCACCCCCGCCCCGCTCCCTCCCTGCGCGAACACCCCCCTCCCCTCTCTGCCAACACCCTAGCTCCCTCCCTCCTGCACAACCCCCTCCCCTCTCTGTCCATTTTGGTCTTCCTGTCGTGTTGGTCTGTTTGCGCTTTCTCTCTCTCTCACACTCTATTCGTGCGTGTTTGTGATCAAAGAAGACCGAGGAGGAGAAATGGAGGTCCTACCAGTACGTGGGGAGGACGGGCTCCGTGCACCTCCTGCAGCTGTCGGGAGCGGACATCAGTGTCGAGGAGATCAGGTCGGCGTCGTCGGTGTCCGATTCCTACTACCCCCGTCCATCCACGACACCTTCGTCAGCTCGCCACAGTCGGATCGTGCCGCTCATGGTATTGAGATCTTCTTTTCTTCTTTCCTCCCTTCCCTGTATCGTGCTGAAGGTTTCGATTTCCAAACACCCCCTCTTTTAATCGGGTAAGTTTTTACCATGTGATGGATCAGAGTTTTGCTCCGGCAATGTTTTCACGAGCATTAACTTGAATTTACATAATTGGAGGGTGGACAGTTCTTGACGAGATTGTGATCGTAAACAGGTCAACGCCGCATGTTGGTTACGGTTAATTGCAGCTGCTTCCCTTTTTTACTCACTGTTCTAATCTTCTGGGAAGATCAATCCCAAGCACTAGTGTTCTATCCTCCTTGCGTAGTTGGCATCTTGTAGGTGTCTGTTTGGTAGTGGAGGAGCTGGCCGTTGTCTATCTGTTTAAGGATGTCATCGGTTTGTTAATGAGAAATGGATTCCCCAAAGGAAGTCATGTGCCAACTCCACGCCTCCCTCCCTTTTGAGTTCAATGATCATGGAAATATACAAGAAGACTGGCAATTTGGAGTTTGTGAAAAAATCACTTTCATCGCTTCTGAAAGAGCACAGTTTCTAGGACTCAGGTACTAGGAGTTTCTCTTTCAAAATAACATTATTGATGGATTGCTCTTCCTATATTAGTTGCTGTATTTATTTATTTTATCGTATTGCTTGATCATGCTCGTCTATTCTTTTTTGCTCAAAGAGATCCATAAATTGACAAAAAAGGATGGCCCTGTGAATGTGATGTCTGGAGTGGCAAAACATGAGAGTCAAGTTAATGAAAGTGAGGAATCTATTTTAAGTTGACATTGGTGTCTAAAAAGTATGCAGGTCAATTCTAGATATGTTCAAAATAAATGCTGAAAAAAAACTTGTTATACATTACCTAACAATGCTATAATTATATTCTTTAAAAATATTTCTGTCTTAAGCTTGGTATTTATTTCATGTTCTAGCTTAAGTAATATTTATTTATTTTTTGGGGTGGGAGGGAGAGAATCACAAAAAGTCTATCTTTTTTACAAAAGCAACTCTGCTATTAATCCTTCTCGTCTTGTAGCTTTGTCCATCCAATTTCAGCTTCTTAGTTCCACTTGAGAATCCTAAACCATTGGGCATTGTTGCTAGCTAGTTGCTAACTTGATGCCAACTTGCCATTTGAGGTGCCAGATATTGACAAATGTCATTACCAAGTAGGTGGGGAATCTATGGAAGTATTCTTATTGTGATGAAGGGAAGGAGATTAATTAAACATTTCAATTTGGCTTAGTTAGATGTTATGTATATATATGATTCATTTATTTGATTTAAGTTGCCCAACTATCTTATTTGAGTAGATTTTGGGAAAGTTCTTGCTATAACCAGCACAGATGAGTATTTCATTGGTTTTTACTGATTTTTTGTGATATTATTTAACCAGAGTTTCCTTGCTTGAACCAGCACAGATTGAGTACTTCATTGATATTTTTAGAATTTTTTTACTATATTATTTGATCTGTCAAACCATCATATTTAACCAGATTTTTATTCCTGTAATCAGTACATGTTATTTTTAGATGTTTTACTATATTTAAGAAAGTATATAATATAACAGGATCCGGATCCACATGTTTTTATATTTGTTATTATATTTAAGAAAGCATATAACGTAACAGGATCCCCACATGTTATTTTTAAAAATTTTACTATATTTAAGATAGCATATAACATAACAGGATCCAAATCCACATGTTTTTAGATTTGTTATTATATTTAAGGAAGTATTATAAACATAATAAGATCTGGATCCACATGTTTTTACATTTTTTTACTATATTTAATAAAGTATATAAGAGAACATGATACGAATCCACATATTTTTAGATTTTTTACTAAAATCTAAAAAAAAAACAACATAACAGGATCCAGATCAGATCCAGATCTGAAATTAAATTCAGATCTCAACCCGAATTCGGATCCGAAATATAGCTCAAATCTGGATCTAGCTCAAATTTGGATCTTTTGAATTCGGATCCGGATTCGGATCTCTAAAGATCCGATTCGGATCTGACCCATTTACAGGGCTAGCTTTACAGCACGGTCGGGGTGATGAGTGTGACTTGTGGAAACCGACGGAGTTCAATTCGGACTCTGGTTTGAGCTCGGCGCTCAAAGTCACAATAAACAAGTTAGTTTAGTTAAGAAATGAAAAATTTAGGTTTGTGGGTCCAAAATTAAAAATACTCATCCGATTGGCCTCCGGTTTGTTACAGCACGGTCAGGGCGATGAGTGTGACTTGTGGAAACCGACGGAGTTCAATTCGGACTCCAGTTTGAGCTCGACGCTCAAAGTCACAATAAACAAGTTAGTTTAGTTTAGAAATGAAAAACTTAGGTTTGTGAGTCCAAAATTAAAAATACTCATCCGATTAGCCTCCGGTTTGTTCCAGCACGGTCGGGGCGATGAGTGTGACTTGTGGAAACTAACGGAGTTCAATTCGGACTCCCAGTTTGAGCTCGACGCTCAAAGTCACAATAAACAAGTTAGTTTAGTTAACAAATGAAAAACTTAGGTTTGTGGGTCCAAAATTAGAAATACTCATCCGATTGGCCTTCGGTTTGTTCCAGCACGGTCGGGGCGATGAGTTTGACTTGTGGAAACCGACGGAGTTCAATTCGGACTCCCGATTTGAGCTCGACGATCAAAGTCACAATAAACAAGTTAGTTTAGTTAAGAAATGAAAAACTTAGGTTTGTGGGTCCAAAATTAAAAATACTCATCCGATTGGCCTCCGGTTTGTTCCAGCACGGTCGGGGCGATGAGTGTGACTTGTGGAAACTGACGTAGTTCAATTCGGACTCCCGATTTGAGCTCGACACTCAAAGTCACAATAAAAAGTTAGTTTAGTTAAGAAACGAAAAACTTAGGTTTGTGGGTCAAAAATTAAAAATACTCATCCGATTGGCCTCCGGTTTGTTCTAGCACGGTCAGGGCGATGAGTGTGACTTGTGGAAACTGACGGAGTTCAATTCGGACTCCCGATTTGAGCTCGATGCTCAAAGTCACAATAAACAAGTTAGTTTAGTTTAGAAATGAAAAACTTAGGTTTGTGGGTCCAAAATTAGAAATACTCATCCGATTGGCCTCCGGTTTGTTCCAGCACGGTCGGGGCGATGAGTGTGACTTGTGGAAACTAACGGAGTTCAATTCGGACTCCCGGTTTGAGCTCGGCGCTCAAAGTCACAATAAACAAGTTAGTTTAGTTAAGAAATGAAAAACTTAGGTTTGTGGGTCCAAAATTAGAAATACTCATCCGATTGGCCTCCGGTTTGTTCCAGCACGGTCGGGGCGATGAGTGTGACTTGTGGAAACCGACGGAGTTCAATTCGGACTCCCGGTTTGAGCTCGGCACTCAAAGTCACAATAAACAAGTTAATTTAGTTTAGAAATGAAAAACTTAGGTTTATGGGTCCAAAATTAAAAATACTCATCTGATTGGCCTCTGGTTTGTTCCAGCACGGTCGGGGCGATGAGTGTGACTTGTGGAAACTAACGGAGTTCAATTCGGACTCCCGGTTTGAGCTCGACGATGAAAGTCACAATAAACAAGTTAGTTTAGTTAAGAAATAAAAAACTTAGGTTTGTGGGTTCAAAACTAGAAATACTCATCCGATTGGTCTCCGGTTTGTTCCAACACGGTCGGGGCGATGAGTGTGATTTGTGGTAACTGACGGAGTTCAATTCGGACTCCTGATTTGTGTGCCAAAAATATATAGTGCGATCAAAATATTGTCCGAAAGTGAGTGAATAAAAATCTATGAAATTAAATAATTTATTGTTTATAATAATATTTAATTTATGCTTCTAAAATAAGTTATTACTTATAATAGTATTTAATTTTAACTTATTGTTGTTATATATGTATTGTAGGTTCCTTCATCGGGTGGAGTGGGAGGAGACGAGCACGAGGACGAGGATTCATGATTTTCATTTCATTATTATTATTATTGTAGACATTTTTATTTTGTTGTTGGCATTTTATTATTGTGATGTTGTGGATATTTTTATTTTTATTGTGGACATTTTATTATTCTGATGTTGTGGACATTTTATTATTGTTGTGTTGTGGATTATGTTTTATTATTGTTGATGTTGTGGACATTTTATTATTGTTTTGTTGTGGATATTTTTATTATTGTTGTGTTGTAGACATTTTGATTATTTTTATCTTGTGGACAATTTTATTATTGTAATGTTGTGGACAATTTTATTATTATTGTTATTTATTTTACGCAGGATATTCTCCGGACTCCGGCCTGAGCTCCCTAAAGTGAGTCACTGGAAAACAGGACTAGCTGGGGTCCAGTACGTCTACTGGTGTCCGTCTCCCCCAACTACGAGCGCGTTACAAGCGACAACACAACCAACTCTCTAGTCGCTGTCCCACTGCCGTCTTTCCCTCAGCCGGACGTACTACTCAACACAAGAGTGAGGGTGTCCAGGAAGACGATAAGACCTCATCGGTACCCAGTACCAGGACAAGCCCCGAGCACTCACGTGTCTGGCTCACACAAAACCTGGGGCTCCCAACTAAGGATGTATCTACGGAAGGCGTCAAACTACACACCACGTACACAGAAACCACGTGCGCAACGCTCAAGCCACGTGAAACCTTCTCGTAAACCGCATGAACAACAAGTAAACCACACACCACACGCTTCTCGAGCGTAGAGAGTGCCAATGCACCTCTTTCTATCACCATATAACATAAACTGTGCTGAACAGATAATCCTACCTAAACATTTATGCTCAAAAGACAACATTCGGCTGTTGTCGCGGCGGCAAGATAGACCGCCTTCAGAACGCGATAGCTCGCGATGTCGCGACCTGACCGCGGCTCTTAGAGCGACCGCGATAGTAGGTGCGAACTCTGTTCTGGAATCCCTCATCCGGATCACCCCAAACTCATTAAAACCTATAGTTTCAGTCCATTTTCATGCTTTAATGTGATCCTAAACATGCCATCTATTGTTTAGAAAGCATTAAATGCATTATCCACATCACACGAACAATTCATGGATCAAACGATAGGAAATCTCCCTACCTTCGTGAAGAATACGAAGAACGAAGCCCGTACAAGGTTCCTTCCGCTCCACGCAACGTCCTCGCGGTGGAAACTCGTCGAACTGAGCTCTAGCAAGCCAAATCACCCAAAATCCCACAGCAAAACCCTCTGGCCGAACAGAGCTTTCATCTGCTCTGTTCTGCTAGGGTTACTTAAAAACACAACACAGGTAAGATCGCGACACTCTATACGACTGCGATCTAATCGCGACGCTCAAGACTGTCGCCTTAATCCGCTGACGACACCCGATTACTTAAAATGGCGGTTTTATGAACGCGACGCTACGGACTATCGCGATCATATCGCGACACTCCTCACTGTCGCGATCCCATCGCGAAGACCCTCAAAACGACCGTGTTAGCAACCGAGAAACAGAGAATGCTTTGGGCAAAACTTCAAAACCTACGGAAATCACCTACTACACACATGTCATCGGCCATACACTGGCCTCCACGTCCACACAAGAACGATCCGAACGGTCGGAACGTTACAAAGCTAGTCCTCTCTCCAACTGTAATCTTTCCAAACTTAGTTTCATGAATTTGACAATGTGATCCAGGTAGTAAATGTTGTACTTTGGAATTTTCATGGTCTTTGTGTTGTCAAGTGGGATATTAGCCTTCTGAAAAATACTTGACAGGTGTGCAACATAAGGCATGCTTTTTCTCAGTTCAGGTCTTGTTGACTCATGAAGCATTTGACAAAAAATAGTAGACAGATTCACCTTTTCTCTTATTATCAAGCAATACATTAAAAACCTTTGAAGACTAGTAATCCTATGCCTAACTCCTCCATGAGGGGTCAGAATGGTAGTGCATATGTGGTGTAGCAATCTGTTCATTGGAGGGAATTTGTTCGCATTCAAACTGGATACCCTAGTATGGACTATATTCTCTTTATCATGCTCTAGTCTAGTCATAACGGTGTATGCTTCATGAACACAGAATGTGTACCCTTGAGGATTGTGTCCTTCATTGGGAATGTTCAGAGTTTGACATACACAGAATCTGTGGTGAGTACAATCGGTATGCCTCTAACTTTTGACTCTAGAGTATGTTCCATGCTCACCAAGTTTTTACAAAACTCCTGAACTAGAATAAGATAGAAAATCCTATGTTCATTGATAAAACTTGTCCAACCCTGGAAATCTATCATTTCAAGCAACTCTGGAAAGACAGTATTCATACCTTCATCATGAACGTCCACTGTTCTTGGATGCAAAATTTGTTTATTCTCAACAGTGAGATGAACTGACTCATGTGCATGTGTAGTTTCATTATCTGATTCAGTTCCCCCAATATTTGACTCAGAAGGGTGATCAGAACTCTGTACTTTTGAATCTGTGATGGCTGCTGTTTCCGGTTCTTTTTCACCCTTATCTCTAACCTCTCGAGTGTTTTCCTCTTCATAATCATCTGAATTAACTGAAGTGTTGTCACTGGGACCTTTCGACTGTGAACTTCCTTGACCTGTAGATCCCTGATCATCAAAGGAATGAACTGAACCCTGGACATTAGGGTTTTCTTCTTGGGAATCTACGGGGTGATCGACCAAAGATGCTTGTATGCTCTCTTCTTCACCAGAACTGCTCAGGTCCACATATTTCGTCTTCTTTTTTCCCTTGGAGAAGGTCTTCTCCTTGGCCGAATGAGGATGTGAGAACCGTCGGCTCGAAAAAGAAGGAACATAAGGCTTCTTCTCTAGAGGTTCTATGCTCTTTCCTTGATCATTTCTTGCCTTGGTGCGCCGTTCAGAAGGAACTAATTCTGACTCCTTGCGCTTTCCTCCCAACGGGCTTGCATTTTGGGTGCCATGACAGAAAATCAAGGGATGGAAGAGAAGGGTTGCAGGTGCGGAATGGGGGTTTTTAGGACAGACAAGGAAGAAGAAGACAGTTAGATTCAAAAGATGTCGAACGGCCATTAGAGTTGAGATTATGTAGGGACGCGATGCTTCAAGTGTCAACCTGCCCTAGGCAATACATAGCCCATGCAGAACAGTGAAAGGTATCATGTTCCGAAGAAAGTGATGAACAAGAAGAGTCGACTCTAACTAGCCAAGTGTCGACTCTATCAAGAAGAATTCAATGAATTGTTCAGACAACATTTGAGAAAAGGAGCAATATATCATGATTAACTGTATTTTTAGGTAACCTTGAGAAAGTTAAAAAAGTTTATGCTCTTTCCTCACTATATAATCATCTTAGTGAAATTAATGGTTTGAAATTTATAAACTTTAGTTTATCCAATTAAAAGACACTGAAAGACTCAAAAGAAAAAAAAAATAACAAGAGAGAAAAAATATTTCAGTGAAATTGCCATCTTATTAATTCTTACTCAATACAAGTAAAATGGTAACCCTGGAAAGATAAAAAAGCAAACCAAGATGTATTGAGACAAAACATCTATCTTGAGATTTTTTTAGAATTTTGAATTTCAATTTGACTGACAATTTGTATTTTTATAAAAAGATGAACAATCAGATTTGCCCTTTCTTTTTCCTGAAAGAGCCCATACTTTTCACAAACCAGAACTCCTGATTACTCAAGTCAGGTAATCATCTTGTCTCAAGGGTTGTGTGTAACTTTTCATGTGAGGACCCATGTTGGTTAGACACAAGAATCCCTAGTTACTCAGTAAGCACAACCAGAATTTTTAACAACCCTGAACAGAATTAACTAGCTCATCATGACTTACAATTTCTTTAACTGATTTTATCAGGAGTTGCAATTTCTCAGAGCCTAGTCACTGTTCTGCCATCAATAGGAATTTTATCTATGAATGTTCTTGAACATCTTTTCTGTCTCAGGAAAACTTTTAAAACAATGCAACTCAGATGATTTTTAACATCTAGCCAGAGGGACCAAAATACATAGAAATTTTAGAAATAGATAAAATGCAATTTTCACTTGAAGCATTGTTTTCAGCATCTGTTATTTACCCTTTTTGATATTTTCAGTAAATTTCAAAGTTAAACTTAGAAGTTTATAATTAACAAACTATTTCTTTTACTTTCAGAGATAATGGAGTTTAAGAGTATAACAATTTTAACTCCCCCTGAGAAATTACCCAAAAATAAAATATTCACAGTTGAATTACTCCCCCTCAAAAAATGGATCTTTGTGAGAAAGGAAGAGAATGAACATGAAGATTATTGATGAAGGAAAATTAAGTGAAGTGAAAGTAGAAACATCAAGAGTGTTTTATTGAAAGACAAGACTCCTCCCTCAACAATTGCATAAAAAGACTCTTGATACTTGGCGGAGACATATACTCACGCATAGTGGAAGAGTCCAAACAAGCCTGACTTGCCTTTCTTCAAATCACTATTTGATATACCAATATAATGTGAGAAACATGAACTTATTTGCAAGAGTTTATTTGCAAAAGGAAATGGAATAGAAACTGGAAAAGAAAATTGACAAGAGTTCAAGATCAAGGAAGATAGTGTCGACTCTTTTGCCATTAGAGTCGACCTAAGTCATGCTGAATCTCAGACTTTCTAAAGGAATCATTCTTCTCAAACTGCACTCACACTGAATTCAATACTTTCAATATTACTGACCATCTTGAATCACTGAACCTCATCTTTCCAAACACTGAGTTCTTCAACCAACCTCCCCCTCACCATGTGCACCAGATATTGAGTTAAAGTGATCAAACAGCAAGCAATATCACATCATGTGACAAGCAATCACACAAGCAAACATTTGCAAGCAGTTTATCAATCAATCAATCATGAATCAAGTAAGCACAAACCAAGTTCTCTTCTTAGAGATGAAAATCTTTCATTACACAAAGGCTTTGCAAAAATATCTGCAATTTGTTTTGTCGTTTCAATGAAATGCAATTCAAATGAATTTTTACTAACTTCATCTCTTAGAAAATGATGTCTGATTTCTATATGCTTAGTCCTAGAGTGCTGGATTGGATTTTTGGCCAAATTTATTGCACTAGTGTTATCACACATGATTGGGACACATCTAAGATCTACTTGGTAGTCTTGGAGTTGATGTTTAATCCATAACACTTGAGTGTCACAACTCTCTGCAGCTATATATTCTGCCTCTGCAGTAGAGAGAGCAACCGAGTGTTGGTTCTTAGAGGCCCAAGAGACTAAACACCTTCCCAAAAATTGGCAATGATCACTAGTGCTCTTTATGTTCAATTTGCAACCAACATAATCCGCATCTAAATAAGATATCAAATTATACTCACTAGATGCGGGATACCACAATCTCAATTCATGAGTTCCTGCTAGATATCTAAAAATTCTTTTTGCAGACTCATGTGGGATTCTCTAGGACTAGCCTAAAATCTACCACACATGCACACAGAAAACTATATATCAAGTCTAGATGCTGTCAAATAAAGCAAGGATCTGATCATACCTCTGTAGGTCTTTGGATCTACCAAGTTACCTTTCAAATCAGTATCCAAACTCAATGTTGTGCTCATTGGTGTTGCCATGGCTTTGGTATTCTCCATTTTGTACTTCTTTAGCAAATCTTGTATGTACTTTGACTGATTGATGAAGGTTCCTTCCTTAGTTTGAACAACCTGCAATCCAAGGAAAAATTTCAGTTCTCCCATGAAGCTCATTTCAAATTCGCTTGTCATCAAATCAGCAAATTCCTTACATAGTGAAGATTTTGTTGATCTAAATATAATGTCATCAACGTAAATTTGGACCACCAAGATATCATTTTCCTGCACTTTTGTAAAAAAGTTTTGATCTACTTTACCTCTGGAATACCCTTTACCTGTAAGGAATGAGCTCAATCGGTCATAGCAAGCCCTGGGAGCTTGCTTTAATCCATAGAGAGCTTTGTCAAGCTTAAAAACATGGTTAGGAAAATCAGTGCATTCAAATCCACGAGGTTCTTCAACATACACTTCCTTTTTTATTAAGCCATTTGAAAATGCATTCTTAACATTCATTTGCTGTAATTTGATACAGTGAGCACATGCAAATGAAAGTAAAATTCTAATTGTTTCAAGCCTAGCTACAAGAGCAAAAGATTCTTCGAAGTCAATTCCAAATTCTTGATTATAACATTTTGCTATAAGCCTAGCCTTATTTCTTATTATTTTGCCTTCTTCACTTGTTTTATTTCTGAACACCCATTTAGTTCCAATGACACTTTGGGAAGAAGGTCTTGGAACCAAATGCCAAACTTTATTTCTTTAAAATTGATTCAATTCTTCTTGCATGTCATTTATCTAAGAGACATATTTTAATGCATCTTCAACATTTTTAGGTTCAATTTGTGAAACAAGTGCCATTTGATCCAATTCTGAAATAAGTTTGAAATGAGATCTAGTTCTAGGTGGATCAAGTAGATTACCAATGATGCTCTCTTGAGGATGATCTCTTAACATTCTGATGTTCAACTGATCTCTGTTCTCATTTGCAGTTGCTATCTCTTGCCCATTTTCATCATCTGAAATTTTACTTGTTGCAGATTTTTTTCCTTGCTGGTCATTTGATTCTTCTTTTTCTAGAAATTCTTCGTCTTCCTTTTCTCTGCATAAACCATCATGAAGTTCATCAAATGTTATATGAGTGAATTCTTCAACAATTTGATCTTTCACATTAAAAACTCTATATACTCTGGAATGGTAAGAGTAGCCAAGAAAAATCCTCAATTCACTTTTGGGTTCAAATTTATCCATATCACTTTTATTGTTATTTAAAATGAAACATTTTGCACCAAACACTTTGAAATGAGCAATGGAAGGTTTCTTACATTTTAAAAGTTCATAAGGAGCCTTTTTGCTAAGAGGCCTTACCATTGCACGATTTATGATATAGCAGGAAGTGTTTACTGCTTCTGCCCAAAATTTTCTAGGCAATCCACTTTCAATCAGCATTGTTCTTGCCATTTCAACAAGTGTTCGATTTCTTCTCTCTACTACTCCATTTTGTTCAGGGGTTCTGGGTGATGAGAATCTGTGAGAAATTCCTTCTTCCCTACAAAGTTTTTCTAAATCAGTATTTTCAAATTCACCTCCATGATCAAACATGATTGAAATTATTTTGAACTTTCCTTCTTGAAGAATTTTCTTATAGAATTCGTGGAATTCTACGAAGGCATCACTTTTGTGAGCAAGAAAGAATACCCAAGTAAATCTTGAAAAATCATCAACAAGTACATATCCAAACCTTTTTCCATTTAGACAGTTTGTCCTTGTGGGTCCAAACAGATCCATATGAATAAGTTCAAAAGGTTTAGAAGATTGACTTTCATATCTACTCTTGAAGGATTTTCTTGTTTGCTTACCTTGAGTACATGCTTCACAGATTTTGAAGTTATGCTTGAAGGAAATTTCTGGCAAGATATTCACCATGTTGAATTTAACTAATTTATGTAACATGTTGTAGCTAGCATGACCTATTCTACGATGCCATAAACATGCAAGATCATTTTTATTGGCAGTAAGACAAAGATTGTTGTTTTCAAGCTCATCCAAATCAACCATGTAAACATTATTGATTCTTTTTTCAGAAAATTTTACACAGTTTGAATTCGGTTCAAAAATTGTACAACCAAGGGAATCAAAAATTACCTTGTGACCCTTGTCACAGAGTTGACTTATGCTCAGAAGGCTGTATTATAATCCTTCCACCAAAAGTACATCATCAATTGAGTTTAAAGGATTTCCACCTACTTTACCTGAACCAACAATCTTACCTTTGTTGTTGCCTCCAAACGTTACATGACTAGCTTTCTTCTCAGACAATAAACAAAATTTGTCTTTATCTCCCATCATATGTCGTGAACAGTTACTATCAAGATACCATTTGTTGTTTTTGGCTGTAAGACATACCTGCAACACATTTAAAGAAAAACCTTTGGAACCTAAGTACATTTGGGTCCCTGCACATCACCCAATTCAAGAACATAAGAAAGCAAACTTTTTGGAATCCAAGCTTGCCTTTTACTGTGGGTTTAATGGTGTTTTTGGTTTCATGTTGTTTCTGATATTTTCTATTATTTCCAAGAATTTTTGAACCATTGTTTCTTTTCATTTTCATGAAATTTCTTTCAGACTTCCCACCAGTGTTTCTTTGATGAAACCAAGAATTATTCTGATAGCTAGACTTCTTAGAATATTCAGACTGACTAGATCTAGCAAGATTGTAGGAGTGTGTCGACACTCTGTAGGGATAGTGTCGATCTACATGAGTCCACCTAGACATGTTCTGTGATCTGGTGTATGAAGGTGTTGACCTACCATGAATCCACCTGGACATGTTCCGTGGTCTGATGTATGAAGGTGTCGACCTACCATAGGAATAGTGTCGACCTACCCAATTAGGTGATTTCCAAGATTTTTTCCCTTGAGGTATGTTTGTTGGTTTGATTCCTGCACTTGCCTTATCCTTTTTATTGAATTTTCCTATTTCAGAATTTTTGACTGTTTCTCTTTTCTCATTTCTTTGAGTTTTCCTCTCATTAAGTTGTTTTCTAGATGAGGAGATTTCTGAATTTGTTAAAGAAACAAATGTGATGGTTTTCAAACCTATTTCTTTCTTCTTTGAAGGATTGTAACCCAACCCTTCTTTTTTGAAGTTCACTTTAGTTTCGGGCAAGGCTTCCAAGTTGTTTTTACCACTACAAATTTTTCCAAAGCTTCTTATCTTCTGGTCACTTCTTTCTGAAGATTTTCAATTTCTTTTTCATCTCAGTATTCACACTTTTTAAGGCGTCATATTTCTCAGCCGCCAGAGCCATCTCCTTGACATTTTCAATGTTCTTGACTTTCAATTCACAAACAGTTTCTTTTAACACAGTGATTTCTTGAACAAACTCTTTTTCTTTTTCTTCCATTGAGGTATCATGAACAATATGATTTATTTTTCTTTTAAGCACTTTGTTTTCTTTTTTAACTTCATCATATTGATCAAGCAATTCAAAGTACACAAGTTCCCAATCACTGAAAGAAAAATCTTTGAATGGAGAAATTACCTCTTCTTCATCTCCTTCTTCTCCTCTTGCCATCAGACAAATTTTAGTGTATGATTCCTCAGCTTCTAAACTCTCTTCTTCATCATCATCTTCTTCCTCACTCCATGTTCCAACCATAGCCTTTTGTTTATTTTTTGTACATTTGGGTTGTGCTTTCTTCAAGGGTTCACGGCATTCTGATTTCACATGTCCTGGTTTCCTACAATTATAACATACCACCCTGTCAGATCTCTTATTCACATATTGTTTAGGCTTTGAGAAATTGTTTACCTGTGATTTCTTTTTCAGAAATCCCTTACCTTCTTTTCTCAAGAATTTTTTGAGTTTTCTTGTGATAAGGGCAAACTCACCTGAATCGTTTTCAGAGGTAGATGACTCACTCTCTTCAGTAGCTTTTTTGATGCTGGGGCTTGCCTTGAGAGCAAGCGGCTTCTTCTTCTTGACATCTTCTTCAGCTCTCTTTAAACCCAACTCATAAGTCATCAAGGATCCAATTAATTCATCAATAGATGTGGTAGACAAATTCCTCGATTCTTCCACTACAGTAGCCTTAGTGTACCATACAGGGGTTAAAGATCTAAGGATTTTTCTGACAAGATCCTGTTTTGTATAAGTCTTTCCTAGATTCTTTAAACCATTGGTTAACAAAGTTAATTTACCATACATCTCTGAAATTGTTTCATCATGCTTCATTTTAAATGCTTCATATTCTGAAACTAGTATGTTGGCTTTTGTTTCTTTTACTTTCGACGTACCTTCATAAATCACCATCATACAAAAGACTTGTGTTAGATATTTATGACATTTTTGCTTGACTTATGACATCATCAAAACCAGGGACAAACAAGAAATCCCAAAACTATGGCAGTAAATTCTCTAAATTCGTTCCTTAGTTTTCCTAATCTAATTAGGACTGCTAAAGACCACCCCTCTATAAATAAACCCCCATCTTTGCTATGGGACAAACCCTAGGGTTTTTGGAGGCATGCTTGGAGGCTGTGGTAGCTGGAGATCTTGAGGAGAAGGCTGGAGAAAGGAGAACTTTGTGCTCTCCCCAACTCGGACTTGCAGGGACCAGCACACAACAACTAGATTGATCATCACCAAAGGTTAATAAAACCTCGACCAAAGTTACCAAATCATATACCTCTAGAAAGCCCTTCAAGTCTAGTTTCTTATGGTATTATTTTGCTAATTTTTACATATTTCTCCAATCTTTCAATCTAGGGTTTTCTGGGAGGGCGACTTGTTCTTCTAACTCAAAGGTAGGTTGTCTCCAAGCCAAACTCTAATTAAACTTGTACATGCTTGCATACATATGTTTAGATCATGTTCATGCTATTTTTCCTAATTTTTATCTTGTTGTTTCATCGAATTAAATCCAACATCATCATAGTGTGATTTATGTTCAATAAAACTCTTGCACTGTCTTGCAAGTCTTCTACCTCTCACCTGAGTCATTTTTAGATTGAGCACTCAACATGAATAATGTTCCCCATTGAGTCTACTTTCAAACAAGACTAAAATCTCTTTGTTTCATGGTGTGTGTAGAGAGCAGTGACTGAAACATCTCTAATGTGTCAGTTTTCCATGGTCTGTCCCACAAAATCAAGTTGACCTAGTAAACATGATTGGTTTTCTAATTTCTGATTATAATAGATAGCTTAGTGAGCTAGCAATCCAATAAACTTGATTTCACAATTTTTCATACTCTACACAGTGAGTTATAAGCCCTAGAACTGCCCCATGTCACCCCAGTCCAAGTAGGAGTCAAACTGTGTGCATTTGGCAACCCAAAACACTTGTCCAGAAGGTGACGGGTCGACCTGTTGCGTTCAGAACAAGACAGGTAGCCTATTGCAACCCTCACTCTACATAGTGTCTGCTTAACTGGCCATAAAGTTTTCTATAGACCTCAGATTAACGACTTGTTTTCTTTGTTGGATTCCTTATTCAAAGGGCTTCGAGATGATATATTCATATATGAGATTTGCACAAGAAATCAGTGAGTTATGACCTGAGGAAGTGAAGGGATGGGACTACATTGCTTTCTAAGGGTCGTACGTCTTGGTTTTCATCGTTTTGCATCGTTTCTTCGTATGTGTGAGTTTGACATATTATAGGAAGGTTATATAAGGTTTTATCATGCATTAATCAACCCATGAATAAGTTCTAAAAATTTTCACATGATTCTAATTGAACTTAAGTGATTGATCATGCTCGCTACTTGCTGATTATTCTCTCTTTCTTGCCTTGTTATCAAACTTTCTAAAATAAGCACATGGCAACTTGCTAAAATTGGTCATGCATGATTTTTATTTTCTGATTTAGCACTCTAGTGACTTACCTAATGTGAGGTTTCCATAATCAGATTTAAGAAAGTACTCACACACACACATGAGTGGGTCTCACATACACTCTTGCACGATAGCAAACCCCTTTTCTTAGCTTGTGGTGAGCTCTTCGTTGGATATTCCTTTTTCCGGACTAGTAATCCCTTGACCAAGACCTCCGTAAGTCTCCTCTGACCATGGATTCCCACATGGCCGATGAGTAGGTTGTACCATGAAGTTCCCAGAAGTTAGTGTACAACTCTCTCTCTCATCTTGACTTTCTCGGAGTAATCGAGTATAACACATGAAACCAAGTTATTAATTAAAGATAGAATCTATGTAAATGCGACATTATGCTGCCTGATTGAACTCTTGACTCGATATTCCCAAAGTACTCTTGAACTCTATATCATTATTAACTTGACACTCTCGATAATCATTACTATTGACATGATAGTCTTGAACTTTCTCAACCAGTCTATCCTTGTTGACATACCTTCTTCTCATACGTTCTTGAAGTACATCAATGACATTGGAGTCATGGACTCAAAAACACTTTCTTGTTACCCATGAGTCGATGGGCTCAATGGGGTATATGTTAGTGTTGCACAATACAAACTTGATTGTGGGCCCATATCTGGTCCTGGAGATTTTGGCGAAGTCGTGTTGCCTATGGGTGTGATTGTCGGATTTGCCCCCAACAAAGTCATGTTACCCCAAAGTGTTGATTGCTCAATTTCCCAAAGATATTCGTTACCCCAGGTGTTGATTGTTAAGCTGATCCCCTGACAAAGTCGTGATGCCTAGCGTGGTGCGGAATCATGATTGGTGCTTGGCATAGCACGTACTTGTTACATGTAATAAACTTGCTTGACTTGACTTATTACTTGCTACTATGTACTGGTCCTTAGCCTGAGTGGTTGATGGACATACTTGCATGAGGCACCAGTAGACCCTGCATGATGTTCTTATGTAGTGCTCATAGCGGGTTACTCAAAATGCTTGCTAGTGAAATGTCTTGCGTGCTTGTATTTCCCGGTGCTATCATGCTATCTTGAAAGATACTCTAGTGACCTTCTTGCATGAAAGAACTTTCCCATACAATCCTAACTATTCTCTCTCTAGTGATTTTGACACAAGAATCATTCTTAACCTTCTTGCACTACTGATCATGTTTAAGTGTGAATACATCCTTGTACATGTGATATACTTTCTAGTGTGACAATCCCTCATACTTGATCATTCTATTCACATGATATCTTGATTGATTGGACATCTCTCGATTTCATTGCTAGTCATGTTTCTCACCGAATTTTATTTGCATATTTAGTTCATGACATATAGATTGAAAATGTAAATTACTTATATTTGCCTTGGAAGATGTAAATCCTACTGGACGAGTGTGCTCATACCTGCTCTCTCTAACATTTTCAGGTAGTGTGGGTATGAATGAAGCTTGTGATGGGACTTGTGCACCGAGCATGTACACCTAGAGAGTCATACTTAGTTAGCTATTGAGAGAGAAGTCATTATTGTAATTTTACCTTTCTTTTGAGAGATAGATAGGTTAGAAAGTAGAGTGTTTTTATTTGACATTGGTGATTGTATTATTCATTTTTCATGAATAAAGGAAGAGTTTTTAATGATTATATTATGGGTCCTACTTGTAGTAGCTTTTGTCTAAAGCTTCTAAATGCTCACTTGTTTCGTCATGTCTCTGGATTCATTCTGCTGCTAAAATCGAGGTCGTGACACAGACTGTAACACCCTCCTCCGACTTCACACAAACACATACGTAACCTTTGATCGGAAGAGGGGTTACACTAACAAACTTTCGTTATGGGTAGACAAATCCGTGTAATGCTCAATATTAGCAAACCATTCCACAAAGGCGTCTTTGAACATATTATATTTCACAAGGTAACAAGGTACTAATACTCATTACTTACAAGAGCTAAGTTTCTCTCTTTAACTTAATACATCAACAATTCAAAATAAAACTACTAAACTATGCTATTTTTCTTCATCTCTTCATCGTTCGCAGCGGAATTGGGATTCATGTGTAGCTGAGATTATACACACCTTCAATCTGAAAGGGTTGGAAGAAACAAAGGCATGAGTCGAAAGGACTCAATAGGTATAAGTAAACATAGCGTAGAAGTTTCATTTGCAAAACTGAATGAATATTCAAATAGTGCATACGTGGATCAAAACATAACTGCTTATGAATTTCATACTTAACATAAACATATAGCCCAAGTTAATTTCATGACGGGCTCAAACGAATATCAGAACAAAAGTCATATTTGTCTTTCAAAATTCATATCATAACTTGATTTCAGAACAAACTTGATAGGCATCACTGCTCTCAAGAGGTTACTACATAATCGTAATTACATCCTCCGTGACTAGGCGATTACAGCACCTTGGATCTTGTTCATTGCGCAAGAACAGGGTATAATTTTTTTATTACCCACCATCGTCAGTCCATTGACTTGGATTTACATACGTACAAACTGTCGCCCTCAGCTGATCACAAGTAGCGGGTGCTACTACAAGTGATCCTAAACCCTCTTTTGAAGAGAGCACTGTCTTCAGATCATAAACTTCTTTTCATGAGCATAACGGAAATGGGAAATCCAAAGGTAGTTTTGGTTGAGAATTAATACAAATATCTTAGTGACAAAGTAGCCTAGAGTTCAAGAGTATAAGAAAGACAATTGGCTAAGACAGGGTTATGACTCAAGCCAATAACTTCAGAAGATTTGAATCATATAATAATCCAAAAGAAAATGAAGATCCATGATGGTCATCACAAATTATTCACATCTCATGAGGTGTTCAAACATATGAACTCTCAAGTGGTCAAGTTTTATAACCTAAGTTACCGAATACCGAAGAATAGACTCAATCGGAGTACTATTCGTAATTGCCAACTTTAAGAATAACTTAAGAGAGATTAAGGTACATAATGTGGGTAAACTTTGTAGTAGTATGACAGTAAATACCAAGGTAAATGAGAGGGTAACTTCCTTGGCTTTTGGGATAAAGTTTTAGCATAGATTTAGACATGAAAGAGTGTAGAAATTCAATTCAGGGTTGTACCTGTCGACAGCCAAGAAGGGCCTGTCGACAGATGGCTGCAGACAGAGCTTTAGCTTGCTGGACTGTATGTATCTGTCGACAGCAACAAGATGGCTGTCGACAGATGCACACAGTCCCAGTTATCCAGAGTTCAGGCAGGCTCGCCTGTCGACAGCTATGAGCTGCCTGTCGACAGCCGCCTGTTCTTTACTCATAAGTGACTTTGAATGCACTCTAAACATGCTGACCATGGAACCTATGAATCTAGGCATGATGTATATCAAATAGAAGAGTCTAATTATAGTTCTCACAGTGGTTTATAAACCGAACTAGCGAGACAAAACGAGAAGTTTGCAATTCAAGCTTGTCTAGCTAGAAACTAGACATAGAATATTGTTGGAAGTGTGGTCTTGATAGAAATGGATTATTGGGAGATTCTTACGAGATGGACACTAAAACACAAGATATTTAATGTTCCAAATCAAGACTTGAGGTACAAACATCCGAATGGAAAGAAATCATAATATTCTAGGATATCGAAATTTCTAGCAAAACTCTATAACATAAACTTGGATCATGGGTGGAAGAAGAAGCTAGAAACCTACTTAATCTGTAAGAGGAGTGGAGATTCTTCTTTGGTAATCACATAGTTGCAAAGGTAATTAGGGAATCAACAAAAGTTTAGAGTTACAATCATATATACAGATTAAACCAAGATTGGTCTATAAGCTCCAAGGCCACTTGTGTAAGGCCATGATCTTTCTAACCAGAGCAGTGGGTAGAAGTATGAGGAGAAGTTAGGAACCTACTTAATTTTTAATAGAAGTGAAGATGCTCCTTGATAACTATATGACTCCAAAGGTAATTGGGAAAATCAAACGAAAGAATCTGAGGCTACAATCTCGTATACAAGCTTAACCGAGACTGGTTAGCCGGCTCAAAGGTAATCTCGTATGAGGCTAAATTCTTTCAACATGAATAGAGAATAGAAGTTCAAGGAAAGGATGAGAGCCTACTTGATCTGAAAGAGAACAAAAGTTCTTCTTCTTCTTCTTAGTATAGAGATCAACACAGCAACAAGATGAGGAAATTTAAAGAAAAGTGCTAAGGCAGGGCTTCGGCAGGTGCTGTTGGGAATTGGTAATTCAGATGAAGAGGAAACAGCAGCTACAATAGCAGTACCTTCCTCACGGTGACAGCACCAGCAACGTTTCTCAAGGTAAGAAATGCCAAGTGCAACAGAGATGGGAGGAGGAAAAGGTTAGACTTCCGCCGCAAGTAAGTTTTATAGTTCTTCAGGCAAGCCATGCACGATGACTCGTTAACTCTCAAGCTGTCACAGTAAGGGCCATGGAATTTTAACCATTGACACATTTACCATGCATAGCTTCCCCAACTGACACCTATGGTAAGATGTGTAGGCTTCCTCCTCACATCAAGTGGCTTGCTCCTCACCCAACACGTAGCCAAACTAAATTCCCAGAAAATTCACCACCGTAAATAGCCCATAAATCAGCTGGGCCAAAGATCTTTATGTTTAGGTGTTCTAATGATATCCATTTAACTCGAAATTTCAACCATAGACTAATAGGAAGGTTTTACAAATTGCCATGATTTTTATTTAATTTTTAGAATTTATTTTCTACTGGGTGAAAAATCACCCAAAAATAGTTGTGTCAGCTTAATCTCTAAATCTGTATGCCAAAAATTCCGAATAATTATATTTTTAATATCTCCACAATTTTCTAAGAATTATAGTGTTCTTAATTTTATTTTCGTTACAGTTTTCCGATGTCGCCCTGTCGGGGTGCGCACGACCGAAAGTAGTACCTGGGTATGATAAAGTGTCTTAAACATACCCTTAATCCTAAATATCACAATTTAAACCTAATTGGTTTGCAAAAATAAGAATTTCTAAGTAAAACATGGTATTTAAAATTCGAGGGTATTACACAGACACTCCAGGATCGACCAGAATCTGGTTGAGTTCGTGCCCATTGACTTTTCCTTGCATGTACAAGGGTGATTATGCTATGACAAGGGTAGGAGCACATCTTTATCAGAGAATGTTACATTTGCTGCTAATGCCTCCAAGGCTTGAGTCTGAAGCTCGGCCACGTGGGTTTCATAAACCTCGGGTTCATGTAGTATTTTAATCAGGGCCTCCCTCAATTATTTGCTCCAAGTGATAGCATCCCATATGGTGATGTTGGCGGGAAATTTCTACATGTGTTGTATAATCTTGCGGTCAGCTCGAGCACAGATCTGATCCAATGGTGGGACCATTTTCTCCAGTGATTCTAGTTGCCGCTTGGGTTTGTCACCTTGTTCTGCCCTTGGCTGCCCATTAAATGTGTGTGTGTCGGGGGGGTTAAGAAACCCTCCTCTAGAGGGCTGCACCTTACTCTTGTCTTTGGCGGGTGGAACTGACTGAACGGCCTACTCAATGGGTCCTTTTTGGGGAACCTGGCTTGTCACCTCCTCCAGCTCTTCCTCTTCATTTGAAGGGTTCAAGATGAAGGAGTTCACCCATACCTCCACTTCAGGGATGTGTGGGATTTTTTGCCCTGGAGGATTATGACTTTGTTTGAGTTCAGGGAGTTAGGCTTTCCACTTGGGGACGGGGCAGACTTCTTTCCCCGTCTGTAGCCCCATCCTTTGCCACAGCCGTGGTGTTGATAAGTCGCCACAATCTTTCTACTACCTGGAGACTACAAATTCCCAAGTGATGGTATTGACACCATATTACAAGAGAAGTCCTATAGCACTTCTTCCAACTTCTCTATGGTGATTTCATCATTTTTGTAGAAGAAAGTCAATTCCTCTGGGAGGGGTAATTTCCTGCCCTCTATGGCCCAGTGCAACATTTGACTTAACCATGCTTTGAGCCTAGTTTTCTGCTCCAACTCCGCCCAAGGAAGATACTTGTCGAGAGGAGCACCCTTGGTGGGCTTGGAAGGGACATATTATTCCAGCTCGTCAATGAGCTTTTGTAATTTTTGGAGTGGGGTCAGCTCCCTAGGGGTTTCCATCACCACTACTTGCTCGGCTTATTTGTTCAGCCACCTTTTCAAGTTCTTCTATCTATTCTTTTATTGTTTCTTTGCTCATTTGACTTTGAGTGGAGCTCAAATCTACCTTCTTAAGCAGAGACCAGTACTCTTGTTCTTGCTCTCAAACTTCACCTCCTGGGTTTCACCTAGGACCAGATGTAGCTTGGTGTCACTGGGACCCCTTTTTTGTCTCGGAGGTCTCCCCAAAACTTGCTCGATTCAGCTTCCAGATTGGGTTGCAGACCGGTTCGACAGTATGATCCACCCATGCTCGTCAAGTTCAGGTTCTTTAACATTCAAGTGTTGCATGTAGGTTGTCTGCTCTAATTCTCACTAAGTTGCTTCTCTAGCTCTCTTCAAAATCATGGAATTGCCTCCGGAGTCAATCACCCCCTTTTAAATAAGGATTTCAATGCAGTCTTGCACATTTGGGCATTCGCTAGTAGAGTGTGATATTCTAGCATGATGTTTACAGTACAGAGGATGGGCCTTCTAGGCGATGACCCTCCTTATACCGGTACGATTATACCAATCCACGTCGGTATAGTGAGTCTCGTCACAGTGGGACATTTACCCAACACTAACATACGATCGAGATGTACATAAATATAAATACAGAGTAGCGGAAGAAAAGAACTACTATCTTTCATTTCATCATCCACATTTAACCATACATGATCAATATAGCGAATTAAAGAGCTAATGTCCACATAATAAAAATTAATTCTGAAATACAAAGCTTGTCCACAATTTCATAATATTTCAATTACAATGCCTCAATTACATACTATGAAAGCACAAAATGCTACAACGGTGACTCCACCAAGCTACTCTCCTCGCTCGGAGTCGCTCTCCACGGTCTCTTCCAAAGATGTAGGGTCACCTACTAAACCTGTACGCCGAAGCAAGAGTGAGTCTAAAAGACTCAGCAAATAACTCCATACACGTCACACATGCATATATCACAAGTAAGTTCTACTTTCAAATTCATTAAATCAAACATATAGCATGGTTGAGATAATAAAATAACAACCTATCATGGTATTTCTACAACTTCACAACACATGATACATGATTCATGCCATCTCAAAACCAAATACCTACCACATGCTTTCTACTCATCCCTTCACATGAGAGCTAACATTTTACATTTAAGCTAACCGGGTAGCCTTCTAAGCATGGAATCTCACACACATCTAAAAGAAAACTCCTAACATGGTTTCTACACATTCTTGTACATGTAAGGCATCATTATAAACATATGAAGGTTGCTGTTTTGACATGAACTTAATAATTTCATAACATGAATTACAAATTTTCACTCTAACACACTTATATCACATGGTCACACATTTACACATTGCACACATATACATGTTCACACTACACAATTTACACATATTCACATTTACATTTCACATTAGATGTCGTGACACATAGTCCAAACCACCATTAGAAGGACACATCACATACACATAACACATAGACGCCACCTAGGCAACACAGTGACGACTCTTGGACTGCGCAGACCGAGAGAAGAACTCTCCACCCTAACCAATGGTACTTGTCCACCTCTAGGATTTCATCCTAATGCCCATAGGATTTTAACACATTGAACCTTCCCGTGGGGACTTTTCCACGGTACGGTTCCACAGCCCTCTATGGAAGCAGTGTCACACACGGCACATTTTACACATTCCGATTTTTAACACACACATTTCATACGATTTACATATGACTTACATTTTCTCATTCATGCACATGGCTCTGTTTTCCTAAATCAGGGTACTACTGTTTGACAGAATTTAAACACTCAGTAATTTACACTAATCAGGTTGAAAACACCTAATCAAACCCTAATCATGATAGCATGCATTAATAACTCATTTTCACATGGAAATTTCACGATATACTCTACTGTTATCCAAATCACATGAAAACTTAACCACACACTGCTTATAGGTTTCTGACCACACATGCAAATTTTCATAGTTTTTTGAACTACACAGAATTTACAGAAAATGAAATACTCATTCACATGCCATTAATAATTTGGTTATCATGGTAGCACAACATAAATGTTAGATTTGACAATTTACAGACCTGTACCTAACATGCACATCATCACATAAATTTTCCCGAATTTATCTCACATCATACAATTTACTGTGATTTTTACAAGGATCTATACATGCTTTCTATTTTCAGTACAGAAATTGTAATAAATCACATGATCATGGAAAAATTCCCAAGTTTACAGAGCATGGACTGACATGTATACACATGGTCTAGAAAAATTATGGCACTCAAATTCCTCATGGATCGTTTAAACAGTCAAGTAGCATAACCAAGACCTTATCTACGTGTGGTTCAAATAAATGTAACAATTTACACAATTTGCAGAAATTCACCAAACTTCCACAACACATTCTATTATCTACATCACATAACATATAAAAATTACACTATATCCTCATGCGTAAAACTTCAGAAATTAGGTATATAAGGCAGAACAGTTCCTGTTCTGTCCTGAAGAACTTAACGGCACTGTCTGGCCGTTCACAGAGCTTAACGGCAGCATCGTCTGCCGCCAACTGAGGACCTTAACGGCAAGGGATCTTGCCGTCAAGTTCCTGTCTGTGCAAAAACACAGACCGAGCTCCAAGAAAAGGAGAATGTGGGGGATCCAAGACACGAATAAAATCTCATAAAATCCCTAAGACCTACTGGACATATACATGGATCACGGGGATGGGTACTTGCCTTTTACAAAATCTCCAAAGGGGTCAAATTTGCTATTGAAGCTCTCCTTGGGCAGTGCCAAGAAGCCTCCTCCACAGCTTCCCTCGGGTTCTAGGTCGAAGTAGGCTGCAACCAGTCGTTGGAGAAGTCTTCCTCTACGTCCAAACTATCTCCCAGTCGATGTAGATCGCCGGAGATGCTTCAGTTCACCGGATTCAAGCCTCCAAATCTCAGTCTTTCACCTCTCTCTCAGCTAGGGTTTCTTTCTTGCAAAAGGGCCAAGAGAGAGTCTCTCAGGTTGCAAGGGGAGGAAGGTTTATAGGAAATGGCTTGGGATATCCCGTAGGGTCTGATGGGAGGGCTGAGAGCCGTTGGGGACATCTCCCCAATCGGTGAGCTTGCTTGCCCTCGGAATTTCGGGGTCTGCTGCGCACAGGGAATCAGAGAAGTAGACGTCCACATAGATGGCCGTCTACTTCAGGATTGGCGTCCATCGATATGGACGCTGAATTCCCATGGACGTCCATCCATATTGACGCCAATTTACTCTTCGGCCAGAACTTAAAAACATGCATAAAATCATGCTTACACTATATACTTACATGCCATATATGTAATATGATGTACACACTACTACAACATATAATCAAGCAATATTCACAACTAATATACGCATGCATACTTAAGTATACCAATATAACATCGTACATAAGTATCCACATACGTATACGTGATATATACATACAACATGACTCAACACACAATAAGATAAAATGACAACAAATTCGAGGGCCTTACACCCTCTCCCCCTTAAGGAAACTTCGTCCTCAAAGTTTAAACAGAACTACTCAAACAAACGGGGATACTTCTTCTTCATCGTATCCTCAAGCTCCCAAGTAGCCTCCTCTCGCAAGAAGTTCCGCCATAGAACTTTCACCGACGCAATACTCTTGTTCTGGAGATGTTGAACCTTCCGGTCAAGAATAGCTACTGGTTGCTCCACATATGACAGATCCGGCTGAATCTCCACTGGCTCGTGACTAATCACATAAGATGGATCTCGGACATACTTCCTGAGCATAGAAACGAGGAAAATAGGATGAACACTAGCTAAAGCTGGGGGTAAAGCCAGCTCATATGCCACGCTGCCCAATCGTCTGAGAATCTCATATGGGCCAATGAATCTAGGGCTTAACTTGCTATGCCTGCCAAACCTGACAACACCTCGAGTAGGTGAAATCTTCAAAAAGACATGCTCACCCACCTCGAACTCCAAATCCTTCCTCCTGTTGTCGGCGTAGCTCTTCTGCCTATCCTGCGCCGCAACAAGTCTCTTCCTAATCAACTGAATCTTATCCGAAGTCTCCTGAACTAACTCCGGACCGATCAACTGCCTATCGCCGATCTCCTCCCAACATAAAGGAGATCTGCAAGGCCTTCCATACAACGCCTCAAATGGAGCCATACCAATGCTCGCATGGAAGCTGTTGTTGTATGCGAACTCCACTAGAGGTAGATGACGCTCCCAATCATCCTTCCAATCCAGCACACACGCCCTCAACATATCCTCGAGCGTCTGGATAGTCCTCTCAGATTGTCCATCTGTCTGGGGATGAAACGCCAAACTGAGCTTTAGCTCCAAACCTAAGGCATCCTGAAGACCCTTCCACAACCTCGAAGTAAATCTCGGATCTCGATCCGAAATGATCGACTTCGGCACACCATGCAATCTAATGATGCTACTGACATACAATCTAGCCAAGCTCTCTACTGACTGCTTCTTCTTCATAGGCAAGAAATGTGTAGTCTTCGAGAATCTATCTACGCCTACCCAAATCGAGTCATTGCCCCATCTAGACCGAGGCAAACCCGAAACAAAATCCATCGTGACAGCTTCCCACTTCCACACTGGGATTTCCATCTTCTGCATAAGGCCAGATGGTCGCTGTCGCTCGGCCTTCACTTGCTGGCATACTAAACACCGGGATACATAATCTGCCACATCCCTCTTCATGCCGGACCACCAAAAGGACCTCTTCAAATCCTGGTACATCTTAGTGTTACCCTGATGAATAGAGAATCGCGATCTATGAGCCTCCGCTAACACATGCTCACGGACATCTACCAAATCAGGGACACAGACACGGTGATGAAACCTAATCACACCGTCCTCATCACGAGCAATGCCCGCCTTGCCCACTAGCTCTTGGAGTCAAGGGTCGGCTTTCTGTTGCTCGATCACCTCATCCAACACCGAAGACCTAAGAGACAACTGAGCTACAAAATCCTGACATAACGATGGCTCTAACTCAGTCAACGCGCAAGCCGCATCCTCCAACATCTTCCAGTCCTGCTGGAGAGATGGACTCTTCCGACTTAGGGCATCAGCTACGACATTCACCTTCCCAGGGTGATACTGAAGGTCGAAGTCATAGTCCTTCAAGAACTCAATCCATCTTCTCTGCCTCAGGTTTAATTCCTTTTGGGAGAAAAGATACTTCAAGCTCTTGTGGTCGGTGAACACCTCAAATCTAACACCATAAAGATAGTGCCTCCAGATCTTTAGTGCATGAACCACTGCTGCAAGCTCCAAATCACTAGTCGGATAGTTCTTCTCATGCTCCTTCAACTGACGAGAAGCATAAGCCACTACCCTTCCTTGCTGCATCAAAACGCAACGAAGGCCAATCCGAGATGCATCCGTGTAGATAGAAAAACTCTCTACACCGCTCGACAAGACTAACACCGGAGCTGACGTGAGCTTAGTCTTCAACAATTGAAAACTACTATCACACTTCTCGGACCAGACAAACTTCACTCCCTTTCTGGTGAGCTGAGTCAATGGGGCGGCGATGGATGAAAATCCCTCAATGAATCGCCGATAGTAACCAGCCAAACCCAGAAAACTACGAATCTTTGAAGGGGTCTTGGGGGTCTCCCAATCCATAACTGCCTGGACCTTTGCTGGATCAACTGCTACACCAGCACCGGAGATAACATGCCCAAGGAAATGAACCTCGCGCAACCAGAAATCGCACTTGCTGAATTTAGCATACAGCTTATGCTCACGAAGAACCTCTAACACTACCCTCAAATGCTGACGGTGTGTGGCCTCATCCAGAGAGTAGACCAGCACATCATCAATAAATACTACGACAAAGCTATCTAGATACGGCCTAAAAACCCTATTCATGAGATCCATGAACGCTGCAGGGGCGTTGGTCAATCCGAAAGGAAGAACCAAAAACTCATAATGTCCATAACGGGATCTGAATGCTGCCTTGGACACATCCTCACTCTGAATCCTCAACTGATGATAACCAGATCGTAAATCAATCTTAGAAAAGACTGATGCATCTTGTAACTGGTCAAACAAATCATCAATACGAGGTAAGGGATACCTGTTCTTCACTGTCACTTGGTTTAGCTTCCTGTAATCGATGCATAACCTAAGTGATCCATCCTTCTTCTTTACAAATAAGACAGGTGCACCCCAAGGGGAAACACTAGGGCGAATAAATCCCTTATCTAGCAACTCTTGCAACTGCCTCCTTAACTCGGCTAACTCCGCAGGTGCCATCCGATATGGAGCCTTCGAGATAGGAGAGGTGCCCGGAAGCAACTCTATGGTGAACTCTATCTCTCTATCCGGTGGCAATCCAGACAAATCATCAGGAAAGACGTCTGGAAAATCCTGCACTACCTCGATCTCTGCAAGAGTAGGTGACTCACAAGCCTCGGGTACTAACACCACGCTGGCAAGAAAAGCGTCACAACCCTTGTTTACCATGCGCATCGCCTTCATGGCAGAGATGACTAACTTTCCTGCCAAGTTCCTTGGCAAGGGATGAGAGAACTCGTCCTCACCAGGAATGCAGAAAACAATCCTCTTCCCACGACAATCCACTAACGCATAGTGCTCCTCTAGTCAATCCAGACCAAGAATAGCATCATAGTCCTTCATCTTTAGCAAGAAGAAACACCCATCTAGGACTCTATCCTCAATGCACACAGGTAACGAGGGAATACACTTCCCAGTCGATACCGTACCTACAGGTGTGTGTACAGACAACGGGATTTCTAAATCCTCAGACTCTACGCCTGACTTTAGAGCTAACTGCCTAGCGAAATGCTCAGAAATGAACGAGTGAGTGGCACCCGTATCAAACAAAACCCGAGCGTGCATACCTAGGAGTAAAACCGTACCTTCGGTGACATGCTCCACCTGCTCGGCATCCTCTCGTGCTAGAGCAAACACTCGAGCTGGGGCTCGAGGCCTTCTTGGTCTTCCTGTAGCTGCCGCTGCTGCTGCTACCGCTGCTAGGGCTGGCACTCCGTGCTGGACTCCCTGCTGAAGTCTCGGACAATCCTTGATCTTGTGGTCGCTGCTTCCGCACTTCAAGCACTTCCCCGCAATCATCCAACACTCCGTACCACCATGTGTCTTCCCGCAATGGGGACACTCCTTCTTCACACCAGGGGAACGTTGAGAAGGTACATGTGCACTGCTGGTTGTTACTGGACGCTGCGGTGCCTGGTACACTACTTTCTTCTTGTCCTGCCGCTGGAACGTAGCTGCAGGCCTCTTCTGCGAAGCCTTCTTCTCCTCGAGATACTGCTCCATTTCACCCTCCTGCCTACAAGCAGCACTAAGGGCCTCGTCCAAGGTACGATGGTCAAACGCCACTAGCCTCGTCCTCAGTGATGGCTTCAGGCCCATCACGAACTTCTTTGCTTTCCTGCGCTCGTCTGTCACGATATGAGGTGCATATTTAGATAATTCTGCAAACCTGGCCTCATACTCGAGCACGGTCATGGAGCCCTGTGTCAAGGAAAGGAACTCCTACTCCATCCTGTCCTGGATATGCTCGGGGACGAACTTGGCCCGAAAGAGCCTCACGAACTCGTCCCAAGCCACGTCAATAGCTCCATCCTCGAATTGGGTACGCAGTAAGGAAGCCCACCATACATCAGCTCTCTCCTGCAACACAACATTCATAAGCACCAACTAACAGCTCTAATTTAACAGGATAAGCAAGCATACAAAACTAACACATACCTGTAGCATATAGGTGGCTAAAGCAACCTTATCCTCGTCCGCACACCTAACAGCCTGGAAGATCTTCTCGATCTCCCTCATCCAGCTCTCAGCTAGCAGTGGGTCGCTCTCCCCCTTAAAAGAGGGTGGCAACATCCTCTTGAATCTTTCCATGATGGAAGGTCCACCATGGTCCTGAGCTGGAATTTGAGCCTGCTACAACAAACAATAAGCAACACATATTCAACACAACATCATGTCATTAAATAAAGCAGACTACTCTTTGCTTCATTATTCTAACCTGAGCCTCCAACTGGGCCTGGAGTGCAGCCTGGGTGTGGGCCTGCGTCTGCATGGCCTGCACTAGACCCTGCATGAACACTCCATAATCCACTGGCGGCGATGGGGGAAGTACAGGACCCTGAGGTGCCAGCACCTGCTCCTCATGCCTCTGCTCGCCCTCACGAGCAGGAGCACCGCCACGCCTACCACGCGAAGCCATGGCTGAAATAAATTTCAGCCACTATTAGAGCTATGTTAATTTACTCCTAACCATTTTCTTATCTATTTTCCATTCACTATTAATCAATTCTACACATGTGGACAATTCTATAAAGATTTAGCATGTAATGAGGATGATGACTTATGTATATTTATGTACTATCTCAATCGGTCGCTCTGATACCAATCTCTGCGACGACCCTCCTTATACCGGTACGATTATACCAATCCACGTCGGTATAGTGAGTCTCGTCACAGTGGGACATTTACCCAACACTAACATACGATCGAGATGTACACAAATATAAATACAGAGTAGCGGAAGAAAAGAACTACTATCTTTCATTTCATCATCCACATTTAACCATACATGATCAATATAGTGAATTAAAGAGCTAATGTCCACATAATAAAAATTAATTCCGAAATACAAAGCTTGTCCACAATTTCATAATATTTCAATTAAAATGCCTCAATTACATACTATGAAAGCACAAAATGCTACAACGGTGACTCCACCAAGCTACTCTCCTCGCTCGGAGTCGCTCTCCACGGTCTCTTCCAAAGATGTAGGGTCACCTACTAAACCTGTACGCTGAAGCAAGAGTGAGTCTAAAAGACTCAGCAAATAACTCCATACACGTCACACATGCATATATCACAAGTAAGTTCTACTTTCAAATTCATTAAATCAAACATATAGCATGGTTGAGATAATAAAATAACAACCTATCATGGTATTTCTACAACTTCACAACACATGATACATGATTCATGCCATCTCAAAACCAAATACCTACCACATGCTTTCTACTCATCCCTTCACATGAGAGCTAACATTTTACATTTAAGCTAACCGGGTAGCCTTCTAAGCATGGAATCTCACACACATCTAAAAGAAAACTCCTAACATGGTTTCTACACATTCTTGTACATGTAAGGCATCATTATAAACATATGAAGGTTGCTATTTTGACATGAACTTAACAATTTCATAACATGAATTACAAATTTTCACTCTAACACACTTATATCACATGGTCACACATTTACACATTGCACACATATACATGTTCACACTACACAATTTACACATATTCACATTTACATTTCACATTAGATGCCGTGACACATAGTCCAAACCACCATTAGAAGGACACATCACATACACATAACACATAGACGCCACCTAGGCAACACAGTGACGACTCTTGGACTGCGCAGACCGGGAGAAGAACTCTCCACCCTAACCAGTGTTACTTGTCCACCTCCAGGATTTCATCCTAATGCCCATAGGATTTTAACACATTGAACCTTCCCGTGGGGACTTTTCCACGGTACAGTTCCACAGCCCTCTATGGAAGCAGTGTCACACACGGCACATTTTACACATTCCGATTGTTAACACACACATTTCATACGATTTACATATGACTTACATTTTCTCATTCATGCACATGGCTCTGTTTTCCTAAATCAGGGTACTACTGTTTGACAGAATTTAAACACTCAGTAATTTACACTAATCAGGTTGAAAACACATAATCAAACCCTAATCATGATAGCATGCATTAATAACTCATTTTCACATGGAAATTTCACGATATACTCTACTGTTATCCAAATCACATGAAAACTTAACCACACACTTCTTACAGGTTCTTGACCACACATGCAAATTTTCATATTTTTCTGAACTACACAAAATTTACAGAAAATGAAATACTCATTCACATGCCATTAATAATTTGGTTATCATGGAAGCACAACATAAATGTCAGATTTGATAGTTTACAGACCTGTACCTAACATGCACATCATCACATAAATTTTCCCCGAATTTATCTCACATCATACAATTTACTGTGATTTTTACAAGGATCTACACATGCTTTCTATTTTCAGTACAGAAATTGTAATAAATCACATGATCATGGAAAAATTCCCAAGTTTACAGAGCATGGACTGACATGTATACACATGGTCTAGAAAAATTATGGCACTCAAATTCCTCATGGATCGTTTAAACAGTCAAGTAGCATAACCAAGACCTTATCTACGTGTGGTTCAAATAAATGTAACAATTTACACAATTTGCAGAAATTCACCAAACTTCCACAACACATTCTATTATCTACATCACATAACATATAAAAATTACACTATATCCTCATGTGTAAAACTTCGGAAGTTAGATATATAAGGCAGAACAGTTCTTGTTCTGTCCTGAAGAACTTAACGGCACTGTCTGGCCGTTCACAGAGCTTAACGTCAACATCGTCTGCCGCCAACTGAGGACCTTAATGGCAAGGGATCTTGCTGTCAAGTTTCTATCTGTGCAAAAACACAGACCGAGCTCCAAGAAAAGGAGAATGTGGGGGATCCAGGACACGAATAAAATCCCATAAAATCCCTAAGACCTACTGGACATATACATGGATCACGGGGATGGGTTACTTGCCTTTTACAAAATCTCCAAAGGGGTCAAATTTGCTGTTGAAGCTCTCCTTGGGCAGTGCCAAGAAGCCTCCTCCACAGCCTTCCCTCGGGTTCTAGGTCGAAGTAGGCTGCAACCAGTCATTGGAGAAGCCTTCCTCTACGTCCAAACTATCTCCCAGTCGATGTAGATCGCCAGAGATGCTTCAATTCACTGGATTCAAGCCTCCAAATCTCAGTCTTTCACCTCTCTCTCAGCTAGGGTTTTCTTTCTTGCAAAAGGGCCAAGAGAGAGTCTCTTAGGTTGCAAGGGGAGGAAGGTTTATAGGAAATGGCTTGGGATATCCCGTAGGGTCTGATGGGAGGGCTGAGAGCCGTTGGGGACATCTCCCCAATCGGTGAGCTTGCTTGCCCTCGGAATTTCGGGGTCTGCTGCGCACAGGGAATCAGAGAAGTAGACGTCCACATAGATGGCCGTCTACTTCAGGATTGGCGTCCATCGATATGGACGCTGAATTCCCATGGACGTCCATCCATATTGACGCCAATTTACTCTTCGGCCAGAACTTAAAAACATGCAGAAAACCATGCTTACACTATATACTTACATGCCATATATGTAATATGATGTACACACTACTACAACATATAATCAAGCAATATTCACAACTAATATACGCATGCATACTTAAGTATACCAATATAACATCGTACATAAGTATCCACATACGTATACGTGATATATACATACAACATGACTCAACACACAATAAGATAAAATGACAACAAATTCGAGGGCCTTACATTCTCTGCCTATCTTTATGTTGATGACGGGCCATGCACCATTATCTGCCTCTCTCTTAAGAGATTGTCAAAGATCATCTTGGTGTCCTCTCTCTTGCGAAGGAGCATCAGTGCGAGGGCCACCACCTCAGATACCATAAGGTAGGCTCGGCATTTTGGGAACCAATTTCCTCTATCCCTAGTTTTGGGAATGTGAATGCCGCTGTCGTGAAGACCATCAGTGACGTTGACTAAATGGGTGCCAATGTCAATCGGCTAATGTGACCATCCAAGTATATGGGGCTATGGTGGGCTAACCAGAGAGCTGCCCATATCAATCATTCCCTAATTGATCCAGGTCTCTACATTATCCTTGAAGGTGTAGCAATCTTCAAGGTCGTGACCCAGGAGTTAATGATACAAGCAATAATTTTGTGGAATATTTGTTGACGCCAGACATTCCATCAGTCCTCCATGGAGGTAGGCATGAAAAATCGCCAAAGTTTCATGGCGGGTAAAAGAATATTGTAACGCCTCAGAAATTTAAATGATTTAAAATATAGGAAAATAGCAATAAATAAAAATAGTGAATAGAAATAAAATAAAAGTCATAATCAAAATCCCCACATGTGGAATTAACCATTTAGAATATATTGGGCTAAGACAACTCTAAATGAGCCAAAGAACAAAACCCCATACCAATAAACCCTAAAATTCGTGACCATAAATATACAGAAAATAGAAAAGGGCAAATTAGGGCTAAAACTAGGGTAATTAGCCATTCATGGCAACCAAATTCGTACCTAGCCATGCTAGGACCTTCCCTAATGGCATTCCTACTTCCAATGGGAAGAGAATCAACAAAACATGGAAGGGGCCAAGCCAAGACCGCAGCCCACCTTTCCTAGTCTCTTTAGGACATGAATTTAACCCTAAACATATAAATAATCGCCATAAGATGGATTGGGACGGTTTACCATTGTGTTGGGGACATGTGGAGGCAAGCTAGGGTACCAGGAGGAGAGGAAATCGGCTGAGAACCGGAGCTTCTTCCCCAATTGTTCTCTGCTGCTACCTGTGCAAACACCCTTCTTAGATCTACTCAAAGGTAGGTGATCTCGGACTTAAAGTAAACATTGCACATACCATTGGGAAGAGCATCGAGTCTAGTTTGATTTGCATGTATTTTCCGTAATTTTCATGCACCATGTGAGTCATATTAAGCGTTTTCCAAGAGTCGTGCAGATTTAGGGCTTTATGTGTTCTTCATGTGTTTCACGTAAATCGAGGTTGAATTAGGTCAAACCAAAATGGCGTTTTCTTCTACTAGATGTCCTCGACACTTTTTATATACAGAGTTTTGTCTAAAGAACGCTAGATTTCAAGTTATAAGTCTATCATGAAGGATTGTCACGTTTTCTACATTTTCAGGCAAGATCCAAGAATGCGACGTCGCATTTCTTGTTGCATGAACACGACATAAATGTATGTCGCGATTCAGGAAAAGGTGACAGATCATTCCGTCACGATTTGATGTCAGACCAGTCAACCCTAACGCATGAAACTGTGCATCGCATGGGTTTCAGTGCTGTCTTGAATGCGACAGCATGTGCCATCGTGATTTGACCTATTTTCCTGCCCAAGAGTTTCTGTCTATTTTTATATTCAAATTTTTAAACCATCTCTTGAACGCAACGTGTCGAACCACCACGATTCAGAGCATGGCGATGAGAACGCAATGGGGAGAACCGTCACGATTCTATTTGGACAATCGATCCAACATCAATTCCTACCGAGAAGGCGACGATCTGTCCCGTTGCGATTTGAACATGACGGGTAGGTCTGTCGCGATTTAGTTACTTGTTACAGAACCATGTTTTGACTGTGTATGGTCCTTTGAAGTGCGACAACTATCTCCGTCGCGATTTAAAGGCCAACCTGAGACCGTTTTAATGAGATGTTCAGTCTACCCTATGTATGTCTTCATGTCATATAGTTATGCAATGGCCTAAAAGTGATCAACCTACATGAAAACCATAAGAATATGAACTTCTATTCTAAGTGTTAAAGATTGATTGGTTTCATCTACCATGTGTTCATGTGATTGATATATGCTATGTCCATACTCTGTCTTGTCCATAATTGAGAAGTGATTATATGCTTAAAGTACAGCAACCATGTGATAGATTGAATTGCATACATGTCATGCATGTTTGTTATAAGCTTTCCGTCATGTTTCAAACTGATGGATTGTGGATTGAGACACGCTCTACACGCCACATTTCACTAAAGGCACCCCTTTCTTGGGGGATTGGAAACTCACGGCCAGTCATTCCGTATCGGAAGTCTAGTGACCTTTCTCTTAAGACCTCCGTAAATCTCCGTACTCCGTGGATTCCCTCATGGAGACCGAGTTGGTTGTACCAATGAAGTACCTGGAAAATAGATTGCACTTCTATTCTTATCTACTTCTCATAAGAGTGATTTGATAACATGGAAACCAAGCCATTAAATGTAAAGATTGAACTAATGAGATTAAGTTGTTATGCTGCCGAAATTAATCTGGATCATGTCCCCTTGCCTTGTTCTCTATCATCTTTGGCATGATCTTTAGTGCTTATTGTCTATTGCTTGGAAATCATATTGGCTATAAATGAATGAATGGAATTACCAGAAACTATTGGAACTTCGGTTCACAACTATGCCTGTGCAAATAGGGCCCAGTCTGGTCCTGGGAGGAGCACCCGAAATACTTATAAATCGTGAGAGTATATGATCCATTGAGGTGTCTGGCAATCACCTAATTGACTGCAAGATTGATCTGGGTAATTTCCACACTGTTATTGAATGATTGATTAACTGTTATATGTGAAATGGCCAAATCCATTGTACAAATCATTGTTTATTGAATCCAATATGTCATTGTCCATCGGAATTCAACTTGCGATATCTATTGTACATGCTACATGCTATTGAATCTTCTCTATATGTCATTGATAATCATTCCGTCCTACATGAGAATTGTCATGAATTATTACTGAACCATCCTCGTGCATGTTGTAGCTTGAAACTATTTCCATCGTTATCGACATGAGTATTGCATGATAGTATTGCCATTATTAACATGTTAATTACGTAAAGCATGCTCGCACCATAAGATGTAAATCCTACTGGGCACTAGTGCGCTCACACCTGTTTTCCTTAATATTTTCAAGTAATGAATATGAGGAATTGGAGAATGATGGGACCGGGGACGAGTGATGAGCTACTCAACTGCACCCGTCTATATAGCTAGTTAGCCAAGATGATTAGAGTTGGAAGAGTCTATAATAGATAGGTTTATTTCCTTTAATGTCATATGTACTTTGAATACAATAATGGGCCCTATGTTTGGCTCTGATGATGTATGGTTTTAAATTAGTTGAATGGAAATGAAATAAAGAGTATTTGGCTGGCATTATTATCGTCTTAAATCTTTCGTTATACTTAGATGTCTCTCTCTGAATTACTCGACTGTAATACTCATACTTGTATTGCTCACGCTCTCGATATTTATTTCCACTGCTAAATTTCGGGGCGTGACAGTTGGTATCAGAGCCTAGGCTTTCCCTTAAGTTCTAGGCAAACAGGAAATTGTTAGGCTTAGTCAAAACTAAGTCCCATGTGTTGACTTGTCAAAAATCAACAGTGAGATTGGGGTAGAAACACGGGCTAAGTCATTTAGTTAGAATTAAGTTGTGATAAGGTTAACATCTAATGAACATAATGTGGTTATCTTGAAGGATTGCAATGGCCGCTGCACGTGAAAGAGACTTGCAGAGGACGATCATTACACTGACCCGGGCACTGTTACAGTCCACTCAGGGTAGAGCTGAAACTCAGGGAGATCTCCACAGGAATTTCCGGAGTATGAACCCACCCGCATTTGGGGGTAGTACTGACCTGGATGAGGCTGAGCACTGGCTCAAAGAAATAGAGCGTGTGTTCCGCGTGATGGGATGCACAGATGAGAACAAAGTTACTCTAGCAACTTATCAGCTAGAGAGAGAAGCACGTACCTAGTGGGAGTCAATTGAGGCTACACTAGGAGATGCCCAAGCAACTTGGGAACAGTTCAAGGAGTACTTCAACAACAAGTTCTTCTCAGATAGAGTACAAGAGAGGAAAGCGGCGGAGTTGGTCAACCTGAAGCAATGGAGTCCATCCGTAGCTGAATACAAGGCCCAGTTCTCTAAACTGGCTCATTATGCCCCACACTTAGTCCAAACCGAGCGGTTGAAGGCCAAGAGATTCATGAGCGGTCTGAGGCCCCAGTACATCACACAACTGGGACCGATGGATCTGCAGACTTACCCGGAGATGGTAAGGAAGGCACTATCACTGGAAGATTCGCTAGCTACAGCGGAAAACATCAAAAACAGTATGCTGAAGAGGGAACAGGGATCGGTATCCAAAAAGCCACCAGCTGTGGTCGGAACAAAGAGGCCGAATGGTCAAGCAGGGAACCAGCTAGTGAAGAAGTACAAGGGTGGAGGTTATCAACAAGCCCCCGTCAATCGAGAGCCATGCAAACACTGTGAAAAGACTAGTCACAAGTCTGAAGACTGCTGGAAAGCACTAGGGAGGTGCTTATGCTACGGAAGTCAGAGTCACAAGATCTCTAACTGTCCGCGTATGATGAATGATCAGACACCGACAATACAAGGAGGCCATAAGCGCTAAGGTAGGATGCAGGCGTTGCAAAAACCAACTACATCATAGGAATGTGGTATGGTTGAAGGTACACTTATTGTTCTATCCCATTCTGCATTCGTTCTATTTGATACGGAAGCTACTCATTCCTTCATATCCCAAACATTTACTGATACCATACTTGTAAAACCCATCCCAATGAAATCTGGAATAGTCCTGTCAACCCCTATTGGTCCTGGCGCCAAACTTAGAAACCATTTTCCATCTAGTGAGGTATTGATTGAAACTCAAAATCTACCTGCAAATTTAATGTGCATAGACATGGAGGGTTATGATGTGCTACTAGGAGCAGATTGGTTGTCTGGACATGGGGCTAGTGTCAACTGTAAGAAAAGTCAGGTAACATTTAGTCAACATCCAAAGCTAGTGTTCTCGGGAGATAGAAACCGCATAAAACTATCCCTCATCTCTGCACTACAAGCCAAGAGGATGATAAGGAAAGGTTGTATAGCCTTTCTAGCCGCAGTTGTCACCACAAAGAAGGAAGTCAAGATTGAGAACATCCCTATTGTCAGCAAGTACACTGATGTATTCCCTGAAGACTTGCCAAGTATTCCTCCTGAGCGAGAGGTCGACTTCACTATTGAGTTGATCCCTGGAGCAGAACCAGTATCTAGGGCACCTTATAGAATGTCCCCCGCGGAACTGAAAGAGTTAAAGAAGCAACTGATGGAACTACTGGAGAAAGGGTTCATCCGACCAAGCACATCACCATGGGGTGCACCTATTCTCTTTGTCAAGAAGAAGGATGGGTCGATGAGGTTGTGCATAGACTACAGGCAATTGAATCAATGAACAATCAAGAACAAACATCCCCTACCAAGGATTGATGAATTATTTGATCAACTGTCTGGAGCTAAATATTTCTCTAAGATAGATCTCAGATCCGGCTATCATCAATTGAGAATCAAAGGAGAAGATATACACAAGACAGCCTTCTGAAGCAGGTACAGACATTATGAATTCATTGTTATGCCTTTTGGACTAACAAATGCTCCTGCAGTTTTCATGCAGCTGATGAATAGTATTTATCGCCCCTACCTCGATAAATTTGTGGTGGTATTCATTGATGATATATTGATCTATTCCAAAACAAAAGAAGAGCATGAGGAACATTTGAGGATTGCATTACAAATTTTGAGGGATAACAAATTGTACGCCAAGCTGAGTAAGTGTGAATTTTGGCTAGAGGAAGTATCCTTTTGGGGCATGTGGTGACCAAGGATGGTATTGCTGTTGATCCATCAAAAGTAGAGGTTGTATTAAAGTGGGAAAGACCAACAAGTTTCACAGAGATCAGAAGTTTTCTGAGATTAGCAGGGTATTACAAGAGATTCATAAAGGATTTCTCAAAGATCGCAGTGCCATTAACCAAGCTGACTCGAAAGGAAAATCCATTTGTGTGGACTGATAAGTGTGAAGAGAGATTTAATAACTTGAAGAAGTGTCTGACTTCTGCTCCTGTCCTCGCCCTACCCACTGAAGAGGGAGGATTTGAAATCTATTCAGATGCTTCTAGAACAGGTCTAGGATGTGTCCTAATGCAATAAGGAAGGGTAATAGCATATGCCTCAAGAAAATTGAAGACCTACGAAGTGAATTATCCTGTACATGACCTGGAATTAGCAGCCGTTGTGTTCGCCCTGAAAATATGGAGGCACTATATTTATGGTGAGCAATTCAAAGTCTTTTCAGACCACAAAAGCTTGAAATATCTATTCTCACAAAAGGAACTCAACATGAGACAAAGAAAGTGGTTAGAGTACCTCAAGGACTTTAACTTTTCCATTCAATATCACCCAGAAAAAGCCAATGTAGTGGCAGACGCTCTAAGTAGGCAGCCAGGAGCCTTGTTAGCCAGTATGATGTTAGGTGAAAGAAGGTTGCTAGAACAATTTGCAAGTCTAAATTTAGACATGGAAGAGGAGCAGGAACAAGTGATGATTTCTAATATCAAGGTACAGTCTGATCTACTCGTTGAGATCAAAAATGTGCAAGGAGTGGATACTTTCTTAGTAGACATTAAGGAGAAGCTAGATCAAAGGCCGAATGTTTCTCTGGCACACGATGGAAGGATGTTATTCCAAGGTAGAGCTTGTGTACCGGATCACGCAGAACTCAAGTTGAAGCTACTACGTGAAGCCCATCAGCCAAAGTATACAATTCACCCCGGATCGACAAAGATGTACCAAGACTCAAAAAGGTCTTATTGGTGGCCGAATATGAAGAGGGAAGTGGCCGACTTTGTGGCACAATGTTTAACATGCCAAAATGTCAAAGTTGAGCATTTCACACTTGCGGGTTATTTACAACCACCGAAAATCTCAAAATGGAAGTGGGATAGTGTTGGTATGGACTTTATCATGGGACTGCCCAGGTCTAGAGGTGGTTTAGATGCAATATGGGTAATAGTAGACAGGTTGACTAAGTCAGCTCATTTCTTACCAATTAAGAGCACATGGACAGTAGATGTGTTGGCTGCACTTTATGCCAAAGAAGTAGTTAGATTGTATGGGGTTCCATCCACCATAATATCTGATCGGGACCCTAGATTCACTTCACACTTCTGGAAGAGTTTACAGGCAGCACTGGGAACCAAACTAAACTTTAGCACTGTCTTTCATCCTCAGACGGATGGACAAACCAAAATAACCAATCAAATAGTAGAAAACATGCTTCATGCCCTTGTGCTTGATTTTAGAGGATGCTAGGATGATCAGTTGTATCTAATAGAGTTTGCATATAATAATCGCTATCAGGCAAGTATCAAAATGGCACCGTTTGAAGCCTTATATGGCAGGAGTTGTAGATCACCTCTTTATTGGGAGGAGGTTGGAGAAAACCAATAGGTTGGACCCGACTTAGTCGAGGCGACTGTCAGAAAGGTTCAAAATGTTAGAGAACGTCTCAAGATAGCACAGTCAAGGCAGAAAAGTTATGCAGACAAGAGGAGAAGAGAGCTGGAATTCCAAGTGGGTGACCATGTTTTCTTGAAGGTCTCACCTTTAAGGGGAATTCAAAGATTTGAGATCAAGGGAAAGTTGAGTCCCAATTTTATCGGACCTTTTGAAATTCTGGAAAGGGTTGGTCAGGTAGCTTACAGACTAGCATTACCTCCACAACTAGCAAATGTACACAACGTCTTTCACATATCCATGCTAAGGAAGTACGTGTTCGATGCTAACCATGTGATCTGCCATGAAGACTTGGAGATTCGGGAGGACCTCACTTATGAAGAGAAATCGATCAAGCTATTGGATCGGAAGTTACAACGACTCAGGAATCGTACCATACCTATGGTGAAGGTCCAGTGGAGTCGAGAAGGAGTTACCAATGCTACTTGGGAAATGGAGGAAAGAATAAAGAAAAACCACCTAGAATTATTCTCAGGTATGATGCTATATCATCGTGTATAAATTTGGGGACCAAATTTTCTTAAGTGGGAGAGGATGTAATACCTCAAAATTTTAAATATTTAAAATATAGGAAAATAGCAATAAATAAAAATAGTGAATAGAAATATAATAAAAGTCATAATCAAAATCCCCACATGTGGAATTAACCATTTAAAATATATTGGGCTAAGACAACTCTAAATGGGTCAAATAACAAAACCCCATACCAATAAACCCCAAAATTCGTGACCATAAATATGCAAAAAAATAGGAAAGGGCAAATTAGGGCTAAAACTAGGGTAATTACTAATTAGCCATTCATGGCAACCAAATTCGTACCTAGCCATGCTAGGACCTTCCCTAATGGCATTCCTACTTCTAATGGGAAGAGAATTAACAAAACTTGGAAGGGGCCAAGCCAAGACCGCAGCCCACCTTTCCTAGTCTCTTTAAGACATGGATTTAACCCTAAACATATAAATAATTACCACAGGATGGATTGGGAAGGTTTACCATTGTGTTGGGGACATGTGGAGGTGAGCTAGGGTACCAAGAGGAGAGGAAATCGGTTGAGAATCGAAGCTTCTTCCCCAACTGTTCTATGTTGCGACTTGTGCAAACACCCTTCTTAGATCTACTCAAAGGTAGGTGATCTCGGGCTTAAAGTAAACATTGCACATACCATTAGGAAGAGCATCTAGTCTAGTTTGATTTGCATGTATTTTCCCCAAGTTCATGCACCATGTAAGTCGTATTAAGTGTTTTTCAAGAGTAGCGCAGATTTAGGGCTTTATGTGTTCTTCATGTGTTTTATGAAAACCGAGGCCGAATTGGGTCAAACCAAAATGGTAGTTTTCTTCTACTGGATGTCCTCGACACTTTTTATGTTCAGAGTTTTGTCTAAAGAATGCTAGATTTCAAGTTATAAGTCTATCATGAAGGATTATCATGTTTTTGGGCAAGATCCAATAACGTGACGACACCAGACGTCGCGTTTCTTGTTGCATGAACGCGACGTACATGTACGTCGCAATTCAGGAAAAGGCGACAGATCATTCCGTCGTGATTTGATGGCTGACCAGTCAACCCTGACACATGAAACTATGCACCGCATGGGTTTCAGTGCTGTCTTGAATGCGACAGCATGTGCCGTCGTGATTTGACCTATTTTCCTGCCCAAGAATTTTTTGTCTATTTTTATATTCAGATTTTTAAACCATCTCTTGAACGCGACGTGTCGAACCATCGTGATTCATAGCATGGCGATGTGAACGTGACTGGGAGAACCGTCGCAATTCTGTTTGGACAATCGATCCAACATCAATTCCTACCGAGAAGGCGATGATCTATCCCATCGCGATTTGAACGCGATGGGTAGGTCCGTCGCAATTTAGTTACTTGTTACATAACCATGTTTTGACTGTGTATGGTCCTTTGAAGTGCGACGACTGTGTCCCTCGTGATTTAAAGGCCAACCCGAGACCGTTTTAATGAGTTGTTCAGTCTACCCTATGTATGTCTTCATGTCATATCATGTCATATAGTTATGCAATGGCCTAAAAGTGATCAACCTACATGAAAATCATAAGAATATGAACTTCTATTCTAAGTGTTAATGATTGATTGATTTCATCTACCATGTGTTTATGTGATTGATATATGCTATGTCCATACTCTGTCTTGTCCATAATTGAGAAGTGATTATATGCTTAAAGTACAGCAACCATGTGATATATTGAATTGCATACATGTCATGCATGTTTGTTATAAGCTTTCCGTCATGTTTCAAACTGATGGATTGTGGATTGAGACATGCTCTACACGCCACATTTCACTTAAAGGCAGCCCTTTCTTGGGGGATTGGAAACTCATGGCCGGTCATTTGTATCGGCAGTCTAGTGACCTTTCTCTTAAGACCTCTGTAAATCTCCGTACTCCGTGGATTCCCTCATAGAGACCGAGTTGGTTGTACCAATGAAGTACCTGGAAGCTAGATTGCACTTCTATTCTTATCTACTTCTCGTGAGAGTGAATTGATAACATGGAAACCAAACCATTAAATGTAATGATTGAACTAATGAGATTAAGCTATTATGCTGCCGAAATGAATTTGGATCATGTTCCCTTGCCTTGTTCTCTATCATCTTTGGCATGATCTTTAGTGCTTACTGTCTATTGCTTGGAAATCATATTGGCTATAAATGAATAAATGAAATTACCAGAAACTATTGGAACTTTGGTTCACAACTATGCCTGTGCAAATAGGGCCCAGTCTGGTTCTGGGAGGAGCACCCGAAATACTTATAAATCGCGAGAGTATATGATCCATTAAGGTGTCTGACAATCACCAAATTGACTGCAAGATTGATCTTGGTAATTTCCACACTGTTATTGAATGATTGAATGATTGATTGAATGTTATATGTGAAATGGCTAAATCTATTGTACACGTCATTATTTATTGAATCCAATATGTCATTGTCCATCGGAATTCTACGGAATTCAACTTGCGATATCTATTGTACATGCTACATGCTATTGAATCTCCTCTATATGTCAAGTGATCGTATTGTCCTCTATCTCATTGGTAATCATTCCGTCCTACATGAGAATTGCCATAAATTGTTACTGAACCATCCTCATGCATATTATAGCTTGAAACTGTTTCCATCATTATTGACATGAGTATTGCATGATAGTATTGCCATTGTTAACATGTTAATTACGTAAAGCATGCCCGCACCATAAGATGTAAATCCTACTGGGCGCTAGTGCGCTCACACCTATTTTCCTTAATATTTTCAGGTAATGAATATGAGGAATTGGAGAATGATGAGACCGGGGACGAGTGATGAGCTACTCAACTGCACCCATCTATATAGCTAGTCAGCCAAGATGATTAGAGTTGGAAGAGTCTGTAATAGATAGGTTTATTTCCTTTAATGTCATATGTACTTTGAATACAATAATGGGCCCTATGTTTGGCTTTGATGATGTAAGGTTTTAAATTAGTTGAATGGAAATAAAATAAAGAGTATTTGGCTGGCATTATTATCATTTTAAATCTTTTGTTATACTTAGATGTCTCTCTCTGAATTACTCGACTGTGATACTCATACTTGTATCGCTCACGCTCTCGATATTTATTTCCGCTGCTAAATTTTGGGGCGTGACAAATATAATCTCTATAACCCATTGTCCTCAGACGAGCTTAGGGAATTTTCACAGAGCCACCCCCCATGCTGGGTGCATAGACGTGGTTGCTTGGATGTGTAGCCTGTGATGGAGTGCAACCACATGTTCATCCATGCTCCTCAGATGTTGTTGTATCTCTTGCTGGCCTTACTGCAGTAACCAGACTTACTTTTTGAGGCCCTGTATTACTTTTGGCAGCACCCAGGGCCCAGGTTCCGAGGTATAAGGATCCCTGTAGCTGTACAAGGGCCACCCCCCATGCTGGGTGCATAGACGTATTCGTTCTTGGGGCAAGGGTGGTAACGTGTATCACATTAGCCGATTGCTTTGGCTCATCCCAGGCATGAAGTTGCAGGGAATCAACCAAGCCACCATTCATTGTGATGAGGTGACTCTGAATCAATTTTTGAACTTCATTTTTAAAGATGTAGTAGTCTTCAATCGGGTGTCCCAACATGCGGTGATATGGATAGTAGTTTGGCTCATTCACCCTATTGACCTCAACTGACCTCTTTGGCTTCGGAAGTGTAATCAAGTTGTTCTTTGTACAGAGGCTGAAGAGTTTTCTAGTGTGCTCCTTTTCAAGGAGTAAGGTGTCTTCATGTGATCGACCAATGAAGGTAGAGGCAGTCTCCCTTCTAACTTCTTGTTGGGACCACTTGAGGCTACCACCTTCTTGCCCTCATACATAGGGGTGAAATCCATCGTGTTAATCTCTTTGTCGGTGGCACGCACCTTGTTGGATTTGTTCATGGAGGGTGCAAGTACCGGATTGTCAGAAAAGAACATTTTGAATTCTGCTATGATCGAATTAAGTTGGTTGAAACCTTCGATATTGGTGCCCAAGAGCTTCTCGCTTATCTTGGTTGACAAACCCCATCGACAGATGGTTATTGCATCTTCTTAGGTCAAGGGATAGTCGCACCTCATGCTAAAATCCCTCCACCTCTTTGAAGTCGAGCGTTGTTTCTCTTTTCTTTGCTTGAGGGAGCACAGCTCGGCCACTGTGTCCTGTGCATTGTACTTGTTGTTAAGTTTTTTTATTTCTGGTTGAGATTCATCTTGATGGAAACTATCTGTGTCGTCAAGTGATATTGACGGCAACATTGGGTGTCAGTAACTTGTTGTTAATGGTATAGTTAATGTCGTCTACTGTTTGGCTTGAAGAGGTTAACGGCAAGGCCGATTGACATCTATTTTATGTAGACGGCAATCTTGTTGACGTCAACATCTACGTCCTTGTGTGCGTTTCTTTCCCCAAATCCATCCTGATTCCTTCGTAGATAAACATGGAAATCTCTATTTGGGTGAAGTTTCTCCTTCCTATCCTGACCACAACTTGAACCCCTATAAAAATAGGTTTCCTCTGTAGGGAGAACACTTTTACTTAGCTAGGGTTTTTGAGGTTCAGAGAGATAAAAAGGGAGGCTTTAGAGGTGAGAAATCCAATGATCCAGAAGCTGCACTGACATTTTTTGGAAAGAGGAAGACTCTACAGAACGTGGGGAGACTCTCCTATCGCGGGGAGATCATCTGCTAAGGTGTGGAAGTCGAATCAAGCAAGTGAAGAACATCTCTTTGGCTTGGCCGAGGAGGGCTTCACCACCTAAATTCGATCTTTAGGGAGTTTTTTGGAGGCAATTAACTTAGGGGTTTCATCCCTATGTCTATCACTTAAGAGTTTTACGATTTTTAAAGATTTTTGTCTCGTGTCTTGGACCCCACAATTCCCTTTTCTTTTGGTTTTGGTATGCACTTTCTGCAGACAGGATATTGACGACAACACTCTTTCCGTCAAGTTCCTGAGTTGATGGTAATCGATATTGCCGTTAACTACCCTTGATGGCAATGACCTTGCCGTTAAGTTCATCAGTTTTTCTAGAAAATTGGTTTAGCATGTGTGATGTGATCGTTCAGAGATTTTGAATGTATGAGTGGGTTTTAGGATTTTTGACTTGTCATGTGCGTATTGTAGAGTGAATCATGGAATTTTGATATTTTTATAATCATATCTGTAATTATTAGAATTTCTGACATGAGTAAATAAGCATGCTATATTAGGTTTCATCTGGGAAAAAATAAGTATGTTCTGCTTCATTGTTTCAGTATTTTTCCTTGGACTTAAGGTTCCTGTGAACATGGTTTTAGGTAGAGAGAATCGCCAGTTTCCTCTTAACCATGTTTTAGTAAATCATCTTGTTAATTGACTGAAATATGTTTTAAATGTTAAAAATAGATATATTGTTTCTAAAATTCTGAAAAATTAGACATATGATATGATTCTTAGATATGATCTGTGGTTAAATTTTGAGCATGTTTTGACATATGTAACCATTGTTTCTAGTTATAAGTCATTAATGACCATGTTAAGCATGATTAGTTAAAAGTAGTGATTTTCTGATGATTAATGCCATGATGAGGCTCTCTTAAACATGTCTTAGTATTATTAGATGGTAATTATGATATCTATAACCTTATGGTTATGTTATAAGCATGTGGATAAGCCTTTAAATGCATGAGAATTATGTGCTAAACATGTGATTAAGCGGTTAATGTACCGATATTGACACTGCTACTATAGAAGGATGTGGAGTCATACTGTAGAAAAGTCCCTATGGGAAGGCTCAATGTGTATGTGATATCATGTGTGCATCAGAATGAAATCTTGTAGGTGGACAAGAACCACTGGTTAGGGTGGAGAGTGCTTCTCCCGGTTCTCCGCAGATACCAAGATTCGTCACTATGTTGCCTTGGTGATGGGTATGTGATATGTGAGTGATAGTGTCCTTCTTTATGGTGGTTTGTGTTGAGCAACTATTCCTATCTTGTTTGCTAATTTATTGCTAAACATTTATCATAATATTTTTGCTATGACAAAACCTTTTAATATCTTCTCCTTTACCATTTATGAAAATCAAAAAGCTCTTATTTATACAAACATACTTTCTGTCAAAGACTATGCCTACACAAAACCTAAGCATCATCACAACAAAATTTTTCTAAGTCCACAGCGTACACTGTATATCACACTATCTCCAACTCCTGACTCCGACTCTTGTAAAGTTGAAGTCTGACAGTACTCTGACTCTTGTAAAGTCGAAGTCTGGCAGTACTCCGACTCCTGAAAAGTCAAAGTCTGACTCACTGTGACTCCTGAGAAGTTAAAGTCTGACTTACTCCAACTCCTTGTAAAGTCGAAGTTGACTGTTCTCCGACTTCATACAAGTCGAAGTCTGCTATCTATTTGTTGGCACTCTGACTTTCCAAGAAGTCGAAGCCATTGCTTTCTTACTCGACTTCAATGAAATCGAAGTAGCTGTACTCCTTCTGAAGTCGAAGTTAATTATCTATTTCAGTTGTATTGCTATGTCTTACTTTGACTCCTTGAAAGTCGAAGTGTCTCTTATCAACTTCTGTATATCTATACTTAGATGTTATTTCAAGCCTCTATTAGTAAGTACAAATTAATGTACATCATTACTTAAATTTTACATTGAAATATCTTTACATTGAGACAGTTTCCTTAAAATCCTTTTTCCTCAATTAAAAGTCAATTATTTTTTTGGTGGGAAAAACATTTTATTCAAAATAATTTACCTGAGAAGTATCTTTTTTTTATCTGTAATATATAAGATATATTTGTTATCTTTTTTACTGACAGAGAAGCTGATCTCTGGTCGACGGATGGTCAAGAATTAAATGCTTGATAAGTATAAGCTGCATGGGCTATCTGTCAGAACCTACCTACTACTGTCAGAAATCCCATGACTTTCAGAAAGAAATCTTGTGCAACTGTCTGTTCATTCTTTAAATGATCTTAACTTTTGTCTAAATTTTTTTTCATACTTTATATCCTTTATCTCACCCACCTCCGAAGGTATGTATGGAGGAAAATGCTTTTGTCTTGTCCTTTCAAGTTTGCAGAACATTTAATGAAGCATGCCTATCCTTCAGCCTTGAGCATGGAACCTACAGAATAATCATGAAAGTGTCTCTCAAGCATGAAGCTACAAAATATAGCCTAAAGACGTTGGGACTCATGGAGCTAAAGATTTGATAGACAAACCTAAGAAGATCAAAACTTCCTCTCAACGGACATCCTTCAAACGGCTAGCTTCCAATGGCTAAAACTCAAACGGTCAAATTTGAAGTTCATATATATATGAAGCCGAAGCTTGAAGTGAGATACATAGATACACAAGAAAAGAGACATAGAGACACATACATAGAAGACTTAGAAGCTTACACTTCACTCCCATATGAAAGCTAGAAGAGCCACTCAAAGAGAAAGAGAGCCTCTCCTTAGTCTTAGATTTTATGCTCTCTATTGGCAATTGAAAGTCTTCTTCGCTTGGTGGATTACTGCATTTCCAACCTTCTTCAGTCCACCTGTTTGTTTCAGAAAGAGCTTGAACTCCACTTTCTTTTGTTTCTCTTTCTGAACCTCTATGTTTGCTCATTGTTGTTGAGAAGACACACAAGTCTTTCATTCTTCTGTGTAAGGAAACCTACAGGAGGTTTGTATCCTGTTGTACCCCTCTTGTGAAGGGAAGATCTATAAGTGTAGATGGTCTTTGTACCCCTTGGTTAAGGGAAGACTTGTTGGGAAGCAAGTGGGCTTGTAATACCTCTCAGGTCTGAGAGAAGGTCAAGTATTCCTTGGCAGTTAGTGAAATCCCAAGTGGTTTCTTGGGAACTGGACGTAGGACTTTCATGTGGGAAGGGCCGAACCAGGATAAAATATCTTGTGCATCTCTGTGTGATTATTTCCGCCAAGTTTACACTTGTTTCACACACACTACATTAAGTACTAACGATTCTATTTAGTGCTGTTTATCATTTATATAAAATTTTAAAAGTACAAGAAGTCCTATTCACCCCCTCTAGGACAACTTAGTGCCATCTCGATCCAACAAATGGTATCAGAGCATGGTCTTCTCAGAAGAATCGAAAGATTTGAGAAGAGATGGCAACTGAAGCTCACAATTATGAAGGTCAGTCAGTTACCAAACCACCATTCTTTGATGGTGAGGACTACCAATACTGGAAGATGCGAATGGAATGCTTCATTAGATGCACAAACTTTGATTTGTGGCAGGTAATAGAAACAAGTGATTATATTATTGTTCCTGTTGAAGGTACTATTACAATTACAGCAGCTGATAAGGTTAAATTGTCTCTAAACTTTAAAGCAAGAAATTATATATGTTGTGCTTTATCAAAAAGAGAATTTAGTAGATTATCATCATGTAAATCCGCTAAAGAGATGTAGGATAAATTGCAAGTAACATATGAAGGAACAGACAAAGTGAAACAAACTAGAATAGATATTCTTGTTTCACAATACGAACAATTTAAAATGCTTCCAAATGAAAATGTTACTCAAATGTACAATAGATTTTCAAACATAGTAGTTGGTCTAAGCTCTCTTGGAAAAACTCTTTCGGATGAAGAAACTGTCAGACAAATACTTAGATCCTTAACTCTTTCATGGACCCCTAAGGTCACTACTATAGAGGAAGCTCATGATCTAGCAAAACTTTCCATTGATAAATTAATTGGTTCTCTTATGGCCCATGAAATAAATATGGAGAGATTCTCTAAAAGTACATCCAAAAAGAAAATGCCAAATGCTTTGAAAGCTGTAGATTCTTCTTCTTCTGAAGATTCAAAAGAGAAAACAGATGACAATGATGATGAAGTCATGCTGTCGAAAAAGCTCCAATGAATTCTTGCAAAGAAAAAGAAGTTCGGCTCAAAGAAATACTTCAAAAGAGAAAAGAAGTCTGGACATTACAAGTCAGAATATCCAAAACTCAATAAGAAAGAACCTGCTGAAAAATTTGATAAGAAGAAAGGCAAAGAAAGAAGATTCGGAAAATACAAGAAAAAGGCTATGGTCGCAGCTTGGGATAATGAAGAAGCTACAACTTCAGACTCCTCAAGTTTAGAATCAGAAGAAGAGGAACAAGTCAATCTAGCCCTCATGGCAAAACTAGACCAGGTAAACTCTAAAACATGTTTTACTTCATGTTCAGAATCCAACTCTGATAATCTAGAAAATGCATTCAATGAACTATATGAAAAATATAAAACAGTGATTAAACAAATGAAAATAGTCAAGTTAAATCTACTAAATCAAGAAAAATCTAACACCTTTCTAAAAAATGAAGTAGAAACGTTAGGACAAAACCTAACTGAAACTAAAAGATCTAATAAACTACTGTGTGAGGATTTAAAAACAAAAAACCTAAAACTCATGGAACTCGAAGCAAATCTAAAAGAACTACAAAATGAAGAAAAATTAAGAGAAGAAAACATTTATCTAAAAACAACTGTAGACAAACTTACCAGTTGTAAAACATCATTAGTTGTAAAATTAAAAGGTGCTCGAACATGCAAAAAGAAATATGGAGTAGGTTACATACCTCCATCAGATGAGGAGAAAATCATCTATCCTGAAAAATATTCAACTCCAAAATTTGTGAAAGAAAAGGAAATTAAAAATCCCATAAAAGTTAATCAATATGTCTATAGACAAAAATAGAAATCAAGTAAAACTACACATACCAAGAATGCATATAACATGTGTTGTAGTCACTGTAATAAATGAGGACACACAATCAGCACTTGCACCACTAGACACTTGCACTGGATTCCAAAGACTAACCATCAAGGACCCAAGAAAATTTGGGTACCAAAAATTAAAATTTAGTTCTGTTTGCAGGGTCGCCTAAGAGCATCCAAATGGTATTTAGATAGTGGGTGCTTAAGGCATATGACAGGTGATAGAAAACTATTTACAAGCTTTAGAGATGAAATTGGTCAAGTTACCTATGGAGATAATGGAAAAGGAAAAGTTCTAGGATGTGGAACCATAGGATCAAAAGAAAAAGATTTGATAGAAGATGTTATGTATGTAGAAGGTCTAAAGCATAATCTGATTAGCATCAGTCAACTTTGTGACAAGGGCCACTTAATCAAGTTTCAGAATGATAAGTGTATAATACAAAAGGCTGGAAAAATAGTGTTTGAAACTCAAAGAGTCAAAAATCTTTACACTCTACAGTTAGCAGAATTAAAAGAAGTCAATATATGTCTAGCAACCACAAAGAATGAGAAAACTGATCTATGGCACAGAAGATTAGGACATGTTAGTACTTCAGTGATCAAGAAACTAATCACGCATGATCTAGTTGAAGGTCTTCCGAAACTAAAGTTAAAGAAATCTGGAATGTGTACAGCATGTGCAATAGGAAAGCAGACTAAGACTTCATTTCAGACTAAAACAGTTGTAACAACCTCCAAACCTTTGGAACTCATTCATATGGACTTGTTTGGACCAATGAGAACAGTCAGTCTTGGAGGAAAGGTTTATGGCTATGTAATCGTGGATGATTACTCAAGGTACACTTGGGTATCATTTTTAGAAGCCAAATCAGAAACATTCTCAGCTTTTCTGAAGTTCAGCAAGTTAGTACAGAAGAACCAGAAATTTCAAATAGTTAGTATTCGATCTGATCATGGTGGAGAATTCAAGAATGAAGAATTTGTCAAATTCTGTGAAAAAATGGCATTGAACACAACTTCTCTGCACCAAGAACACCTCAACGGAATAGAATAGCAGAAAGAAAGAACAAAACACTGCTGGACATGGCCAGGACAATGCTTACATAATATAATCTACCAAAGTACTTATGGGCATAAGCAGTCAACACAGCCTGCTACATTGTCAACCGATGTATGATCAGACATATCTTGAAGAAGACACCTTATGAACTCTACAAGGAAAAGAAGCCAAACATCAGTCATCTTCGACCCTTTGGTTGTAAGTGCTTTATTTTAAATAATGGCAAAGATAATCTAGGTAAATTAGATGCTAAAAGCGATGAAGGTTTCCTGTTAGGATACACTTCAAAACCTAGAGGTTATAAAGTGTTTAATAGAAGAACTCTAACTATAGAACAATTTGTTCATATTTAATTTGATGAACCTAACCCTTCTATTAAGAAAATAGAAGAAGAAGATATTGCTGAAGAATTATGTAGGGATCTAGAACAAGCCTCACTTGAAGAAAAAGAAGAAGACAAAGGAGATCCTCCACTAGAACAACTTCAACAACAAGAAGAAACACAGGAAGAACTACCTAAAGGATTGAGGTATCACAAAGACCATCTAAAAGAAAATATTATAGGTGATCCTCAAGACAAGGTAAGAACAAGAGGTATGACCATTCCCTGTGACTTTATTGCATTTGTTTCTCAAATAGAGCCTAGGACAATCAATGATGCACTGGCAGATGAATCTTGGATCCTAGCTATGCAAGAAGAGCTTAACCAGTTCCAACGCAGCCAAGTCTGGACACTTGTTCTTAGACCTTCTGACCATCTAGTTATTGGGACCGGGTGGGTCTTCAGAAATAAAATGGATGAATCAGGAGTGATCACAAGGAACAAAGGTAGACTGGTAGCACAAGGATACTCCCAAGAGAAAGGCATTGATTTCGATGAAACATATGCCCCAGTTACTAGATTAGAGGCAATTAGAATTTTGTTAGCTTATGCATGCTCCCTTAATATCAACTTATTTCAGATGGATATTAAGAGTGCATTTCTTAATAGTTTTATAAAAGAAGAAGTCTATGTTGAACAACCACCAGGCTTTGAAGATACTAAGTATCCAAATTATGTTTTCCATTTAAAGAAAGCATTATATGGTCTGAAACAAGCTCCAAGAGCTTGGTATGAAAGACTAAGTGCTTATCTTATATCACATGATTTTTCAAGAGGTAAAGTGGATAGCATATTATTTATTAAGAAATTCTTAGAAGGAACCTCAACTGTCCAACTATATGTTGATGATATTATTTTTGGTTCTACTAATGAATCACTCTGCAAACTCTTTGAAAATCTTTTGCAAGGTGAGTTTGAGATGAGCATGATGGGTGAACTTAATTACTTCCTTAGGTTGCAAATCAAGCAGACCAAGGAGGGTACTCACATTTGTCAAACCAAATATATTTCAGATCTACTATCTAAATATGGTTTTGATAAGTGTAAGCATGAGCTCAGGCATCAAGCTAGATAGTGATCCACTTGGCAAAAAGGTAGATCAGAAGATCTATAGAGGTATGATTGGATCACTACTCTATCTTACTGTCAGTAGACCAGACATAATGTTCAGTGTATGTTTAGGTGCTAGATTTCAAGTTGATCCTAAAGAATCGCATGTCAATGTTGTTAAAAGAATTTTTAGATATCTTATAAATACAAGTAAATTGGGTTTATCGTATCCCAGATGTTCTGAATTTAAATTGCTTGGGTATAGTGATGCTGACTATGCTGGATGCAAGATAGATAGAAAAAGCACCAGTGGTACTTGTCAAATTCTTGCAGGATGTTTAATTTCTTGGTTCTCCAAAAAGTAGAATTTAGTAGTCTTGTCCACAACAGAAGCAGAGTACATTGCAGCTAGAAGTTGCTGCACTCAACTGCTGTGGATTAAGCATCAACTGGAAGACTATGGTCAGGCTCTTTACGGAATTCCAATGCTTTGTGACAATACAAGTGCAATCAATTTAACCAAAAATCCAATCCAGCGTTCAAGAACCAAGCACATTGAGGTCAGACATCATTTCATCACGGACCATGTAAGTAATGGAAATATTTTACTTGAATTTGTTTCTACAGATGATCAATTAGCAGATATATTCACCAAACCTCTTCCTAAAGATAGATTTACATCTATCAGAAGAGAAATAAATATGTGCAATCCTAATTAAAATTCTCTATACTGCATGCTTCCTTCATTGTAAAAAATTTTTCTAAGTTTTGAGACTTCGACTCTTTAGAAGTCGGAGTTCGCTCTGCAACTTTCAAGAAGTCAGAGTTTGAGAAGTTAGAGTTTATATCTCAATTTAATTTAAAAAATTAAAGAGGAATGAAGTGTAACCGTTCACTCATTAAATCTCAACCCTTCATCCCCTCATCTACGGTCTGTTTCACAACTCCTCTTTCTTTATTAAGACCCTTTCCCTTCCTTTGAAAAGTAACATGTTTGAAGTCTCTCCGACTCCTCTGCCGTCTTCCTCCTGGTTCCCGCGTTTGCTCTTCACCTCGACGAAACCAAGCTCGAAGCCTCTGCAGATTTCCACCTCTTTTTAAAGAAAGGTAGGATCTTTAACCTCTATAGACTATCTCTGCATCTTCTCTATTACCTATCTCAGACCTTCTCTCGTCGTTTGTCTATATGGCTTCATCTAGGGCTCCTGAAGGCACCCTGTTCACCTCGGAGCAGTTCCAACGACTATCTTCGACCAAAGCCTCCATTTGCCCAGGAAAAATAGTGGACTTCAGTCAGTTGAAGCGTAGACTTAGTTGGGTAGAGGAAACCCTAGCATCCATGGGTTGGTTGAGGCTCTATCAAATTTATGAATCGACATTTGAGGGTGCTTTGAAAGCTTTCTATCTATCCCTCTAAGTCACAGCAGAAGGTTCGGTTACAGGCTCAGTAAAAGGTACCCCAGTTACTATTTCAGAAGATCTTCTAGTAGGACTCCTAGATTGCCCGAACTCTAGACACAAGATCAGTGAAGCTGTGTCCATGGAGAAGCAGAAATTGGGAGTCATTGGAATTTTAGGCTCCATCACTAAGAAGGGGCTCCTAGTCAACGAGCTCTCTACAGAGAAGAGAATACCCCTCTCTATCATCTCAAATGTCATCACTCTCAGAGCAGGTACACATTCTTCCATTACTGTCAGAGACGGCAGTTTGTTGTTTTGGGCTATTCAGAGACACAAGGTTAACTTGCCTTCCATTATATTGGAAAGGATGGCATGTTCCAAGAACCTGCAAGAGTCCCTTCCCTATGGACCCATGCTAACTCTTGTTTTCAAGAAATTTTTGGTGGATTTAAGAGATGAAATGTCCACCTTTGTGAAAGAGAAGATAGGGCTCTCCACCCTAAGGAGAAGCCATTATGTCTTAGAAGATAAGTCTCATAATATTTGGGTTAAGGACTTTGTCCCAAGGTGCACTCATGAAATATTTCCAGATGAGGCACAGAGTTCCTCTTCTGTTCCAACCCAAGAAGAAGCTAGAGAAGAAGAAGCCCATGTAGCAGAACAAGAAGAGATCCAGCCTACTGTCCCCTCTCAAATACAGGATGCTCCTGAAGGCTCAATCAATCAAGTTCTAACAGACTTAAGAGGCAAAGGAGTGGCTTAGGAAGAAGATATCCTTAGCACCACTCCAGTTGAGCCTTCCTATGAGGAGCACCACCACATATCTCCACCACATGTTGAGACCCAGCCTAGGTCTCAGGGGGAGACTAGCAACAATCTGGATGATGTGGTCCAGTTAATTGTGAAGCAACAAGAAATGATGACAGCCCTGCAAATACAAATTCAGCAGATAGATGTGAGATTCGATGTTATGTCTGAAGAAGTCCATCAGATAAAAGACCTTCTATTGTAGTTGGTATGCCAGCAAGGCACAACTAATTCTCTAGTTCCTCCTACTCAACCTGACCAGCAGCAACAGTAGCAACCTGAGATGGTAGGTGTACAACCAGAGAGCAGTTCTGTTCAGCCTAAGAAAGATCAAGTAGTAGAATCAGAGCAGCAACAGCCAGCACTTGAAGTTCAACCTTCTGAGCAGCAGTTGGAGCAGAGTGATCAGGAGTTAGACCCTCAGGTCAAGAACTTTAAGAGAAGGGTTAGAAGGAAGCTTATGAAATCTGGTCAACCAGTCTTTTCTTCTCAACCCTTGACTATTCCCTCTCCTTCCACTGATCAAACTCCTCCTCTTGCCTCTGATCCTACATCTCCCCCAGTTGCTGAACAACCTCCTCCACCTCCACCTCAACCTATTCTTCCTATCTCCACTTCACCTTCTCCTTCCACTTCTCAACCAGCAATAGACCCTCTTGTAAATACTTCCATTTCCTCATTTCCTCTGAAGTATCATTTTAAAACTCCTGAGGTAAATATTCCCGACCTTCACACTCAACCTCCACACTTTTTTGCCTCTCTTCCATTATCAACTATTTCATCTACACTCAGTTTTACACCAGGACTATCATCTGGTGTAAGCTCTCAAAGTCATGGTTCCCTCCTTCCACCTTTCTGGTATGCTTTCACCCATCACTCTTAACATCACATGAATTTGTTCAAAGAATTTCTCTCAATAAAAGTTTTTTCTTGAAGTCCATAGGATGCCAGACTACAAATTTGAAGACTGGCTCCCTCTTCTAATTAGAACTTCTGAAGTTCTTGTGGCTGATGTGGATTTAATTACACAGAAAAGCCACAGTCTTTCCCCATCATAATTTGTCAATATCTACTCCTCTGAGGCAGAAAAATTCATATCAGCCAAGTCCTGAAACCCTATTTTAATTGTCCACCATCATCTTAATCTTAGGTTCTTTGACCTGTTTAGTACTCTCTTGAGAGAACTCCAAACTAATTTTACTAGGATGAAGACTTTTAATGAAGAAAGGTTTAAGCTTGGTCTACTAGATGTCAATAAAGGGCAATGGAGGATGTTACTTCAAGGTAACATACCTATTACTCCTTCCATGACAATTGGTTTGCCCTCTAGACTGCATCCCAGTCTAGTAGGTGTCATCTCCTCCAGGAAACAGTTTGCACAGTTAGTCCTCACCTGGCACATCAGGATAGCAACCAGATTTAAAGTCAAATATAATATCAAGCTATCCTTCCACAGATTTGCAGTCATGAATGCTCCCAAAAGTACTCAACAGATAAAGGAATTTTAGCATTGATTTGCAGAGTCTGAAAGACTAAATGAAGATGAATGGACAGCAACATATTCTGAACTAAGTGCAGAATGTCAAAAACTTAAGCTATCTCCTGCTATTTTTCTCCTCAAAGGATATGACAATCTTAGGAAGTCTACTTTTGACAAATGGATTCAGAGGTACATCATCTACTATCAGGCTAAGGATGCTGCTCACTCCCAAGGTCTTCACTGGAATGTCACTATTCATGACTTCCTTTCCTTGGCTGCTAAGAAGAAATTTGCTTCCCTTAAGTTTACCTTGTCTGATGACAAGTGCCATAAGAGACTCAGCTGGTATCATCGCCGGCATATCAAGTCTTATAGGAAACTCCCTTCCATAGGACCCTCTTACAGAATAGATCCTTTTAAGTTTGAAAATTTCTTCCCTGACAACGAGAAGAAACTATGGGATCTTCTTCAGCCTTTTCTGGCTTGCATCCCTCCTTCTCTATATCTCCCTAGCTCCACCTTGTCCTCATAATGTAATCATTACAGCAATCAATATAAGCTTGTTTCTACATTTGCTGTCTATTCCACCTTTCCACCTTTCTGTTAATGTCACAAAGGGGGAGAAAGAAAACAATTATTTTTGCAATTTTTTGTATTGACCTGATTTTTTTTAAGAAAAAGAAAATAAGAAAAAAATAAGACAGAAATCAACTATTATGCAAAATCAAATTTATTTTCACTGACCATGTAAAAGTTTTTTGTCATTAACAAAAAGGGAGAGAATTGTTGAGCAACTATTCCTATCTTGTTTGCTAATTTATTGCTAAACATTTATCATAATATTTTTGCTATGACAAAACCATTTAATATCTTCACCTTTACTATTTATGAAAATCAAAAAACTCTTATTTATACAAACATACTTTCTGTCAAAGACTATGCCTACACAAAACCTAAGCATCATCACAAAAAAAAATTTCTAAGTCCATAGCATACAATGTATCTCACACTATCTCCAACTCCTCACTCCGACTCTTGTAAAGTCGAAGTCTAGCAGTACTCCGACTCTTGTAAAGTCGAAGTCTGGCAGTACTCCGACTTCTGAAAAGTCGAAGTCTGACTCACTCCAACTCCTGAGAAGTCAAAGTCTGACTCACTCCAACTCCTTGTAAAGTCGAAGTTGACCGTACTCCAACTTCATACAAGTCGAAGTCCGCTATCTATTTGTTGGCACTCTGACTTCCCAAGAAGTTGAAGCCATTGCCTTCTTACTCCGACTTCAATGAAGTCGAAGTAGCTGTACTCCTTCTGAAGTCGAAGTTAATTATCTGTTTCAGTTGTATTGCTATGTCTTACTTCGACTCCTTGAAAGTCGAAGTGTCTCTTATCAACTTTTGTATATCTATACTTAGATGTTATTTCAAGCCTCTATCAGTAAGTACAAATTAATATACATCATTACGTAAATTTTTCATTGAAATATCTTTACATTGAGACAGTTTCCTTAAAATCATTTTTCCTCAGTTAAAAGTTAATTATCTTTTTGGCGGAAAAAATATTTTATTCAAAATTATTTATCTGAGAAGTATCTTTTTTTTATCTGTAATATATAAGATATATGCGTTATCTTTTTCACTGACAGGAAGATAAGCTTATCTCTAGTTGACGGATGGTCAAAAATTAAATGCTTGATAAGTATAAGCTGCATGGGCTATCTGTCAGAACCTACCTACTACTGTCAGAAATCCCATGACTTTCAGAAAGAAATCTTGTGCAACTGTCTGTTCATTCTTTAAATGATCTTAACTTTTGTCTAAATTTTTTTTCATACTTTATATCCTTTATCTCACCCACCTCCGAAGGTATGTATGGAGGAAAATGCTTTTGTCTTGTCCTTTCAAGTTTGCAGAACATTTAATGAAGCATGCCTAGCCTTCAGCCTTGAGCATGGAACCTGCAAAAAATCATGAAAGTGTCTCTCAAGCATGAAGCTACAAAATATAGCCTAAAGATGTTGGGACTCATGGAGCTAAAGATTTGATGGACAAACCTAAGAAGATCAAAGCTTCCTCTCAATGGACATCCTTCAAACGGCTAGCTTCCAACGGCTAAAACTCAAACGATCAAATTTGAAGTTCATATATATATGAAGCCGAAGCTTGAAGTGAGATACATAGATACACAAGAAAAGAGACATAGAGACACATACATAGAAGACTTAGAAGCTTACACTTCACTCCCATCCGAAAGCTAGAAGAGCCACTCAAAGAGAAAAAGAGCCTCTCCTCAGTCTTAGATTTTATGCTCTCCATTGGCAATTGAAAGTCTTCTTCGCTTGGTGGATTACTGCATTTCCAACCTTCTTCAGTCCACCTGTTTGTTTTAGAAAGAGCTTGAGCTCCAGTTTCTTTTGTTTCTCTTTCTGAACCTCTGTGTTTACTCATTGTTGTTGAGAAGACACACAAGTCTTTCATTCTTCTATGTAAGGAAACCTGCAGGAGGTTTGTATCATGTTGTACCCCTCTTGTGAAGGGAAGATCTACAAGTGTAGATGGTCTTTGTACCCCTTGGTTAAGGGAAGACTTGCTGGGAAGCAAGTGGGCTTGTAATACCTCTCGGGTCTGAGAGAAGGTCAAGTATTCCTTGGAAGTTAGTGAAATCCCAAGTGGTTTCTTGGGGACTGGACGTAGGACTTCCATGTGGGAAGGGCCGAACCAGGATAAAATATCTTGTGCATCTTTGTGTGATTATTTCCGCAGAGTTTACACTTGTTTCACACACACTACGCTAAGTACTAATGATTCTATTTATTATTGTTTATCATTGAGATAAAAATTTTAAAAGCGCAAGAAGTCCTATTCACCCCCCTCTAGGACAACTTAGTGCCATCTCGATCCAACAGTTTGGACTATGTGTCACGACAAAAAGATGAGAAATTAAGTGTGAATGTGCAATGTGACCATGTGAAAGTGATTTGTTAATGTGAAATAATGTGAAACCAAGCGAATATGTTATATTTATGCCAAAACAGCAAGCAAAGAGTAAGTAATTGTGATATATGAATGTGTTTAATGAGAAAATAACTTGTTATTATCATAAGTAGGTATGTGCTTGATTTAATTATGGAAGTATGTGAGAATATATCATATTCATGAATTGTGCTAATCACTATGTGTTATATCAAATCCATGTGTAGTTAGTACGTTAAAGTATTTTTATTTAATACTTGTGAATAGTCATGTTAAGCATGAGATAGTTTACTTAATGCATTGGGTGTATGTGATAAGTGGAAGGATGTGATCAATGAGTTGCTTGCTGAGTCTCTTGCGTACACTCATACTTGCTTAAATATACAGGTGATGCGGGTATTCCAAAGATAGAGGAGGAGATAGCGAGGAGCGACTCCGAGCGTGAGGAGTAGTCGAGACTTGAGAGATATTCCTATAGCTTGTACTTTTCTTTTACTTAGTACGTGAGACGATACTATTGTGATATGGACTTATGGACTTGATTATTGTGGACTTGTTATATTTATTTTGCTACTATATAGACTGTGGGATGTGTGCGATGATGATGGAATAAGAATTACTTTCATTTCCACTGTACTTTCTTTTGTTATTTGTGTACATCTCTACCTACAGTGTTGTGTTGGGTACATGTCCCACTGTGACGGCAAGCTTTATATCGATGTGGATTGGTATAATCGTACCGGTATAAAGGGGGCCGTTACACAATGACACCTTTCTTTCGATCGTTTGGAAATGATCGATGAACTTCTTTTGAAAGTCGGCTCAATCGGCCACTGAGTAAGGCCTTAACCTTGAGTACCACTGAAAGGCAGTACCAGTAAGGAACGTTTCAACATAATGGAGAAGATAGGATTCATCAAATGTCAAATCTCCCATCGCAGTTATGTAGTAGGCCAGGTGCTCTTGTGGAGAGCCTTGCCCATCAAACTTTTGCAACTTGGGTGCTCTGGGTCAACCCAACAACAATTGCTTGAACTAGTGTTGAATGGAGTACACAATGTTGTACAAATAGATAGTGGTGGTATTCTCGCCACACTGAGTGAATCGATCATCCACTATCTTCTCTATTATTCATTGTTGAGCGATGATGTCTTCAACGGTGGAGGCTTGGGGGAAGTGGGAATTCAGACCCCGTAGTAGTTTTCATTGTTCAGCAGTGCAGTCATTTGGCACAGCCACCTACTGGTTAGTGGCTGGTGTATCACGGAGCTGTGGCTTTCTTAGGACATTTTGGTTGGTGTAGACACTCAATTCTGGCTTATGAGGTGAATCATATTTCTTGTTCACTCAATGTGCCCCAAGTTGGTCATTCTCCATAGCCCATTTGTTGGCTGAGTCTTGAGCCCATTGAGTTCAATTCACAGCTCACCTCATTCAAATATCACTTCAGAGTCCTCATTCTATCTATTTTCTAGGGTTTCAACCATCAATCCTTAACGCGACGGCCTTAGGCGACACGTTAGTATCAATTGGTGACCATGAGAATCGATTGGGAATTGATTGGCCTTAACACGACGGCCCATGGCGATGAGTTAATGACAATCAATTGATGACTATGACTGCTGACTGTAGCTATCGATTGCTGACTGTGCTACTGATTGATGACTACCTTATCGCGACTGGTCGTGTTGTCGTGTTATATTGATTGATCCCCTTTGAGTGCTATTCCTATAAGTGTTATTTAAGATAGTTTACTTAATGCATTGAGTGTATGTGATAAGTGGATGGATGTGATCAATGAGTTGCTTGCTGAGTCTCTTGCGTACACTCATACTTGCTTAAATATACATGTGATGCAGGTATTCCAAAGATAGAGGAGGAGATAGAGAGGAGCGACTCCGAGCGTAAGGAGTAGTCGAGACTTGAGAGCTATTCCTACAGCTTGTACTTTTCTTTTACTCAGTACATGAGATGATACTATTGTGATATGGATTTATGGACTTGATTATTGTGGACTTGTTATATTTATTTTGCTACTATATAGACTGTGGGATGTGTGCGATGATGATGGAATAAGAATTACTTTCATTTCCACTGTACGTTGTTTTGTTATTTGTGTACATCTCTACCTACAGTGTTGTGTTGGGTACATGTCCCTGTAGACACGCGAATTTTCCCATCGCAGGCAAATTTTCGAGTTGCGTTATAACGCACAAAATGGCCCTCGTTTTGCCCTGAAAGAGTTTTTTCCCGTCTTTTTGGATCTCATCCCTTCTTTCTTGGTGCTTCCCAAGGGGTCCGGTCGCGGTTCATTCGATTTGCGTCCAACATCCCCGCCGTGATTCATAACCGCCTTCCAAATCGCGTCCGGCATCCCCGCCGCGATTCAGAGTCTGACAGCGGCCCGGAAAGTCGTAGCGCGCAGGCCCGCAATCATGACAAAATCCCTAAATCACGTCCGTCCTGGACGACGCGATTTAGAGATGTCAAATCCGAGTGTCACGTCGGCTGACAGCGCGCAGGTGAGTCGGTACGCCAGGTCTTAATCGCGTCCGGGCGTCCGGCCGCGATTCAATTCACGGTGGCCTTACACGACGCGATTCAAAGAGTTTCCGCGCCATCAAACCGACCTTCTTAATCGCGGCCAGCCGAGTCGACGCGATTTACAGCTTTAATTGCGGCGGCTGTCCTGGACGCGATTTTGCCCCAGAGCCTAAAAACTCAACCAGCAGCCTTCTTTCAAAGGGGGGCCATTTGCTTCGGGGGAGAGGGTTTTAGAGAGAGAGAGAGAGAGAGAGAGGGTTTTTAGAGAAAGAAAGAGTGAGATTTTAGAGAGAGAGAGAGGGGGGGTTCTTCGCGGCGGAGCCTTGCCTCGTCGCCGTCTTCCTCGCCATCCCCGTCCTCGTCTCCGGCCCGACATCGCCGTCTTCCTCGCCATCGCGCACATCTAACGAGAGCCGCCTTCGTCGTCTTCCTCCTCTCGTTTGCCCTCCACAGTGCCGTCACGCCGTCCGGCTACCTCGGGGAAGCACCCCCTTTTTCTTCCTTTTGGACCCCTCGTGGTCCTTTTCCATTTTCCTTTTGGGCCCTATGTTGCTCCTTTTCCATTTTACACATTACATGCATGCACACACATCATACCTTTTAGTTAGGGGTTTAAAAGCCACCACAAAAGGTGTGTTCTTCCCTTTCATTTATGTCATTTCATTTATTTTTAGGATTTGTATACTGCACATCCGTCTAATCCGCTTCTCATTTTTGTTGTCTTTTTGCAAGGTAACCGAGCTAAATCTCCTTCGCCGACTGGCCGGTTGAAAGAGGAGGAAAGAACCCACGCCCACATCCCGCTTCTTTTCTACGGGCAGAAAGGTACACATCACCTCCTTTCCTACCCGTCCCTACTTTTGGTGCTTTTTAGGAAAAGTACCTGGCGATCGCGTCTGTTATTTCTTTCATCGTCTATTCTATTCGCCTCTATTTCCATGTGGAGACGGTCGTTTGGTTCGTCCTCCTCGGGACGGGGAAATAACCGCATCTAAAACTTGGCGATCACGGTGGGACTCTTCTTATTTTAGCTCGGTTACCTCTTTTACGCCCCACGTGGCGTTACATTTCGGCACCCACGCGTGCCACTTTTTTCGCCCCATGTGGCGTTTTTGTTTTATTGTGTTTTACCATTTTTTACTTGTTTAAATCCATATTTAGTTAAGTTGATTAGTATAGTCATTAGTGTTTAAAGTTTTATTTCATTTCATTCGCATGTGTGCATGCATCTCATTCTGTTCATTCTGTGAAATTTGTCATTTTCTGGGTTGCTGGCGTGAATCGCGGCGGGGACAGCCGACGCGTTTCTCGTCCAGTCTTTTTATTTATTGTAAATTTTTCGGGGAAGGATTTCTGTTGTGATTCGTGTCGATCACGTTCGACGCGATTTAGTGCATGCTTGATTGGCGGCGGTTGTATTGGACACCATTTTGAGACAGAGTCTGGAGGGAGTCGCCTCGGCTCTTACAACTTTTGCGAGCTGTCAGATCCACAGCAGACAGAACGGACGCGATTTTTGAATCCGCGCCCACTTCGTTGGACGCGATTTTCATCCTGTTTCAGAAGGCTCATTCATCTGCCTTTCTTTATATTTGCGGGCATTTTGCATCGGTCGGGGGACCTCCTTCCCTCATATTCCTAGGCTCCACACACCCCTTCCGGTGAGGGCGAACTCTCCATTGAGCATTCCGTCCCTTTGGACCAGTGAACCTTCTCCCGGAACCCCGTAAGACTTCGTACCCCGTGGATTCCCTCACGGCGGACCGAGCTGGCGGTACCCTTTCGTTGACCCGGGTTAGACATCCCATTGCGTGGTGAGAGGTGATTCTAGTTGTATCCCGAAGTACTCCTCTTCTACCCAACTAGGAGCTCACCTGGAGTGACAAAATATCTTTCAATCCATTAAATTAATTGTCAAACTCCTAAAAGCAACGCTAAGCATTACAACTTGTTTGAACTGCATATTGATTGGCTAATCCTTGTTCAACTTGTTTGCTTATTGCTTTGTTAAAAATGGACCCGTATTATCATGCTAATCTTAACATGGACTATGAGGATAATTCAAGTGTCCAGTCTTTTCGATCCCATGTCCGTCCATCTCACCACCTTGAGGGGCAGCCTTCCACTTCCTATGGTTATGTGCGCACACCGCGCACTAATCTATCTGATGTCCCCTCACATTTACCACCAATCAGAACCCGGCAAGAGCCTGTTCCCCACCACGATTCCACTGTCCAGCATGTCCTGCATGCACTGGATCAGCTCACCCCTCAACAACTTAATATAATCCAATCTTTAGTTGAGGGTGTGACCCCAGCTGCGACTCCTTCTCCCTCTCCTTCCCCTAGGCACCCGCCTATGTATATTCCGGTGACTTCGCCACGTACCCCTGTACATTCTTCATCACCTCGGCCCCCTGGCCATTTGCACTCCCGTGCTCCGGTCCGTACAGACCGTCCCTTGGGAAGGCCTACTCATTCACAGCCACCCCAATGTATTTCCTCACAGGCCCAGCAGCCTCCCACTCCACTCCAAAATGCTCTTCTCCACAAATTGAATAATCTTGAGAGTCAAATCAATGAATTTTCAAATTCCAAGGGTAACCCCGTTGCCGCCATGCCGGCTCTCCCAAAAATTTACGTTCCTCCTTCGGAGATGCCATCGTACCGACTGTACAATGGCACGTGTAATCCCTACATTCACATCAAAGAATTCCTTTATGAGTCCTCCCATTGGCAACGTGACCCCATCACGTTGGCATATTTATTTAGAAAATCTCTTGACGGCCCTGCACTCGAATGGTTCTACTCCCTAGAGCCAAGTGAGGCAGGAGACTTCCGCTCCCTTCACAAGAAATTCCTTCAGAGGTACAAAGATCGCGTCAGCCCCTATCTCTCTATCACGGATCTAGCATCCGAGAAGATGGAGACCAACGAGGCCTTTATACAATTTGCTGACCGTTGGAGGTCAATGGCCGCTCAATTGCAGCGTGAGCTCTCGGAGTCAGAGCAAATCAAAATAATCATTTCAAACTCTACTCCGAGGTTCAGGCACATCCTGGACATGAATCAAATCACCTCCATGGAGGAGCTCTACGAGCGGGGACGTTACATTCAAGCCCATTTAATGGACTCCCCGATCGCGGAACCTTTTGATCAAGTTAAACCGAGAGAGAACGAATCAGTGGACGCCATCCACCATCCACCTCACTACCACACGACACCCACATCATATGTGCCTCCGCATAATCCACCTATTTACCACGACATGCCTCCACCCAGGCGTCCACTGATTCGTCCTCCTCGGACAACCCATCAACCTCCAACAGGGCCCTACGGTGCCCCTATCTTTTATGAAGAAACTCCTGCACCCTATGTTGCACCTGCTCCGGCACCCATGCCAGCTCCCATACCTCCACCACAACAACCACCACCCCCACAACCATCTTCTCCACTACCATCACAGCCTGTTGCTCGGGTTGAAGTTGCCAGCCGCCAACCACCCCGCGAAACCACTTGGCGCTACGATAATAAACCTTCCCAGGTCATCTCCGTACGCCATTTACCTACACCACCCGCCATCATCAAACCTACACCCATCAAACCCACTCCCATTACCCCCATCACACCGATCACTACACCTCCCACACCGCCAACGCCCTTGGCAACCACACCCGAGCAACTCTTGATGTTATATCCATCACGCCTCCACTGGCCATACAACCGTCCACTACACCCATCATATCCCCTCTCGTCCGCCGAAGCAGGCGTAAATTTTCAAGGAGCAAAAGGTCGCGTCAGCAGCAGAAGGAAGTCCCGGGACCAGGCATGCTTTTTAAAATCCCAGAATTTATTCCACGCATGCCGATCATTGTCAATATGCTGGACACATTTTCCGAGCCAATTATTCCAGTCCCAGGACCAGGCATGCTTTTCAAATTTCATGATCAGATCCCCCGCATACCGGTCATCGTTCGCATACCGGGCATACTTTCCAAGCCGCAGTCCTCTCTGCCAATCATTCCAGTCCCGGGACCGGGCATGCTTTCCCAACATCATGATTTTATCCACTGCATGCCGGTCATCGTTCATACACCGGGCACATTTCCCGAGCAGAAGTCTTCCCCTCCAATCATTACCGTCAAGAGGCCTTCTAAAAATATGACAATCATACCCGCTGCCAACCGGGTTCATTTCAGAATACTCATAGGGAATCTCTCCCTCCAAGCTCTCATGACCCCTCACACCGTTGTTGTGAACCTTCCTTCGCCAATGAAGGGGTCAACTTCTCATATTGTGCTCACTCACACCAACACCAAATCATTGGCACAATCTATCACACAAGGGGTCGTGCCCCTTTCCATATCACATGTTGTGCAAGCGCTGGGCACGAGCCCCTCATTGTTGCCTTTAACTCAGCCAGTGGAACTCTTCACCCATCCATTTAATCATATTTCAAGGGAGTTACCACTGTTGCACCTTTCCGCTCCAGCGAGGGCAACAACCATGCAGATTGTGCGCATGCACTTCGAAGCCAAACCATTGGCACAATCTACCACCCAAGGGGCATGCCCCCTCTTATGTCACACGATGCATTCCTTGGGCGCAGTCCCTTTATTGTTGCTTCTGACATTGCCGGTGGAACTCCCCACCCTTTCACTGAATTTTATTCCACGGGAGTTATCACTCTTCATCGAAACTTCAACAGAAGTCAACAATTTTCCTTTAATTTTCGAGAGCCGTTCAATTCAAAGGAGAAGAGCACGTCCATCTACCCGCTGGGCAAGATTTGTGAGGAGATACTTGAGGGTCCCGCCGAACCCCAAGTCCAAATCTGATCGCCGGGCACGGCACCAACAGGCCAGGGGACCTTCACCCCCCTCTTTTTTTGAATCTTCTTTTATATTGCTTAGTGCAGACCCGTGGGTTCTCCACGTTTCCTCCCCACGGGAGGCGTTTTATTTTCATTTGTTTTATGATCCTTTAGCGTACACCGGGCATCACGCCCAATTTTGTTTTGCAACCAGTGCCCCACGCGGCACATCCTTGAGCACCCTACGCTGTGCACATTTTCCTTTCATGTCGGCCCCACGCGGCCATTTATTTCCTGCTTTTCATCCAGGCCTTCCGGATTTTGTTTCCTACCCAGGGCATCGCGCCCTCCTCTCACGCCAAACCCCTCCGGGCCCTCTGGAGTTTCCAAATTCTTTTTCCCGTGTTGACCCCTGTGTTTTTAATCGGGTCCTTCGACCCTTCTCGCACTGCTTTAGGGGCTTTAGTCCCCACTGGTCATTTTAATTTCGAATAAAAAATGTACATTCTTCTAGACCTCCGAGTCTCGCCCCCAGTGCAGGGCATTCGTCCTTCCCGCATTTCTTTTCTCTCCATCTTTAATCAGGTCCTTCGACCCTTCTCGCATTGCTTTAGGGGTTTTAGCCCCCACGTGTCTTTTTAATTTCGAATAAAAAATGTACATCCTTGTAGACCTCCGAGTCTCGCCCCAGCGCAGGGCATTCGTCATTTTCGTATTTCTTCTCTCTCCGTCTCCATTTTAAATCGGGTCCTTCGACCCTTCTCGCACTGCTTTAGGGGCTTTAGTCCCCACTTATGTTTTTAAATTTGAATAAAAAAATGTAAATTCGTGTAGACCCTCGAGTCTCACCCCAGCGCAGGGTATTCGTCCTTTTCGTATTTCTTCTCTCTCCGTCTCCATTTTTAATCGGGTCCTTCGACCCTTCTCGCATTGCTTTCGGGCTTTAGTCCCCACTCGTCATTTTAATTTCGAATAAAAATGTACATTCTTCTAGACCTCCGAGTCTCGCCCCCAGTGCAGGGCATTCGTCCTTTCCGCATTTCTTTTCTCTCCATCTTTAATCGGGTCCTTCGACCCTTCTCGCATTGCTTTAGGGGTTTTAGCCCCCACGTGTATTTTTAATTTCGAATAAAAAATGTACATCCTTGTAGACCTCCGAGTCTCGCCCCAGCGCAGGGCATTCGTCCTTTTCATATTTCTTCTCTCTCCGTCTCCATTTTTAATCGGGTCCTTCGACCCTTCTCGCACTGCTTTAGGGGCTTTAGTCCCCACTTATGTTTTCAATTTCGAATAAAAAAAATGTAAATTCGTGTAGACCTTCGAGTCTCGCCCCCAACGTAGGGCACATCCGCCCCAGCGCAGGGCGTGGGCATTCGTCTTCTTTTAATCCTCCAAGTTCTTACTTTGAAAATTTTTATCTACCAAGTGTCGAGAAAATCCCTGAAAAGATGAATATTTGTTTAGCATTGCCATGCTGTCCCAGCATTTTTTCGTTATGATAACTCCGCACTAAAATGTCCCGCATTCTCTCCCGTGTCATTAAGGTTTGCCCTTAGCATGGGCACCTGCACACACTTCACGGCGCCCTAAGCCGATTGCTCCCAGTAGACACCGTCACCGTCACAGCCACGCCTGAATGGCACAAAGTCTATTTCTCCTCCTATTTCGGCCTAAGTATGGGTAGTAGAGGCAGTCTGGGCAAGGAAACCAACCCAAAACACCTCTGTCATAAGGAAATGTCCTCCAAATGGGCAAATCAAATGACCAATCAAAAAAATCTAAAGTCCAAAATGCATGTCAAGAGTGGCAAAGTTCCCGCGGAGATCCAAATGGACCCGGTCGTATGCATACAACAATTTAAAATCAAATCAACGATAATAGGGCATGGCAAAGAGTGGCAAAGTCCCCGCGGAGATCCAAATGGACCCGGGCGTACGCATGTCCCTACAATCAAGTGGTCATCGCTCAAGATTCCAAAATAATTGAAAAGGCCCAAGTGCTTAATGAGACAGAATCTTCTGACGGTTGTGTCAAGGAAGGAAGTCAAACCCAACTCCTCGAATACCCATATCAAGCTTGTCTCCAAATGTTCTTCCCTTCTCCCTACTAAGACTTAGTCGCCTTTTCAGGCGTGGCTTTAGTAGTGACACTGTTAGCCAAGTGCAATCAGCTCGTGGGTGCCACGTTAAAACGCACACCCTACTCTGGGCGTTCTTTAATGACAAGGAGGTAGCAAAGGACTTCGCCGGTCAATTTTCATAATTTTCAATGCCACCATGGCATGACAATATTCCAAAATCACAAAAAATTCAAATATTTTCAAAATCCAAAAAAAAACTAAATATTTCCAAAATCCAAACAAATTCAAATATTTCCAAAATCCAAACAAATCCAAATATTTCAAAAATTCCACAAAAAAAAATATTTCCAAAATCCAAAAAAAATCAAATATTTCTAAAATCCAAACAAATCCAAATATTTCAAAAATTCCAAAAAAAACCAAATATTTTCACAAATTCCACAAAAATCAAATATTTCAAAAATTCCACAAAAATCCAAATATTTTTAAAATCCTATAAAAAATCAAATATTTTAAAATCCATAAAAAATCAAATATATTCCAAAATCACAAAAAATCAAATATTTCAAAATCTCAAAAAAATTCAAATATTTTCAAAAACAAAAACAAAAAAATTCAAATATTCTCAAAACCAACAAAAATTCAAATACTCTCCAAAACTCCAAAAAAAAAACCTTTGATGGTATTGCAAGGCAATCGCCTTCTTCCTGCGTCAGATCGAAGCAATCCTTCCAATCATGGGTTCCTCCCACCTTGCACTTTATCTTTGGCCAAGTCCACTTATCCTCATGGTTACACAAACAAATTGAATGAGACATGCTTGTTGTTTGAACGCTTTATCCATGCTGCATGCTCCATGCTAAATGCTATTTTCCATGATGTTTGTTTTTCTTGGCTAACGAGTTTTGAGTGCAGGATTCGAGTTACCTCATCTGGCGTAACACCAGGCTGCTGCTGCCTTCACCATCAGTTATCTGCATCTACTATATGTTATACTCCTAGAGCGTATCAAGGACCTTGTGGCTTTGAGGAATCTGGGGTTAGAGTTCCCCTTCATCAAAAACCATGATAATCCCAGAGGATTCTTAGCCATACGGATAGGCCGTTACGCTTGGCTTGTGGGGACGACGGACCCATGCATAAACCCCGGTCTTGACTCACCGACGTAACAAATATTATCCTTGGTTATTTCTACTCACTTTTAATCTTATTTTTCCTTTTAGCCCAGCATACATGCATATTGAAATCACTGTGGAAAACCACTCTTACAAGGCAATTTAAGGGCCATCCGCGCTCAAATTCCAAAGCAACCCGAATATTCCACTCATAGTCCAGTACTCAGTTTATCATAAAGTTGTTTGAAGATCTTCTTTTCGGAGAGAAACTCATCCATCATGGATCCTTGTCATTTTCTTTACTTTACTTTTCGATCCACCTCTGGCCATGGCAGCCCCACACGAAGGTGAAACCTAACGGATTATGTCCTTAGGAACTTCCCGGCGACGGAAGTTGATCATTGCATTGTCTTTTACTTTCCTTAGCTTAGTTGTCTTTGATTGATGAGTTTCCTCTCCAAAAGAGTTTCCGAAGAGTAGCTTTATTATGAATTGACGAACAGCTCCAGTCATTCGCCACTTCAGCGCGTGTCTATTTTTAACCTTGACGTCTACTTTTCAGTCCACTCAGTTTCACTCCACTGCGCTACGCTATATTTCTTTTCATTACGCTCCATTTCTTTTCACTCCATTTCACTCCATTTACGCTCCGCTTCGTGTCCCTCCGCTCGCTCCCCTGCAAAGCAGACGTCAAGGTTAGGCATCTGTAGACACGCGAATTTTCCGATCGCGGGCAAATTTTCGAGTTGCGTTATAACGCACAAAATGGCCCTCATTTTGCCCTAAAAGAGTTTTTTTCCCATCTTTTTGGATCTCATCCCTTCTTTCTTGGTGCTTCCCAGGGGGTCCTGTCGCGGTTCATTCGATTCGCGTCCAACATCCCCGCCGCGATTCATAACAGCCTTCCAAATCGCGTCCGGCATCCCCCGCGATTCAGAGTCTGACAGCGGCCCGTAAAGTCGTAGCGCGCAGGCCCGCAATCATGACAAAATCCCTAAATCGCGTCCATCCCGGACGACGCGATTCAGAGATGTCAAATCCGAGTGTCGCGTCGACTGACAGCGCGCAGGTGAGTCGGTACGCCAGGTCTAATCGCGTCCAGGCGTCCGGCCGCGATTCAATTCACGGCGGCCTTACCCGACGCGATTCAAAGAGTTTCCGCGCCATCAAACCGACCTTCTTAATCGCGGCCAGCTGAGTCGACACGATTTACAGCTTTAATTGCGGCGGCTGTCCTGGACGCGATTTTGCCCCGGAGCCTAAAAACTTAACCAGCAGCCTTCTTTCAAAGGGGGGCCATTTGCTTCGGGGGAGAGGGTTTTAGAGACAGAGAGAGAGGATTTTTAGAGAAAGAAATAGTGAGATTTTAGAGAGAGAGAGAGGGGGTTCTTCGCGGTGGAGCCTTGCCTCGTCGCCGTCTTCCTCGCCATCCCCGTCCTCATCTCCGGCCCGACATCGCCGTCTTCCTCGCCATCGCGCACATCCAACGGGAGCCGCCTTCGTCATCTTCCTCCTCTCGTTTGCCCTCCACAGCGCCGTCACGCCATCCGGCTACCTCGGGGAAGCACCCCCTTTTTCTTCCGGACCCCTCGTGGTCCTTTTCCATTTTCCTTTTGGGCCCTACGTTGCTCCTTTTCCATTTTACACATTACATGCATGCACACACATCATACCTTTTAGTAAGGGGTTAAAAGCCACCACAAAAGGTGTGTTCTTCCCCTTTAATTTATGTCATTTCATTTATTTTTAGGATTTGTATACTGCACATCCGTCTAATCCGCTTCTCATTTTGTTGTCTTTTTGCAAGGTAAACGAGCTGAATCTCCTTCGCCGGCCGGCCGGTTGAAAGAGGAGGAAAGAACCCACGCCCACATTTCTTTTCTACGGGCAGAAAGGTACACATCACCTCCTTTCCTACCGTCCCTACTTTTGGTGCTTTTTAGGAAAAGTACCTGGCGATCGTGTCTGTTATTTCTTTCATCGTCTATTCTGTTCGCCTCTATTTCCGTGTGGAGACAGTCGTTTGGTTCGTCCTCCTCGGGACGGGGAAATAACTGCATCTACAGTCCCACTGTCACGGCACACTTTATATCAATGTGGATTTTTATAATCGTACCGGTATAAAGGGGGCCGTTACACAATGACACCTTTCTTTCGATCGTTTGGAAATGATCGATGAACTTCTTTGGCAAGTCGGCTCAATCGGCCACTGAGTAAGGCCTTAACCTTGAGTACCACTGAAAGGCAGTACCAGTAAGGAACGTTGCAACATAATGGAGAAGATAGGATTCATCAAATGTCAAATCTCCCATCGCAGTTATGTAGTAGGCCAGGTGCTCTTGTGGAGAGCCTTGCCCATCAAACTTTTGCAACTTGGGTGCTCTGGGACAACCCAACAACAATTGCTTGAACTAGTGTTGAATGGAGTACACAATGTTGTACAAATAGATAGTGGTGGTATTCTCGCCGCACTGAGTGAATCGATCATCCACTATCTTCTCTATTATTCATTGTTGAGCGATGATGTCTTCAACGGTGGAGGCTTGGGGGAAGTGGGAATTCAGACCCCGTAGTAGTTTTCATTGTTCAGCAGTGCAGTCATTTGGCACAGCCACCTACTGGTTGGTGGCTGGTGTATCACGGAGCTGTGGCTTTCTTAGGACATTTTGGTTGGTGTAGACACTCAATTCTGGCTTATGAGGCGAATCATATTTCTTGTTCACTCAATGTGCCCCAAGTTGGTCATTCTCCATAGCCCATTTGTTGGCCAATTCTTGAGCCCATTGAGTTCAATTCACAGCTCACCTTGTTCAAATATCACTTCAGAGTCCTCATTCTATCTATTTTCTAGGGTTTCAACCATCAATCCTTAAACCGACGGCCTTAGGCGACACGTTAGTATCAATTGGTGACCTTGAGAATCGATTGGCCTTAACACGACGGCCCAAGGTGATGCATTAATGACAATCAATTGATGACTAGGACTGCTGACCGTAGCTATCGATTGCTGACTGTGCTACCGATTGATGACTTCCTTATAGCGATTGGTCGTGTTGTCCTGTTATATTGATTGATCCCCTTTGAGTGCTATTCCTATAAGTGTTATTTAAGATAGTTTACTTAATGCATTGAGTGTATGTGATAAGTGGATGGATGTGATCAATGAGTTGCTTGCTGAGTCTCTTGCGTACACTCATACTTGCTTAAATATACAGGTGATGCAGGTATTCCAAAGATAGAGGAGGAGATAGTGAGGAGCAACTCCGAGCATGAGGAGTAGTCGAGACTTGAGAGTTATTCCTACAGCTTGTACTTTTCTTTTACTTAGTACGTGAGACGATACTATTGTGATATGGACTTATGGACTTGATTATTGTGGACTTGTTATATTTATTTTGCTACTATATAGACTGTGGGATGTGTGCGATGATGATGGAATAAGAATTACTTTCATTTCCACTGTACTTTCCTTTGTTATTTGTGTACATCTCTACCTACAGTGTTGTGTTGGGTACATGTCCCACTGTGACGGCACGCTTTATATCGATGTGGATTGGTATAATCGTACTGGTATAAAGGGGGCCGTTACACAATGACACCTTTCTTTCGATCGTTTGGAAATGATCGATGAACTTCTTTTGCAAGTCGGCTCAATCGGCCACTGAGTAAGGCCTTAACCTTGAGTACCACTGCAAAGCAGTACCAGTAAGGAACGTTGCAACATAATGGACAAGATAGGATTCATCAAATGTCAAATCTCCCATCACAGTTATGTAGTAGGCCAGGTGCTCTTGTGGAGAGCCTTGCCCATCAAACTTTTGCAACTTGGGTGCTCTAGGACAACCCAACAACAATTGCTTGAACTAGTGTTGAATGGAGTACAACATGTTGTACAAATCGATAGTGGTGGTATTCTCACCGCACTGAGTGAATCGATCATCCATCTATCTTCTCTATTATTCATTGTTTCATTGTTGAATGATGTCTTCAACGGTGGAGGCTTGGGGGAAGTGGGAATTCAGACCCCGTAGTAGTTTTCATGGTTCAGCAGTGCAGTCATTTGGCACAGCCACCTACTGGTTGGTGGCTGGTGTATCACGGAGCTGTGGCTTTCTTAGGACATTTTGGTTGGTGTAGACACTCAATTCTGGCTTATGAGGCGAATCATATTTCTTGTTCACTCAATGTGCCCCAAGTTGGTCATTCTCCATAGCCCATTTGTTGGCCAATTCTTGAGCCCATTGAGTTCAATTCACAGCTCACCTCGTTCAAATATCACTTTAGAGTCCTCATTCTATCTATTTTCTGGGGTTTCAACCATCAATCCTTAACGCGACGACCTTAGGCGACACGTTAGTATCAATTGGTGACCATGAGAATCGATCGTCCTTAACACGACGGCCCATGGCGATGCGTTAATGACAATCGATTGATGACTATGACTGCTGACCGTAGCTATCGATTGCTGACTGTGCTATCGATTGATGACTACCTTATCGCGACTGGTCGTGTTGTCGTGTTATATTGATTGATCCCCTTTGAGTGCTATTCCTATAAGTGTTATTTAAGATAGTTTACTTAATGCATTGAGTGTATGTGATAAGTGGATGGATGTGATCAATGAGTTGCTTGATGAGTCTCTTGCGTACACTCATACTTGCTTAAATATACAGGTGATGTAGGTATTCCAAAGATAGAGGAGGAGATAGCGAGGAGCGACTCCGAGCGTGAGGAGTAGTCGAGACTTGAGAGCTATTCCTACAGCTTGTACTTTTCTTTTACTTAGTACGTGAGACGATACTATTGTGATATGGATTTATGGACTTGATTATTATGGACTTGTTATATTTATTTTGCTACTATATAGACTGTGGGATGTGTGCGATGATGATGGAATAAGAATTACTTTCATTTCCACTGTACTTTCCTTTGTTATTTGTGTACATCTCTACCTACAGTGTTGTGTTGGGTACATGTCCCACTGTGACGGCACGCTTTATATCGATGTGGATTGGTATAATCGTACCGGTATAAAAGGGGTCGTTACACAATGACACCTTTCTTTCGATCGTTTGGAAATGATCGATGAACTTCTTTTGCAAGTCGGCTCAATCGGCCACTGAGTAAGGCCTTAACCTTGAGTACCACTAAAAGGCAGTACCAGTAAGGAACGTTGCAACATAATGGAGAAGATAGGATTCATCAAATGTTAAATCTGCCATCGCAGTTATGTAGTAGGCCAGGTGCTCTTGTGGAGAGCCTTGCCCATCAAACTTTTGCAACTTGGGTGCTCTGGGACAACCCAACAACAATTGCTTGAACTAGTGTTGAATGGAGTACAACATGTTGTACAAATCGATAGTGGTGGTATTCTCGCCGCACTGAGTGAATCGATCATCCACTATCTTCTCTATTATTCATTGTTGAGCGATGATGTCTTCAAAGGTGGAGGCTTGGGGGAAGTGGGAATTCAGACCCGTAGTAGTTTTCATTGTTCAGCAGTGCAGTCATTTGGCACAGCCACCTACTGGTTGGTGGCTGTTGTATCATGGAGCTGTGGCTTTCTTAGGACATTTTGGTTGGTGTAGACACTCAATTCTGGCTTATGAGGCGAATCATATTTCTTGTTCACTCAATGTGCCCCAAGTTGGTCATTCTCCATAGCCCATTTGTTGGCCAATTCTTGAGCCCATTGAGTTCCATTCACAGCTTACCTCATTCAAATATCACTTCAGAGTCCTCATTCTATCTATTTTCTAGAGTTTCAACCATCAATCCTTAACGCGACGACCTTAGGCGACACGTTAGTATCAATTGGTGACCATGATAATCGATTGGGAATCGATTGGCCTTAACACGACGGCCCATGGCGATGCGTTAATGACAATCGATTGATTACTATGACTGCTGACCGTAGTTATCGATTGTTGACTGTGCTACCGATTGATGACTACCTTATCGCGACTGGTCGTGTTGTCGTGTTATATTGATTGATCCCCTTTGAATCGATTGCTGCCCACTTTGAATCGATTGATGATCATCAAGGCGACCAATCTAGCCGTCACAACAGTCCATGCATATCCTTACATATGCCTTCACTGTCGCAACCACCATGACTGTCACGATAATCCTTGTCGCGTCCCCACGATCCATCGCGACAGGTTTTCTGCATGGCTAGCTCCGCAACCACCTCCTTTCCATCCTAACAAGTCATATCTTCATCTCCAACAACTCCCCAATGCGCACAGCCGCAGTTTGAGGTTCTATCCTACCCTAGAACTCTCCTAGGACTCTTCCCATGTGGATTTACTTGGATTTTCCTCATTTTCATTGGGCCATTATCACTTATGGACGAGGCATTCTCTCTTCTCCCTATATAAGCAACTCATCCCCTTCTGAACGAGGTAAGACCCCCATATTGCCATGAAGTGCTACCCATTTCACTCCAAAGCTTCCCCTCAGCTCGCAGCCCTCTCATTTTCACCCATTTCCTCTCATTTTCCTCATCAAGTCACATGATATTATTCCATATCTAGAACGTGGCACCCCTTTTGGGGGGCTTTTCTTCCTCTCTCCCTCTCATTTTCCTTTCATGCACTTTGTTTATTTCTTTTAGATAATTGCATTACCACACACCCACATTTTCCACAACCCCATGGGTTTCCAAAACACCCTAGGTTTGTTCCCTCCATGCTTCTCCTTTTCCCTTTCATGTTGCGTAGATACTTCACTTAAAATGTTGTCTAATAAGGACTTTCTTTCTTGTTTCTTTGTTTTGGCAGGTTTATCAAGAAGAGCAGACGAGGAGCTCTCCTCCTCTGGCCGGCTGGAAGAAGGGAAGGAGGTCCGCCTACACAGTTGCGTCCCTGCTGAGAAGGCGTCGGCCTACCCAGTCGCGACATCATGCTTCTTATTGCGACGAGCTCCCCGGTCGGGATAACAGTAAGTGGTCTTCTCTTTTCCTCTTCCTAGTAGGTTAGCCTTATATTTTTGTTTACATCTTAGGCAACATGCTAGGTTGCAATCACACCCATTTCCATCATTATATAATGACATCTTCTTGTGTGTTTTGAGCATCGCGTTCCTTGTGATTGGACCTTTTGACGATCACGGTGGGACCTCCACTGCCAAACCTTATCTGTTCAATCATTTTACCTGCCTTTCGTTTGTTTTTGATATGTTAGAATCATCTTAGGATCGGGTTTTCCATTTTACTCCTTCTGTTGCTTTCAGGTCTTGTCACAACGGATGGGGCTGGTGCGATTCTATCACGACAAAGTTGGAGGACGTGATATCAGGTACACAATGGTTGGTACTGCTTTTCATTCCATGGTCAAGTTTCTGTCTGTTAGCGAGTCTTCTTCCTCTGTTTAGTTGTTTTCATGTTGTATTATGATTAGGATAGTCTGTTTTCCATCTGTATTTATACGGTTTAGGGTTTCTATAAACAGATATTATCACGACTGATCCCTCAGTCGTGATAAGGTCGCGGTGGACCCTATCATCGCGACTTTAACCGAAACATTCTAGACTGCTGTTTGTTAGTTTAGGTTAGTATTTTCATGCACTTAGGTGTAATTAGGGTCATGCATACACTATTTTGTGTAGATAGGATTCCTCCTTGGTAGTGGAGTCCCTCTCACCCGCGAGCACTCATGGGATAACTAGGGCCTGCCATCGAGGGCCTCCGTAAGTGCCCGTTGTCGTACGCACGTTGCGGCTGCTGGGCTGGTAATACCTGGTGCCCCTTAGTTCAGGACGTATCCATGTGAGTTGTGTGTCACCCCCTAGTGATACCTAAGTACTCGAGTATACACCTATTAGGGTTCCTATTTAGCCGAGTGCAATTCCATTAATTAATCCATTAAAAGGCTAAGTGTAAACCCTAAAAATGTTAATGGTAATCATACCAACTTAGGTGCTTGTTTGAGATTTTCCCTCTCATCCCACAATCCATTCTTGTGTGTTAGAGTCTAGGGTTTTGTTTGTGGTTGTGTCATCTCTTCTAATTGTTTAAGGTCAGTGTATGCGTCAGTATTTAGGTTCGTCAAGTCCGTCTCCACCAACCATTGTGTTATACCATAATCCTCTCTTTGGTATGGACCGTTTCTGCATCCTCATCGGCGACACTCTCCCCATCGGACTCCTCGAGGATGTGGCTCAACCACCTACTGCCGCCCTCACAGGACAAACTAGCCCCCCACAGTTGCTGATGATCGGTCTCGCCCCCCTTCTTCTTCTGGGGCAAACAACCCACACACTCAATTCAGTCAGCTTCTCCCACATCTTAGCCTTGCCTAGGTCTGGGAATTCTTGGCGGCTGCCAAAGGCAAGCGCCCACTCTCTCCACCCTCCCACCAGGCAACCTCCTCTGTACCCATTGCCTCTGCACCACACGCACCTTCTGTCACAGTTGATTCCACTCCCCTTTGTCCGTGGGCTATTCATTTCTTCGAGCTCATCTACCTTCCGACATGGGAGGTTCGGCCCAAGTCCCCTCTGCATTCTTCCTATTATCGGGCCGAACATAATGCCCCTCCCCGTGAAAGGTCATATGTCGAGGAGTGGTCACGCTCCCTGATCCCTATTCTCCACGTCTCATCCTCTTCCGAGTTTCTTGCGGAATGGACATCCATGAAAAGGGAACTACATGATCTAAGAAGGCAACTTGACCCCGTGAAGGTAGTCGACATCCCTCTTCCTTATTTCCAACACCTTCGGGTTCCGCCCCAGTCAGAGCTGCCAGTCTACAGACGATACTCTGGGTAGGTGACCCTAATGTACATATCAAATATTTTGTATATGAATCTGCTCCACATAAGTATGACCATCACCTCATGGCATATCTATTCAGGAAGTCACTAGATGGGCCGGCCCTCGAGTGATTCTACTCTTTACCACCGGAGGAAGCCGAAGACTTCCGAATTGTACAAGAGAGATTTATGCAGCAGTTCCAAGATCGGGTCGGACCCAAATATTCTTTTTTGGATCTAGTGGCCGAGAAGATGAAGGCCAAAGAATATTTTGTAGTATATGCTGACTGGTGGCGTGCCTTGGCTGCACGTGTCCGCTGCCCCATACCGAAGGAGGAAAAGGTCATGTTATTGATTGTCAATGCCACACCCACCTACTGATCCATCTTGGCCATGAACGATATCACCACCATGCACCAGCTATATAGCCGAGCATGCTTCATTCAAACACAACTCAAGGACTTGCCCATTCACACCATGTTCGAGAACCCAAAATCCTGTTACCCCAAGAAGCCCCAGGGCTCTGTCACTGAAGGGGTACAAACGAACGAACAGGTAGGTGCTGTGAACAATCCTCAGGGTCAAGTAGGTAGGACCTCCTATAATCCACCTCCTCAGCAACCATGGAACAACATGCCACCACCTGCCCAAGCTCAGAACCCTCCGCAGAGCAACGCCAATACAACCAAGTCCCTCCACCAGAAAATGGCTATGCTCCTAGAAAACCTAATGGCCCCAAAAGAGCGCAGTACCCTCCTCTCCCAGAAACTCTATCAGACATCTTTAAAACTCTCATGTCTATTAATGCCCTTAGACTTCCTCCAAAAAAGGCCAACTGGAACATGACAACATGTAACGTCGTAACTGTTCGGATCCATGTTTAGTGGTTCTGTGTGGTGCTCATGACCAATGTGGGGTCATAGAGCCTTGTTTGTGGCCTTCGTGCTTTGTGTGGGTGTTGTGGGCCAGAAATCCAGGCCCATATGACCCGCAGGTTTTTTGGTGAAGAAGGCGATGGGGTGTGTCGTCGAGTTTTGATACGTGACAGCTTCAGTGGTCGCGTTCTTCATTTCGACTATTGGATCAGCCGTGGCGTTGTTCTTAAACGCATCGGGAGGGTACGTCGCGATTTAAGAACGTGACGGTTGCTTACATCGCATTTTAGGAACCATCTTTCTGGTGAGGTTTCTAATTGGCGACGCTTAGGTGTGTCGCGTTTAAATGTTAAACGCGACAACTGCCTCCGTCGCGAATTACACTAAGGTTTCAAGATTATGTTTTGGGCCAGAAAAAGTAGAGGAGGCTCTGTCCGGCCGAGGGGGAGCTGCTGCGGAGCTCCTGTGGTGATTTTCGGGCGTTTTGGCTTCCTGGTGGCGGGTCCGGCACGGGGTCCATGGGAGGAGGGAGTCCGGAGCGTAGATACGCTGGCGGTGTGATGTTCATTGTGAGATTCAGGTTCTTCGTAATGGTAGGGAGACTTCCTTTTTGCTTTCATTGGATTTAAATACTTTGGGCTTGTAAAGCATGCTATGGTTGTGTGTGATGGTATGGTTTTCATTATAGAGCTTTACATGTTAGTTTAGAGGTGGTTTGGAATGGTTTAATGGAAGAAGGAGGGGGTCTAGCGGTCTACCTGAAAAGGCGACCACTTGACCTGTCATGTTTCTATGAAACGTGATGTGGTGGTCTGTCGCAATTTCCTTTCCGATTGATGGTTTGTACTGTTGGGCGTAAATGCGACCATTGGGTCCGTCGCATTTAGGTTTCGATTGGTCATGTGGCGTCGGGTCGTCCCGTCGCGTTTATGAGCTTCTATACCGATTGGTGTATAGGCGACGCTTGTGTCCGTCGCGTTTTAGCTTCTGAGGTTGGTGTTGTGCTGAGGTGGTTGGGTAGTGAGGGTCATGTGTTGACCTAGCCTTAGTGTTCTAGTGTGCTGTTAAGGTGTTTAAGTTGATTAATGTTAGTGAAGCATGTTATAGGATAATTGGATTAACTTATGGCTTAATAATGAGTTATGCCATTTATGTTAATCATATTAAGTATGTTATTAAGATTAAGTGGTTCGCATATATGGTTTATGTGTGTGTATTGCTATAGAGATCATGTAATGACCAATGACAGGCATATCTAGAATGTGGATTATCGTGGCGCGATTAAGTGTAAGTTTATTTATATATTTTTTTAAATTAAAAATGGTCCTCATGTATGAAGTCTAGGAGAGTGCACCCTTCCCCAAGGGGGACAAACGATCTCACTCCACCAGAGTATACTTGGGCCAGGTAGATATAATATGAAATAAAAGTATAAAAGGACAAACCGGTTATAGAAGTCTAACATGAAATAGACCGATTTTATGACTTGTGTGTTTGCTGAAGTTTGGTGGTCCAGCACCTATTCCGGAATGCCTCTATAGTCGGGTACCCAAGGTTCTCTGTGAGCCAGGTATGTTGTTGCTCGGGGTTTGTCCCGGTACAGTATGTGTACCATCGAGGTCTATGTCTGTAACACCCCGGAAATTTAGTGATTTAAAAACTTTGGAAGTAAAGAAGGATAAAGTAAATAAACATATTAGAGAGACTTCCAACACCATGTATTAATGACCCATTAACAAGATTGGGCCAATAGAACACATTTGGCCCAAGGATATAAACAAACTAGGACAGGAAATTTCCCAGAATTTCGTGTATGTAATTATGCCATAATTGGAGAGGGCAAGTTAGGGTTAAAATTAAGGTAATTAGTCATGCAAGGTAAGCCAAAACCGAACCCAACCCCATTGGTGGTTTCCTAAACATTACTACCTCCTTTGGAGGAAAGAGTCTCATATTTCTTGGAAAACAGGGAACAGAATTCGCAGCCCTTTTCCTAGTCTCATTAGGACTCTTAACTACAACCTAAATCTATAAGAACTCATCCTCAAACTCTTGGGGAAGGTTTAACAACGAGTTAGGGTCGTTTGGAGGCAGGCTAGAGCTTCTGAGGAGAAGGAGAAAAGGCTGGGAACCCGGAGCTTCATCCCCTGCATCCTCTGTTGCGTCTAGAACATCGACTGGTCTTAGATCTTCATAAAGGTAGATGTTCTCAGGCCAAGATTAAAGAAAACCAACACCAGCATGTAGTTCTTTGAGTCTAGGTTCATTTGCACTTGGTTTGACTAGTTTTCATGGAGTATACATTGTGTATTCGTAGTTTTCCCGAAGTCTCGTACAGTTAGGGCTTTTTCCGTTCTTCTTATTGTGCACGTGATTCGAGACCGAATTTGATTAAACTTTCTTCATGAAAGTTTTCTTCACTTGAAGTCACGATCATCTTCTATGTTGGACGTTTTGTCCACAAGTCTTTCTTTAGAGAGTTAGGAGCATGATAAGAGAGTCTCTGCATGATACTGCGATTTCGGGCTACACTTGACTTTTTGTTCTTCATATGTTTTCTCAGGATTTGAGACTGAATTAGACCAAACCCCCAACATCCAAGTTCTTCTACTAGTTGACCTCGTCATATTTCGTGTTGATGTTTTGTCTAAATATCATTCCTTAGAGAGTTATAAGCGGGGTAAGTAAACCACTGCATGAGATGTGTTTTCGGGTTCCACATGACTTATAATTAGTTTTGTTCTGGAAGGGCACTAGTGTCGACACTACTTGGGCTAGTGTCGACACACTGTCCCAAACAGCTCAGAAGGTGTTCTGGGAAGGCCTCTAGTGTCGACACTACTTGGGCTAGTGTCGACACCTGTCCCAGATTGGCCATAAGGTGTTCTGGGAGCTGTCTCTAGTGTCGACACCACCTGAACTAGTGTCGACACTACCTAATCTTTTTGCCTTGCATTTGAAGCACTGTGTCGACACTACCTGAACTAGTGTCGACACTACTTGACCAGTTTGGCATTATTTTGTCTTGTGTTTGAGGCATTGTGTCGACACCACTTGATCTAATGTCGACACTACCCTTACAAAAAAATTACATAATTTGGGTCTGATCATTTCATGATGTCTACTAGCATGTGCATGATGTTACATGGTATGCATGGACCTAAAATAAATCAACCCATTGAAAAATAGTAATGATATGATATGATTCTATGTGAGATTGTGATTGATCTATGTCCATTGGATTATCTTGTGATCTTGCTTATTGTCATTGATAAGATAAGAATATGATATGAATGTGGGGATGAATACATGTAGTATGGACATGTTAGTGGTGTTAATGTTATGATTTGCATATGAGTTTCATGGATTACATGTTTCCCTGTTTTCAATTAATTATGTGTCATATGCATACATGTTAGGAAAGCACGTGTTCTATATACAATCTGTCTTTAGAAACATCCTCATGTTAAGAATTAATGACCTATGAAACATAAGATACGTCGTTATCCTGCCTTGTTCTTTTGAGATGTTTGTCATTCCTTAACTCTATGAATGATCATGTTCTTTTACTACGAGCTGTTATTGAAACTCTGTGCCATAATATGAATATGTTGTTCGGCACAACGTGGGACTCCGGTCCAAACTTGATCCAATGCATGTGCAATAGGGGCCCTGTCCGTCCTGGGGAGGAGCGCCCCAACGTACTTGTTAACCGCGGGAGTATGGACTCTTGGTGCTTGGCATAGCACAAACAAACAAGCAAGATTGTTAAAATGTGCCTCCTGTTTGACATGATAAGTTTGACTTGACATGATATGATACGTCTGTTCATGTGAACACATGAGATCTGTTTGAATATGGCCAATCTCTTCTGATATGATTCTATTCTTGAAATATCTGTCCACGGTATATGAAACTCGACATTTGATCTGATATGATATCTGTTCTACTTGGCTATTCAACTTGTTAGAAAAGCATGCAATGTCATCATGGGACAGGGCAAGAGTGACGAGCACCTGTCATATGAATAGTTGTCAGCTTAGGAATATAAATTTAAATAGTTGATGTATTAGAGAACGTTGTTATTTGATTAATAAACATTTTTAGTCGATTCTTCTATGTGAGGTTGTATCTAGGTGAATGGAATGAAATAAAGTATATTTTTGGTGACCATATTATAGTCTCGAATGTGTTATTATATTAAATTGTGACTCTGGCTATTCAACTATGATACGCCGGTTTGTATCTGTAACGACCCTCATTATACCGGTACGGTTATACCAACCCACGTCGGTATAACGAGAGTCATCACAGTGGGACATTTACCAACAATAACATTCAGCTGAGATACACGTGAATATAGGAACAGAGTAGCGGAAGTAAAAGAACACTGTCTTCATTTCATTATCATCCACATTCAACATACATAAAATGATAACATTTAGAGAACTAAAGGTCCACATAATTAAATTGCTGAAAATCAAATACATAGATGTCCATACTTATACATTCTTCCATGATAATGCTAGTACAATGTTCAATTTACATACTATGAAAATCACAAATGTCACAAGTACTCCAACACTCTAATCTCCATGCTCGGAGTCAGTCTCCAACGTCTCCTCCACAAGTGTCTCTTCACCAACTACACCTATACGCCGAAGCAAGTAGTGAGTCTAAAAGACTCCGCAAGTAATTCTACACATACCGTACATGCACATATCATAGTAGGTTCTACATACACATTCACAAGACACAACATGTAGCATGCTTGACATTAAATTTTACAACCTATCATGGTGAATCTACAATTTAAACACATGGACTATGCTTTCAGATTTCCTAAATAGAATCACCTATCACATGCTTTCTATTCATTCCTCACATAAACATCTACCTTCAACCAACTAAGACATGGAAGCCATTAACATAAATTCCCGAGCATGCATGAAAGGAAACATACCTAACATGGAATCTACAATTCCTACGCATATACGTAACCATTTTACATACTTTAAGCTTGCTGGTTTTACATGTTTAGCAACCATAATCTAACACATGAGAGCTACAACAACGATTTAAAACACAACATGTGCACAACCAAGTATGGGAAGTTGTTTATATATGCTTAACAATTATCCCTAGCATGGATTCTAGACATTTCGCATACATAAACATGATCATAACGTAGTAAAGCTACTGTTTAAGCATGATTTCAGATTGTCATAACATGGATTACAAACTCACATCCCCACATTGTGTTTACATTCTTACACAATTTCAAATTCACATATTCACACTTTACACATGCACTTTTACACATTGTTCACATTCACATTTTTCACATGAACACATACACATTTACACATTCACATTTAGTGTCGTGACACATAGTCCAAACCACCAAAGAAGGACACAACACATCACATCACATAGACGCCATCTAGACAATTCAATGGAGACTCTTGGACTGCACAGAACGGGAGAACAAGTCTCCACCCTAACCAGTGGTACTTGTCCACCTCTAGGATTTCCCTAATGCCCTTAGGGTCACAACACATTGAACCTTCTCAGGGGTACCTTTCTCTGATACGGTTCCACTGCCCTCTACGGAAGCAGTGTCACATTTGGCACAAGTTACACAGGAGAACAAGTCTCCACCCTAACCAGTGGTACTTGTCCACCTCTAGGATTTTCCCCTAATGCCCTTAGGGTCACAACACATTGAACCTTCTCAGGGACTTTCTCTGATACGGTTCCACTGCCTCTACGGAAGCAGTGTCACATTTGGCACAAGTTACACATTACACATTTTACGATTTAACACATATGTTTACACATGTCACTCTCATTTCATTCACTTTCTCACTCACATGCACACTTCTCTGTTTTGCCAACATGGCACTACAATTACAGAAATTTAGTACTCAGGAAATTTCACTAATCAGGTTGCTATATACAAATCAAATCATTTTACAACGGTATGCATTAGTTTCGCATTTCTACATATAAAATCCATATTGCATCATATACTGGTCAAATGACCTGAAATTTTAACCACAGTCTAATTTTGGATTTAGGATTCTTCATGCAAAATTTAGATTTTTCTAAGCTAAAACGAAATTACAGAAAATCTAACATTTTTCCACATACTATCCGCAATTCGATTTAACATGAAGTTGAACACAAGCCCAATTTTAACAACTCCTGTCTGAACCCTAGCATGCATAGAGCCACACGATTTATTCCCAATTTATTGGGCAATACACAATTTACGGAAGATTTATCGTGACCTACGCATGATTTCTATTTCCCAAAACAGAAAATTCAATGAATCATACAAGCATGGAAAATTCCAGATATTCAGAACACAGACAGGTTGTACATACATGATCTAACAATTAGGGCACCATGATTTTTACCACGGATTATCAGGATAATGGTGAGAACATACACATGAACATTCTTCCACATGCTTTCAAATATGTAAATAAGCCTACCATCCAACAAATAGTGTACATTCACATTCCCACCCATTACATTATCTAGTAGCATAGCACATAAGAGATTACACTATCCTCATCGTGAAACATATCGAATTAATCAAGCTGTTCTGCTCAGATGAACTTAGCGGCAAGCTATGGCCGCTATCAATGTTAGCGGCATAATCGCTGGACGCAAGCATGGATCTTAGCGGCAATGGATATTGCCGTTAAGGTCAGGTCTGTGCAAAACACAGACCCGAGCTCCAAAGATGGGGTGAACTTGGGGGTCTAGGACACGAGGGAAAATATATAAAAATGGTAAAAACCATCCTAGACACATACATGAACACTATGGGTAGGGTACTTGCCTCTAGCAAATACTAAACGGATCTAGGCTCGGTGAAGCTCTCCTTGGGCTGTCCCAGAAGCTCCTAGAAAAGCTTCACTCTGGGTTCTAGGATGAAGATGGCTCCAAGATGAGGTCGGGGAAGCCTCCTCCTCCACCCAGCTAGCTCCTTGCTGCAGTAGATGGCCGATGCACGCTTCATGTCCGGATCTAGGGTTGCAAAGGTGAGCTCTTCACACAGATTTTAGGGTTTTCTCCTTTTCCTCTTCTTCCTCTCTTGCAAAGGGCAAGGAGAAGGGTGTGAGCTGCGAAAATGGCTTTGTATATAGCCAAAGACCTCTCACCCACATAGGAGATGATGTGATACCCCTTTCAGACCGTTGGGGACAGCTCCCCAATGGTTGGGTGGCTTGCTTCCGGAATTTCCGGCTCTGCAACCGCATGCAGGCCAGAGAATTTTAGCGTCCACATCCCTGATGCTGGGATTAGTGTTGGCGTCCATATGGTTGACGCCTACACAACACAAGCGTTCATTGATATTGACGCCAATCTGGCCTTCGGCCAGAACTCCAAAACCATGCAGAAACCATGCACATCTTATACCTATATATGCCATATGTATACGCTATCATGTACACACTACCATTATACCATTCATACATTATTTACACTAATTATCACATTCATACATAAGTACCAACTATACTTACGGAGATATTTACATACGTACATACACAACACGAATTATTACATGCAATACAATAATGCAACAAAATTCGAGGGCCTTACAGTATCGTTCACGCCCCCGGTATTTATTCCGCTGCTAAATATCGGGGCGTGACAGTTGGTATCAAAGCCTGAACTTTAGGGTCCAAGGGATTAGGAACATAGAATGAACTAGATTACACGAGTCAAAATCTGTCGTACCTAATGTGAGCTTGGGTAGAGCCATGGGAATAGAAGTCACATGTGATATATTTAGATGACTGACTCATATTATTATCTGAAGGTGCTTATTACCTCAATGGCCGCTGAACGTGCCCAGGCTAGGGACATGCAACGACTATACAAACTTGACTCAGCTATCTTACAAGCCACCCAAGGTGGAGTAACCGCGGAGCCGGTGAGCTCCATCGGAATTTCCAAATATGGATCCGCCTAGGTTTGAAGGGAGTACTGACCCAATGTTGCTGAGCCTGGGTTAAGGAGATTGAAAGGATATTCAGGGTCATGCATGCACAGACCAACAAAGTACTACTGGCGATTTTCCAATTGGAAAAGGAGATGCCAGAGCATGGGGAGTCGGTAGAAGCAAACTAAAATGGACAACAACTAACATGGGATCATTCATTGAGCGATTCAACACCAAGTATTTTTCTGAGAGGGTCCAAGAACGGAAAGCAGCCGAATTTGCGGCTTTGAAGCAGAGGGACTCAATGTTATGAGTATGAGGCCCAATTCTCCGTCTGTCCCGATATTTTTTTGCACTTAATTGGGACAGAAAGGATGAGGCGAAACGCTTTCTGAATGGCTTGAGGCCCCAGTTCATCACTCAACTGGCGCCAATGGACATTCAAACCTATGCTGACATGGTAAGGAAGGCTCGGTTATTGGAAGATGCCATGGAGACTGCTGAAAGAATTAAGAAAAATCCGTGAAACGGGAGCAAGGTCTCTGCTGGAAGGTATCAGACTATTGGGAAGAAAAGCCCAGTGGCGGAGTAAATGAACCAGTGGATAAAAAGCCAAGGAGATAGGTAGCAGATAGTGGTGACAATGGGAGAAAGGTGCAAACATTGTGATAGAGCTGGTCATCGGTCTGAACATGCTGGAGAGCGCATGGGAAATGCCTACGCTGTGGTAGTCGTGACCATAGGATCTCGGACTGCCCAGATGAGAACAAGCCCCTCAGGACAAGCGTCCGAATGGACAGAAGAGGCAAGGCCGATTGCAAGCTATCCAGGAACCAGAAACTACAGAAGAAGGAGGTATCGTGGAAGGTACACTCTATTCTTTCCCAACCCGCATATGTTCTCTTTGATACGGGAGCTACGCATTCCTTATATCTCAAACATTTCTTGACACCTTACCTGTGAAACCCGTCCCAATGGAATCCGAATAGTTGTGTCAACCCCCGATTGGTCCTGGCACCAATCTTACAAACCATATGCCATCCAGTGAAGTGTTCATTGAAACCCAAAACCTACCAGCAATTTAATATGTATGGACAGGCGGGGTATGATGTGATACTGGGAGCAGACTGGATGTCTGAACATGGGGCTAGTATAAATTGTAGGAGAAGTCGGGTAACCTTTAGCCAGTACCCAAACCTAGTGTTCACAGGGGATGAAACCACAGGAGATTGTCATTATCTCCGCACTACAAGCTAAAAGGATGATGAGGAAAGTTGTATGCTTTTCTTGCTGCTGTTGTCATCGCAAAGAAGGAAGTCAAAGTTGAGGACATCCATGTTGTCAGTGAATACCTGATGTTTTTTCCCAAGACTTTGCCAAGAAATTCCTCTTGAGCGGGAGGTTGATTTCACCATCGAGTTTGGCCCTAGAGCAGCACCAGTATCTAGGGCACCATATAGAATGTCCCCCCGAGAACTGCAGGAATTAAAAGAGCAACTGATGGAACTGTTAGAGAAGGTTTCATCCGACCAAGCACATCGCCATGGGGTGCACCTGTCCTCTTCGTCAAGAAGAAAGATGGGTCGATGAGGGCTATGCATAGATTACAGACAACTAAATCAGTTAATCATCAAGAACAAATACCCCTGCCGAGGATTGATGAGTTGTTTGATCAATTATCTGGAGCTAGATACTTCTCTAAAATGATCTCCGATCCAGTTATCATCAATTGAGGATCAAAGGAGAAGACATTCACAAGACTGCCTTCCGAAGCAGGTATGGGCATTATAATTTATTGTTATGGCCTTTGGATCTACCAAATGCCCCTGCAGTTTTCATGCAGTTGATGAATACTTTATCGCCCATATCTTGATAAATTGTGGTGGTATTCATCGATTATATATTGATCTATTCCAAGACAAAGGAAGAGCATGAGAGCATTTGAGGAATTCATTGCAGATTTTAAGGAGAACAAACATATGCCAAGCTAAGTAAATGTGATTCTGGCTTGAGGAGTATCCTTTTTAGGCATGTGGAACCAAGATGGTATCGTTGTTGATCCATCAAGGTTGAGGCTGTGTTGAAATGGAAAGACCGACAAGCGTCACTGAGATCAGGAGCTTTCTAGGATTGGCTGGGTATTATCGAAGGTTTATAAAGGATTCTCAAAGATTGCAGTGCCATTGACCAAGCTAACCCGAAGGAAAACCCATTTGTTTGGACCAAGGAATGTGAGGAAGTTTCAACAACTTGAAGAAGTGTCTGACTACTGCTCCTGTCCTCGCCTTACCCACTGAAGAGGGAGGATTTGAAATTTATTTAGATGCTTCTGGAACGGGACTGGGATGTGTCCTAATGCAACAAGGGAAGGTAATAGCTTATGCCTCCAGACCGTTGAAGATCCACGAAGTGAACTATCTGGTTCATGACCTGGAGTTGGCAGCTGTAGTATTCGCCTTGAAAATTTGGAGCCATTATATCTATGGTTAGCAATTCAAAGTCTTTTCTGACCACAAGAGTTTGAAATACTTGTTCTCACAGAAGGAGCTTAACATGAGACAAAGAAGGTGGTTAGAGTACCTTAAAGACTTTGACTTTTCCATTCAATATCACCTTGGGAAGCCAATGTAGTGGCAGACGCTCTAAGTAGACAACCAGGAGCTATGCTAGCTAGTATGATGCTGGGCGAATGGAAAGTTACTGAGCAATTTGCAAGTTTGAACATAGACGTGGGAAAGAAGGAAAAACAAGTAATGATTTCAATCTCCAGATACAATCCAATCTACTGACCGAAATCAAGAGAAACAGGGAGAGGATCCATTCTAGTTGAGATCAGGGAGAAGCTAGAGCAAAGACCGGACTTTACTCTATCAGCTGAAGGAAGATTATTATTCCGAGGTAGAACATGTGTCCCTGATCATGGAGAACTCAAGAAGAGGCTATTAAATGAAGCTCACCAGTCCAAGTACACGATTCATCCTGGGCCACAAGATGTACCAAGACTGAAAAGGTCGTATTGGTGGCAAACATGAAGAGGGATGTGTGCCGATCACGTATCGTACTGTTTAACCTGCATGAAAGTCAAGGCCGAGCATTCCGTACAGCTGGTGGACTGCTACCATAGAGATCCCTAATGGAAGTTTTTTTGGGATAGTATCGGTATGGGACTTTTGTTAGGAACGGATGGTGGAAGGATCAGATCTAGAAGGGGGTTTAATAGATCTAATGCCAATTAACGTGGAAGCTAAGCAAAAAAAATTACTTCTAATCAGAGATCAAATCACCCAATTAATTTACTGATCTGAAGTGTGATTGTGTGTGGAGTAAATCAATTAGTAGTGTGAACGAAATCCCTATGCATGCATCTAGCGAGATACAAAGGCAAACCACAATTCAAACCAATGCACAGAGGATTTTTAGGTGGTTCGGAAATCACCTCCAGTAACTCCTACGTCCACCCCTCACACAGTGAGGCCACACTACTCAAAAACCTTGAGTACAACTCCACAGGAGCACGACGACTCCAAACACCCTTGAGTACGACGACTCAAGAAACACCTGGAGCACGACGACTCCAAACTGAGCACGACGGCTCAAACAACAACTAGAGTACGACGACTCCAAATTGAGCACGACGGCTTCAAACCACACAGTGAGTACGACGACTCACAAACCAGAGCACGGCGGCTCACAGTACAAAAGCTTGATCAACACAAAAGAGATCAGATCCTCTAGCAATGATCTGATTCAAGATAGATTCGTACACAGAAATTTGTGCAGAACTTCATGCACAATATCACAGACGAAATAAGGAGAACAAACTCTGAGATGAGGGAAATAGATGTAGAAAGATGTTTTCTTCGATGAAGAGGCTTTGCAGACGCTTCAATTGGAGCCTTGATGGAAATCGATGGAGATCTCCTCAATGGCGATGCTCTGCTTTGATGGCATCTGAAATGCCAGAAATCCTTCTCTCCTGCGCCTCTTCAGTTGGATCTGCTCCTTTGCCTTGCACAGCAAGCTTCTCTCCAGGGATTCCCCTTGATTCCCTTGTCCTTCCTCTTGAAAGGATGGCTTATAGCTTCTGGAGATGGAGACAGATCTGGAAGCCCCTTTCAGCCGCCAAAAGGTTCTTCAGGAAATGTATGGGCTCTCTTGCCTTTGGGGTACAAGGAACATGGGTATTAATTGCCCCATATGTCCATAAAGTGCTTGTGTGCATGGGCACGGAACCCTAGGTCAAATCCTTAAATCCCAAGCATCCACGTGTACAGAGAAATTCACGATTTTGACTTTCAGCCGGAGTGTGTCGACCTGCCCTAATCTAGTGTCGACCTGCTGTCCCATTTCTGCAAACTGGTCTGCTGGAAGCTGGGTCTAGTATCGACCTGCCCTGAGCTAGTGTCGACCTGCCCTTCTGGAATCTGGGACTAGTGTCGACCTGCTTTGAGCTAGTGTCGACCTCCCTTCTGGAATCTGGGACTAGTGTCGACCTACTTTGATCTAGTGTCGACCTGCTGTCCCAGTCTGGCAACTGGGTCTTCTGGAATCTGGGACTAGTGTCGACCTGCTTTGATCTAGTGTCGACACTACCAAGACAAAAATGTGTGAACCTGAAATTTAACACATAAACATTAGTATAAGATATTATCATTAAAATATGAGATATTAAACATCAGAACATTTTGTTTAGCATTATTGTGATATGTATAAAATGTCTAACATGTTCAACATATCTTCATCAAAATCACAACATGTCACAATATCTCATCACTAAATCACAATATGTCATCATCAATATCACAGTATGTCATCATCAAAATCAAGGTATGAGTGTTGTTCATTGGATATCATTAAATTACAACTTAGGAAGTTCCAAACACACTCAACCCAACAATCTCCCCTTTTTGATGATGACAAACATATGCACAATCTCCCAATATCTTGACTCCCTTGACTGCAATAATCCCCCTTTGACCATATATACACTTGACCTTTCTCCTTTAAAAGAACTTTCTCCCCCTTTGAAGTCCTTCTCCCCCTTTTTGGAAGGCCCTTTTCTCCCCCTTTTCTCCCTCTTTTGATGTGCACTTTTCTCCCCCTTTTTGACAGCATCAAAAGGATAAACAAAAGAGAGAAACAAGGATTGTAGGAGATCAAGAAATGAAATGTAGGGAAAAAAGGCCAAGGCATTCAAAAATAAGTGAGGCAAAGTGATATTATCAGTTGAGAGAAATTATTGTGTTTTTGTTATTGTGCAACAAAGTTTAATGACAAGACACACTCAACACAAAGAATAGCAAATTCAATAATCTGAATGTGGTTAAAATAATGATGCACATGTGAAATAAAGTGACCTATATGAGTGAGCAGAAGTATTAACAAGGACGTTAGGAGTTTTAAGGTTTAACACAATGTAAAATAATAGGTCTAAACACAGTAAACATGAACTTAATTAGGTCTTAAGCTTTTCTATCCTGTTTTTTTTTTATTTTCCTTCATTTCACTAGGAAGAATACAAGATAAATTAGTTAAATCTCACTTTTCAGTGCAAGAATCACATTGATCAGATGCAAGACCTCCTGATTACTCAGTGGTTTAACTTTCATTATCTTATACAGAGTTAAAATTTTGATTTCCCTTTTTGATGCGAAACAATCACTTGTTAGGTGAAATGGCCCGTTACTCAGGGTTCAAGCATTTGCATTGCTCTATTTGTATCTTTCCAGATTGATCATTTTTCTTTTGACATTTTACAAGGAATATTTTGCTTTGACCAGAAAAGTCATGACTATGAATTTAGAAAAAATATTCTTAACATGTGGTAAAATAAAGCTTAAACATACACATGTGAAATATTAAAGCCACTCATGTGCCATAATAGTGTTTTGCAAATCATTTTAAAACATTCAGTATTATGATGCTTAACCTTGAAATGATACTGAATCTTTGAATTAAACTAAATGCACAATGAGTTTAGTTTCAATGTCTAATTTCTCTCATAAGAAATAACACAAGGACTCAAATTTTGATGAATTGGGTCAAGATAGACAAGTAAGGTCAAAGAATGACAATGACTCCCCCTCAACATTGCATACAAGACTCTGATACTTGGCGGAGAAAATATCTCACGCATAGTGAAAGTGTCCAGACAAGCCTGACTTGTCTTTCTTCAAATTACCATTTGATATACCAAGAATGTCAATGCAATGTGAGAGTGAGGAATTTATGAGCAAGAATATTTGTCAACAACTGAATGGGAGTTGGATGAATCAGATATGACAGAATATTTCTCCAGCAATTTCTCAGCATTTCACTCAAAGATTCTTTCGATTCACTCCCCCATAAGATATGCATGATATGAAATGATCATTAAGCAATTCAGATATGTTCATTCCAAGCAATTTGCACAGAAAGAGTATGAACATGATCAAGCATATATCAACAGGCAATTATTGAAGGAGAAGAATTTTCAAAGACTCAAATAAAGTTTTTGAGATTTTCATTTTGCTTGATGACCTTTATGCAGAAAAGACTATTGATACTTGGCGGAGAATTTTTTTTTTTCTCACGCATGATGTAGTTCCAACAAGCCTAACTTGTCCTTTCACATTTCACCATTTGATATACCACATAGTCACTGCAAAAAGAGTCAATTACACGTTATTTTTAGCATGAAATTCATTGCATTATTAAAAACTTTTTGACACTTTTTCAAATTTACTCCCCCTTAATAGTGCATGGAATAAAAAGTTAGCAACAATCACACATGATTATGAGCACAATAGCTTTAAGCATGACATGACTTTTGGTACTTGGCGGAGTATTTTACTCACGCATATGATAGCTTCCAAACAATATAACTTGTTTTCTTCAAATCATTATTTGATATACCAAAAAGTCAAAGCAGTTGATATGCACACAGAATCATGGTCATAGTTAAGCAAGCAATGATAACACAAACATGATTCCAATTATTAGACATAGAGTTCATTAATGGGAGTAGCATTGAAACACATTTCTCATTGTTCAGATAAAAATTAACATTCATTCCAATTCATCATTCAAGTTTGAAATGATAAGAAGTTTTACCTGAACAGTCTTCATTTCTTTCTCAAAGATTTACCTGTGTTCTCTAGTCATTTCTAGCCTTGCCCAGCCATATCTTGAATCCATTTACAGTGTATGGCTGCAAGACTTCCAGCTTGCTGGTCAAGCTGGTTTTGGGACCCCACACTTGTTTGGGTCCTGTAATGAAATCATGTTAGATTGCAACAAAGATTTCTGAATCCAAATGCTTTTATTTTTTGTATAGATGCATTTCTTTCATTGATAGAACTATGAGCAGAATTAGTTCCAGATTTTTTTTTTGCCTTGCTCAATGCATCTATGTTTTCATGAAGTTTTCTATTTTTTTTATTTTTAATTAATGTTAATGACCTTACACAGGAAGATCATTGGTACATGGCGGAGGTTATTCCTCACACATATGATAGTTTCCAGACAAGCATGACTTGTCCTTCCACAGTTCCCCATTTAATAACCATTGATCTTTGTATAAGAGTTTCAATGACTTCAGTTTTTATTTAGCAGGGAATCTCTCATAAAAATTTACCTGGTGAGCTTTTCATTTTCTTTCATTCCTTCACTTACTTTCTTTGTAGCCTTAGTCTTAAGCCTCATCTTTAGCCTTCATCTTGAAATTGATTACAAGGATCCCTGCATCCAGCATTCAAGCAGCATATTTCAGAACCCAAACTTTTTGGGTCCTAAGGATCCTCATGAATTTGCAACAATGATTTCTGAATCCAAAAAGATTTTATATTGGATGCATTTTTCGAAGACTAGAAACACTGGAATCTTGGTTTCTAATCTTATAGAGTTATTGGTATAGAATTACCACTGACATACTGAACATTTGTTTCTATTTTTCAGATTTTATCATTGAGATTTTTAACATGGAATTTGAAGAGATCTTTTGTGCAACAGTTCCGTTTTCATGTACATAGAATTTTTAGTGTTTTCAGCATGACATGATCTTTATTCTTATGTACATTGACACGAAACATGGGAGCATGCACAAACTTATCAATTCTATGCCAACATTCCCTAGAAGTATGCCCAAATTTAGGACAATGAAAGCATTAGACTGATTGGCATGTTTATTAAAATTTGATTTTGTTCCAAGCAATGTTGGCAAGATGACCAGGTTTATACAATTAACAAATGAAAGCATTTCTTACCTGGTTCTTACCTTGGCAGTATGCATTTGCTGGAATCTCCTTTTCATGTGAGGAGACTTACCATGAGGAGAAGGGGTACCTTTTGGTGGCTCTTGGCATGATGTGAATTTTGAACTTGCCTTGGAGCCCTTGGACTGATGGAGGAAGTAGATGATTCTTCTTGACATCAGCATTTTTCTTTTTCTCTATTTGTTTCTAACAAGAACTTTCACAAGTTTTTATTAGAGATATCAAGTTCTGTTTGCAGCAGCTTTAACAAGTGTTTATTGTGGTTTCTTTTCATTTTTCTTAGCTTTCACAGAAGCAATACTTGTGTTTGTAGTGTTCTTCAATTCATGTGAAGCTTCTGTTTTTCAGATTTTAATGCAATTACTTCCTTTTCTGAAATCTGAAGCTTGTTTAGCATGACATCCAAACCATTTTTCATCTTATTCTTTTCATTTTCAAATGAGCAATTGTTTTTTTCAATCGGCAATTTATTACTCAAATTGCTACATTCTTGTCCAATGGTTTGTCATGGAACAAGCCTCCATCTTCCTTTTTAAGTGACAATTTTCTTCAACAAGTTGTTTGCATCTCTCATTTATTTGATGATCATGAGCCATATTAGAGATTGTTTGTTTAATTGCTCATTATCAAATTGAAATTGTTATGAGATCAATCATTCTTCTTTTTCATTTTCCCGCAGATCAATGACTTTTGATTTCAATAGCTCATGGTTTCTTTCAATCATTCATTTAGTTTCACAGATTTGGACTTCATCTTCCAATTCTCTTTTTCAAAATTTAATTTTTCAAATTCCAATTTCTTCTGAAGGATCTTTGTCATTTTTCTGGAGCAATTCAAGTGTATTTTTCAAGTTTTCACTTTCTTTATGCAATGTCTTAAAGTCTTTTTCAAGTCTTTATTTTTAGTGTTCAGTTGTACATTAAGACTTTGTACTTTTTCATAGAATTTAATCATTCAGCATAAGACATACTTTCTCTCTTCAGAATCAGAATTAGAATACACAAATGGATCTGGAGTTGATTACCTGACCTTTTAGACCCATTTGAACTCGTGTTCTGAATAGGATGAAGAATGCTCTGAGCTCTTAGACTTTGCTGTGAGAGCCAAAACTTTATGAATTGTGATTTTCTGGATTCATTGTTGCACCTCTTTGCCATAAAGTACTTGTGAATTCTTTTGCTCCTTTTCTTTGTGCTTCCTTTGAAAAACTTGATGAAGGTGAGACTGGTGATTTCTCTGAAATTTATAACAGGAATTCATGCAGATTAACTAGATTTGCCATTATACCAAACTCACAAAAGACTATTAGATCTAATCACAGCAAATCAATGTAACAAGCAATTAGATCTAACATTAGAGTGGTTAACCTGCTCTAATGCCAAATGGAGGAATCAGAGCGATTAAACACACAATTCAGCAATTAACTCAGAGATCAAACAGAAGCAATCAAATTAGATCAGTAATCAGACATTAACCCTCTCTGATACCAATTGTTAGAACGGATGGGTGGAAGGATCAGATCTAGAAGGGGGGTTAAATAGATCTAATGCCAATTAACGCGGAAGCTTAAGCAAATAAAAATTACTTCTAATCAGAGATCAATCACCCAATTAATTTACTGATCTGAAGTGTGATTTGTGTGTGTGAGTAAATCAATTAGTAGTGTGAACGAAATCCCTATGCATGCATCTAGCGAGATACAAAGGCAAACCACAATTCAACTAATGCACAGAGGATTTTTTAGGTGGTTTGGAAATCACCTCCAGTGACTCCTACATCCACCCCTCACACAGTGAGGCCACACTACTCAAAAACCTTGAGTACAACTCACATAGGAGCACGATGACTCCAAACACCCTTGACCGACACGACTCAAGAACACCTGGAGCACGACGACTCCAAACTGAACACGACGCTCAAACAACAATCGGAGTACGACGACTCCAAATTGAGCACGACGGCTCAAACCACACAGTGGAGTACGACCTCACAAACCAAGCACGGCGGCTCACAGTACAAAGCTAGATCAAACACAAAGAGATCAGATCCTCTAGCAATGATCTGATTCAAGATAGATTCGTACACAAAATTTGTGCAGAACTTCATGCACAAATATCACAGACGAAATAAGGAGAACAACTCTGAGATGAGAAATAGATTAGAAAGAATGTTCTTCGATGAAGAGGCTTTGCAGACGCTTCAATTGAGGAGCCTTGATGGAAATCGATGGAGATTCTCCTCAAATGGCGATGCTCTGCTTTGATGGCATCTGAAATGCCAGAAATCCTTCTTCTCCTGCGCCTCTTCAGTTGGATCTGCTCCTTTGCCTTGCACAGCAAGCTTCTCTCCAGGATTCCCCTTGATTCCCTGTCCTTCCTCTTGAAAGGATGCTTGTAGCTTCTGGAGATGGAGACAGATCTGGAAAGCCCCTTCATCCGCCAAAAAGGTTCTTCAGGAAGTGTATGGGCTCTCTTGCCTTTGGGGTACAAGAACATGGGTATTATAGCCCCATATGTCCATAAAGTGCTTTGGGGGGCATGGGCACGGAACCCTAGGTCAATCCCTTAAATCCCAAGCATCCCCGTGTACAGAGAAATTCACGATTTTGACTTTCAGCCAGAGTGTGTTGACCTGCCCTAATCTAGTGTCGACCTGCTGTCCCATTTCTGCAAACTGGTCTGCTGGAAGCTGGCTCTAGTGTCGACCTGCCCTGAGCTAGTGTCGACCTGCCCTTCTGGAATCTGGGACTAGTGTCGACTTGCTTTGAGCTAGTGTCGACCTGCCCTTCTGGAATCTGGGACTAGTGTCGACCTACTTTGATCTAGTCGACCTGCTGTCCAGTCTGACAACTGGGTCTTCTGGAATCTGGGACAGTGTCGACCTGCTTTGATCTAGGTCGACACTACCAGACAAAATGTGTGAACCTGAAAATTTAACACATAAACCATTAGTATAAGATATTATCATTAAAATATAGATATTAAACATCAGAAACATGTTGTTTAAGCATTATTGTGTATGTATAAAATGTATAACATGTTCAACATATCTTCATCAAATCACAACATGTCACAATATCTCATCATTAAAATCACAATATGTCATCATCAATATCACAGTATGTCATCATCAAATCAAGGTATAGTGTTGTGTTTATTGGATATCATTAATTACAACTTTAGGAAGTTCCAAAAACACACTCAACCCAACAACTTTATCATGGGATTGCCCAAGACTAGAGGGGTATGGATGCAATTTGGGTAATAGTTGACCGATTGACTAAGTCGGCTCATTTCTTGCGAGTAAGAGTACATGGTCATTGGTATGTATTGCTGCACTATGTTAAATGAAGTAGTTAGCTTCATGGGTTCCATCTAGCATAATATCAGATCGGGACCCTAGAATTTACTTCACACTTCTGGAAGGGGTTGCAACAGCAATGGTACTAAACTGAATTTTAGTACTGTCTTTCATCCTCAGACTGATGGACAAACTGAAAGGACCAATCAGATTGTGGAAGATATGCTTCGTGCTCTGGTGCTAGATTTTAAAGGGCGATGGGATGATCAGTTGTACCTGATGAGTTTGCTTATAACAACAACTATCAGGCAAGTATCAAGATGGCTCCATTTGAAGCCTTATATGGCAGGAGTTGCAGATCACCCTTTGTTGGAAGAGGTTGGGGAAACCAATGGGTTGGACCCGCTTAGTTGAGGCACTGTCAGAAAGGTTCAGATTGTCAGGGAACGTCTGAAGATAGCACAACCCGACAGAAGAGTTATGCAGACAAGAGAAGGAGAGAACTAGAATTCAGGTTGGCGAACATGTGTTCTTGAAGGTCTCACCCTCAAGGGGAATACAAAGATTTGGGATCAAAGGAAAGTTGAGTCCCAGATTTAAGGGCCATTTGAGATTCTGGAAAGGATTGGTCAAGTGGCGTATAGACTGCACTACTTCCACACTGGCGAACGTGCATAATGTGTTCCACATATCCACGCTGAGGAAGTATTTATTCAATGCCGACCATGTAATCAACCATGAAGACTTGGAGATTCGGGAGGACCTGACTTATGAAGGGAGTCGATCAAACTGTTGGATCGGAAGATTCAACGACTCAGGAATCGTACCATACCTATGGTGAAGGTCTAATGAGTCGGACGGAGTTACCAATGCTACCTGGAAAACAGAAGAAATAATGAAGAAAAACCACCCAGAACTATTCTCAGGTACGAACTAACACCACTATGCGAATTTGGGACCAATTTCTTAGTGGGGGAGGATGTAACACCCCGGAAAATTAGTGATTTAAAACTTTGGAAGTAAAGAGGATAAAGTAAATAAACATATAGGAGACTTCCAACACCATGTATTATGACCATTAACAATTGGGCCATAGAACAATTTGGCCTAAGGATATAAACAAACTAGGACAGGAAATTTCCCGAATTTCGTGTATGTAATTATGCCATAATTGGAGAGGGCAAGTTTAGGGTTAAAATTAAGTATTAGTCATGCAAGTAACCAAACCGAACCCACCCAAATTAGTGGTTTCCTAAACCATTACTACCTCCGTTGGAGGAAAGAGTCCAAGATTTCTGAAAACAGGGAACGAATTCGCAGCCCTTTTCCTAGTCTCATTAGGACTCTTAACTACAACCTAAATCTATAGAACTCGTCCTCAAACTATTGGGGAAGGTTTAACAATGAGTTAGGGTCGTTTGGAGGCATGCTAGAGCTTCTGAGGAGAAGGAAAAAGGCTGGGAACCCGGAGCTTTATCCCCTGCATCCTCTGTTGCGTCCAGAACATCGACTGGTCTAGATCTTCATAAAGGTAGGTGTTCTCGGGCCAAGATTAAAGAAAACCAACACCAGCATGTAATTCTTTGAGTCTAGGTTCATTTGCACTTGGTTTGACTAGTTTTCATGGAGTATACGTTGTATATTCGTAGTTTTCCCGAAGTCTCGTACAGTTAGGGCTTTTCCTGTTCTTCTTATTGTGCACATGATTCGAGACCGAATTTGAATAAACTTTATTCATAAAGTTCTTCCACTTGACGTCAGATAATCTTCTATGTTGGATGTTTTGTCCAAAGTCTTTCTTTGGAGAGTTAGGAGCATGATAATAGAGTCTCTGCATGATACTGCGATTTCGGGCTACACTTGACTTTTGTTCTTCATATGTTTCTCAAGATTCGAGACTGAATTAGACCAAACCCCCAACATCAAAGTTCTCTCTACTAGTTGACCTCGTCATCTTTTGTGTTGAACGTTTTGTCAAATATCATTCTTAGAGAGTTATAAGCGGGCTAAGTAACTACTGCATGAGATGTGTTTTCGGTTCCACATGACTTATAAGTTTTGTTCTGGAATGGCCTAGTGTCGATACTACTTGGGGCTAGTGTCGACACACGTCCCAAAACAGCCCAGAAGGTGTTCTGGAGGGCCTTTAGTGTCGACACTACTTGGGCTAGTGTGACGGTAGTGTCGACACACTGTCCCAGATTGGCCAGAAGGTGTTCTGGAGCTGTCTCTAGTGTCGACACCACCTGAACAGTGTCGACACTACCTGATCTTTTTGCCTTGCATTGAAGCACTGTGTCGACACTACCTGAACTAGTGTCGCACTACTTGACCAGTTTGGCATTATTTTGTCTTGTGTTTGAGGCATTGTGTCGACACCACTTGATCTAATGTCGACACTCACCTACAAAAAAATTACATAATTTGGGTCTGTCATATTTCATGATGTCTACTAGTATGTGCATGATGTTACATGGTATGCATGGACCTAAAAAAATCAACCATTGAAAAATAGTAATGATATGAATATGATTCTAATGTGAGATTGTGATTGATCTTATGTCCATTGGATTATCTTGTGATCTTGCTTATTGTCAATTGATAGATAAGAATATGATATGAATGTGGGGATGAATACATGTTAGTATGGACATGTTAGTGGTGTTAATGTTATGATTTGCATATGAGTTTCATGGTTACATGTTTCCGGTGTTCAATTAATTATGTGTCATATGCATACATGTTAGGAAAGCACGTGTTCTATATACGATCTGTCTTTAGAAACATCCTCATGTCAAGACATTAATGCCTATGAAACATAAGATACATCGTTATCCTGCCTTGTTCTTTTGAGATGTTTGTCATTCTTAACTCTATGAATGATCATGTTCTTTACTACGAGCTTGTTATTGAAACTCTGTGGCCATAATATGAATATGTTGTTTCGGCACAACGTGGGACTCCAATCCAAAACTTGATCCAATGCCTGTGCAATAGGGGCCCTGTCCGGTCCTGGGGAGGAGCGCCCCAACGTACTTGTTAACCGCGGGAGTATGGACTCTTGTTGCTTGGCATAGCACAAATAAACAAGCAAGATTGTGAAAATGTGCCTCCTGTTTGACATGATAAGTTTGACTTGACATGATATGATACGTCTGTTCATGTGAACACATGAGATCTGTTTGAATATGGCCAATCTCTTCTGATATGATTCTATTCTTGAAATATGTCCACAGTATATGAAACTCGACATTTGATCTGATTGATATCCGTTCTACTTGGCTATTCACTTGTTAGAAAGCATGCAATGTCATCATATTCATATGCTATCTGCCTATTTAAAATGTTAATCATGTATATTAGTGCCCGCACGTTATTGAGATGTAAATCCTACTGAGCTAGTTCGCTCACCCCTATCATCCTGCCCTTTTTCAGGTAGTGATGAATAACGTGGAGTCAGATGGGACAGGGCAAGAGTGACGAGCACCTGTCCTATGAAATATGTGTCAGCTTAGAATTAAATTTAAATAGTTGATGTATTAGAGAAACGTTGTTATTTGATTAATAAACCTTTTAGTCGATTCTTCTATGTCGGTTGTATCTAGTTGAATGGATGAAATAAAGTATATTTTGGTGACCATATTATAGTCTCGATGTGTTTATTTATTAAATTGTGACTCTGTGCTATTCAACTGTGATACGCCGGTTTGTATTGTTCACGCCCCCGGTATTTATTCCGCTGCTAAATATCGGGGCTGACATGTCGTCTTCCTGGACACCCTTACTCTTGTGTTTGAGTTGTACGTCTTGCTGAGGGAAAGGCGGCAGAGGGGTAGCAACGTGTTTTGGGTGTGTACCCAGCGCTTGTAGTGCGCTTTGTGGTTGGATGTACGAATACCAGTAGATGTACTGGCCCCATCTAGTCTTGTGTTTCTAGTGCCTCACTTTGGAGAGCTCAGGCAGAGTCTCTAAGGTGCCAGGCCATGGCCTGCAGTTGTGGGTGTGGTCTGTAGGTGTGGTGTTGGTTGGTCTCCATAGTTTGTTGGCCTTTGCAGTGTGGTTGTGGAGCGGCAGTTGGACTATTTGTCCTTGACTACGAGACTGAGAGGTAGTTTTTGTGTTGTGTTGTCCAAGTTAGATACTGGCGTCATAAACCAGTAGTCTTTACCTGCGTGGAGGCGGCGTTCCCTTCCGACTAGCTTTGCCATGGTTGTGGCAGTGAGTCATGACTCACCAGTTGTGCTTTCTATTTGTTTTGTGGTGTACCCTTGTTTCTGGCATAGTCAAGCTTGTCGTTCAGTTGTGGTACCTCGTAGTTGTAGGTACATGTACCCTTGTGGGTAGTTGGTTGTCGTGGCACGTGGTGTGCTAGCCTTTTCAGGTGTGAGGTGGAGCTGGCTCTGTGGAGGTCGTGTGGTGTGACCTTCCACTTGTTGTATTGTACCCTTCTATGGGTAGTCTTCCGGTGTGTGTGCTGTTGTTTCCGGTTGTGGTGAATTGACCTTCATTGTCAACCTCGTTGCTATTCGTTAGTGGTTTGCCTGTGTGGCTTGTGGCATAGTTGTTTCCGTTGTTGGGTGGACTGGTGTTTCTGTACCAGTCCTGTTGTTTCTTATATGTGTGCCGTGAGCTATGCTGGTTAACACATTTATCTTTAAATATAGTTTATTTATGGTTATTGCAAGTACGTACTTACTTCTGTGGTTCCCTTCTAGTGCTACCAGTGAGACCCTTTATGGTTGAGGTCTCGGTTCCCCTTTAGTTTTCGGTTATTGTTTTTGGGAGGTCCCTGCTGAGCCTAACTTTTGAGGCTCACTTCTCATAGTTCATTTCAAGTGTTAGTCGTGTGTTTGGCTTGCAGCGGCGTTGTGGCAAACTTGTACCACCAACAGTTGCGTCATAGTTGTTGTAGTGTGAGCTTCTACTCCCTCGGGATATACCCCAGGTAGTTGTACTTTTCTTTTAGACATGTATAATATATTTGGACAATGTAATTTGTTGTAATGAATATGAGAATATGTACTTCTTGTATCATATATTCTTGTGGTTGTCTTTTATATTCCTACTGGACACTTATGTGAGTTTATCCCTGGCGAGACTTTGGGTCTGTCATGGGAGGCGGGCCGGATATGGAGCCTTATTGGGCGTAAGTATCCAGGTCGCGACATAGTAGATCAGACCAAGTACTGTGCATATCATTGCCATCCAGGCCAATGTGGCAGACTATTTCTAGTTCAAGGATGATATATGATCTTCACGACCAGCAGCAAATTGATTGGGTAGAGATGAGGATATTGATACAGACCTTGAGGGATCAACAAGGGCAGAGACAACAGCAGTAGCAGTAGAGGCGACAACAGCCACCACCACCACAGTAGCAACTCCAGCAATCACAGCAGCCACATCAACCACTCAAGATCTAGACATAGTACGAAATCCTATGTTGCAACATCAGCCTACTCTGAACCTGCAACCTACTCCACCACCTCCACCATCCGCTCAGGTCAATCCTGTCATCCATCATCCACCACCAGCTGCCACTTAGGCCTATCATGATGAGCATGAAGTCATTCATTATTGGCTAGTTCCCATACCACCATCACCTCCACCACGCCCATTATTGCCACAATCACCTCACCTCTACGTAACACCCCCGCAATAGCCCTCATTAACCCCTCACCCATTAACATCCCACTTACCCCCTTGCCAGTGCCCATAATAGCCAACATGTCTGTCATCAGCACCACCCCACCTCCACTTCAACACAACCTCGCCCTCCGAAGCGGGCGAATGTTTCACCGAATGTATCCCCATTCATCTGTGTCAATGCAGGGTCAATCGACCCACAACTCCACCAACAACCAGCAACAATAGGACACTGAAGAGGCAGACTCTAGTCCCAGGCACCCAATATGATATTTTGAAGCATTTGAACCAGATGCCTACCAAAATTTTCATTCTGAAACTGATTAAGAGGTTTCAGACCATCAGATGCTTTGCAAGCTTTTCTGCAGAGGGTTATGGTAAGTGAAGACCTGACCCCAAAGACACTACTGTCGATCATGTCCATTGTCACAAGAGGACGACAATCACTTTTTAGACAATGAGCTAGCTCCCCCTGAGGCAAGGAGAATGCCTCTGTGTGTGACATTGACAATAAATAAGTGTCCATTGATGCTGCTTTAGTGGACACTGGAGCATCGATCAATGTGTGTCCTCTTAGCACTCTTCGATCATGCAATATATCCAGCACCACTTGCAGCCAACTCCCACCATCAATGTGGCTTTGATAATTTCAGCCACCCTGCCATGGTGTAGTCTCTTTGCAGGTAGAATGGGGCTCTTGTGATGACTGTGGAATTTTATATGTTGGATATAGATCCCACTTTTAAAGCTATTCTCTGTTGGCCGTCGATTGAGGCACTAGGGGCAGTCCCCTCTACTTCTCATCAATGATTAAAGTTCCCATTCCAAGGATGGATTGTTAAAGTGAAGAGTGCAACCACTACACACACAGTTGAAGCTATTGAGTAGATCATGCCAGCAGTCTGGCCCTCTAATAAGCCCATTATCTTTCGTACTTGATGTGAATTATCCATGGGCGTATACTTTCTCACCATCCGCTATAAGTGTCCCCATCTGTAGCAGCTGCCAAGAGGGTGACACCGTCAAATACAAAAGGCTGGAATATTATGCTCAAGATTGGCAACCAGCCAGGAAAAGGACTTGGAGCTCACTTAAGGGAGGACCCAGGTTATTCCCAACTCCAAGTAGGTCACCAGACGAGGTCTGGGTTACAAAGAAGAATACAGTCATGGACCACACTCATGTCCACACTGAAACAGACCGGCGACCATTGACCTGTCGTTATACTGCCACTTTGTCAAGGGACCCGTTCAGCCGGGGTATGACACTATCATAGTAGGGGCAAACTTCACAGATTATGATGCCCATGGACGTCATTTTTCCTATCACATGACACCAATGCTCGCATACCAAGCCCTGGAAGCACTAGTCCTGACAAGAGGAGAAGACTGGATATCAGAGGCAAAATGGCATGAGTGTTTGATCTTGAAGACCTTACGATTGCATTCAGCCACATGTTCTGTGATGGCGATCTCACATGGCCCCCAGCAGTGGCAGAACTTGTGAGCCTCCGCCTGCTATCACCTCCAAGCGACAATTGCTTGGAGACAATGATGATATTGGAGAGCCTGATGTGCTATATGAAGATGGCAACTTTGTAGATAGGCTCTAGCCGAGGTATTCCAGCCCTCCCAACCATCTTGTATCTTCAATTCTTATTTCCAAGTTCTCCTTTATGCCTCGTTCACCTCCCTTAATTCTCCAACTCGCATCTGACGCTCTTAAAGCGTTGTCTGTCCCTTCTTCCCACTTCGCCCTTTCTTTCAATGGCACAAAATTCTCATTTTTTTGATGCCTTCAAATGTAGGTTAGTCTGTCTTTATTTGTAGGTTAATCTATTTCATTTACCAAAAAAAACTTCCTCTCAATCTCCTTCACCTCCTTAGCAATCAGATGACGATTCCCTTCTCCACTCTCCTTCTCCCTCTCTCTGACGGCAATCCTCATCTCCACTCTCCTTCTCCCTCTCTCTGACAGCGATCCCCAACTCCACTCTCCTTCTCATCCACTCTGATGGCAATCCCCATCTCCACTCTCCTCTCCCTTTCTTTGACGGCGATGCCCATCTCCCCTCCTTCATTCCCTCTGACGGCGATCCTCATCTCCTCTCCCCATTTCCCCTATCTTACGGTGATCCCCGTCCCTTTCTCTCACTCCCCTTCTTTAGTGGCGATCCCCGCCGTTTCCTTTCTCTGTCATCTCCCTCTGGAGCGATGATCCCCGCTCCCTTCCACACACACACCACTGCTCACCATGGAATCACCAAGTGAGGGGTCTCCTCTCCCCTACACCACGTGACGTTTCGGGCACCCTGAGCTCAAGTGGCCCACTTCTCCTCCTCCAGACTCACCGGAGGTCTCTTGCGGCCATGCCGCATCGCTTTCTCTCCCTTCCAATAAACCTCTGGATCCTTCCCCAGAATGCCCCTTAGATTCTAATTCCAGCATAGGTCCCAGGGTAGAATCTAAAAAGTCCCTATCCCCGTCTAGGAAGAGCAAGGCTAGTACCATCCCCTTCAATATTTGACGAATCTGGCACAGAGGTGTGGCACTCTTCTAACTGTAGAAGAGCTCGTCCAAGAAGTTATCATTCTAAATGTGGAAGCTCAGCGAGAAAAAAGTGGCTCCTAGTCGCGATAACAGTAAATGGCCTTTTCTTTTCCTCTTCTAGTAGGTTAGCCTTATATTTTCATTTACATCTCAGGCAACATGCTAGGTGGTGATCACACCCATTTCCATCATTATATAATGACAACTTCTTGTGTGTTTTGAGGATCCCGTTCCTCGTGATTACAGTTGGGAGCTAGCCTTGCAGGGCGGGAAGCAATTGAACCCACCTGTCGTCCCTTTTCCAACATGAGATTTGTCATTTTAGCCTACCAGCATTGCATAACTTCGTAATTGACGTCGTCCAACATTGCCTGGAAAGCTGCCCTAGTCGACAGCATAAAGAATGGATAGCGCGTCCCCCATTAACTGCAAGATGTTCCACCCTCGGTGTGGAGGCTGATAATCTCATCTTCGTGTCATTTCTCTCATTGGTCATCCTAGATTTGGTCCAGGAGCTACTCATGGCCATGCTCATGGGGTTGTTCAATGGTGGGGCCTTGGTTTGAAGGCCCTGCCTGACCACTATGCTGCCCTTAGGGAGGTCTTCTGGAAGCACTTTGGGTATAGCGGTGGACCGTATCCCTTCCTTGACTGGGCTCATCCACCCCGGTAATGTCTATAGGGACGTCAAATGGTTTAGCCACATCCCTACTGGAGGTATAGTCAGTGAATATTTTCATGTTGCCACCCTCCTCAGGTGTTCGCAGCACCCTTCTCTTCTTCGGTTTTGATGCTTGGGTGAAGTACTACCCCTAGCCTGTCAAAGATTGTGGTGCTCAGCCTGTTGAAGACTAAGACTCGTAGCCCTAGAGCTTCGTTACAACCTCTGTCCCCCTCTGGGATTGGTTTTCCTGAGAAGACGAAGTCGGGTTTGCGAGTGAGGGGTATCTTAAGGTATAGTTCACAATGCATCGAGAGAAATTGCAACAAAACATTTGCCCCCACAATTTTAGGGGTATCAGTTGTTCTATTTCATTTTTTTGTGGGTGCACACATAGTTCATATAAGTCGCCCTAACATATCATTTTTACAAAAATAATAGTCTCCAGGGGTTTATTTGAAAAAAAAACCAATCTTTTAAAAATAGACCTGCACAATGGAGAAAACCCTTACTCAATACTTGACAACCCGAACGTGGAGATCTCCCAAGCTTTTCTTCTTTAGAAGTCTTTCTTCTCCCAGAGTCGTGTCCTTCAATGCCCCTTGGTCCCCTTTTGAAAGGGTTGGAGGACATCAAGGAGAACCATCGGTGGGGTTTTTCTGCCTTCTCGGGTGAGCACTTTCCCCTTTTCCATTTTTATTTGGGATTAGAGGGGAAATGGGTCGGGGTGGGGGTGAGCGCAAGGGCTCAAATCTCGCGAGGGGGTCCCCTCGGTGGGGGTTGCCTGCTTGTTGGTGGGAAGCCCCACCCCCTGGTGGGGTTTGGTGGGTGGCCAAACCTGTAACGTAGCGCATTTTTCATATCTTCGTGGATCCTTGTTTAGTGGGTTTGGTGGCCAGTGTGTGGGCCCATTAGTCTGTGTTCATGTGTTTTCGTGGGTTGTGAGTCTTGTGGGCCGGAAGTTGGGCCCAAAGAGCTCACAGGATCTCTGTCTGTGAACGCGACAAAGGCTCGCGCGTTCTGAATGCGATGGCCCTGAGTGTCGCGTTCTGGTTGCCGCCGCGGAGTAGTCTTCGTCTGCATGTCCGCCGCATGTCGCGCACTGGGCAGCTTTGCTGACGTCGATAGGGGAAGGCGACGGCCTCCTACGTCGATTCTTGTCGCGACGGTAGGGTATGTCGCGTTCCCAACTGTGATGTGTTTTAAGAAGGGTCGGCAGAACAGAACTCAGGAAGCTCTACTCGGCCAGGGGAGGAGTTTTTGGCGTGCTCTCGCCGCGAGGACGTTGCACGCAGTGGGGGAAACGTTGGGTGATCTCCGTTCTTCACGTTCTTCACAAGGGTAGGGAGTTTTCGCCCAGTTTTACGTTGTGAATTGCATGTGATGCATGTTCAGATCGTTATTTGCTTTATAAACAATAGATACCATGCTAGGACAATGAATAGAGCATGAAAAAACGGTTTACACATCGTTTTACATGGTTTGTGTGGGAGATCTGGAGATGGGAACCCATATTAGGGTTCCGGCCTGTGAAGGCGACAGACGCTTATGTCGCGTTCTGAACGCGACAGGCCGACCCGTCGCGTTTGCTTCTGCTTCTGACGCACATATCGAAGGGTCGCATTCTGAAGGACCGAAGACCCTGTCGTGTAAGGGTCCCGAGGGCTATATGTTTGTGCATGGTTATATCGTTATCGGTTTATCGTTATGTGTTGTGTATAGCATTGGTGAGTGGTGCATTGGCACCTGTAGCGCTCGAGGAGCGTGTTGTTCACGTGGTTTGAACGTTGTGCAGGTGGTTTGTGGTGCATGGCCAATAGTTCGATGTCTGTGCCGTTTGTGGTTAGTTTTTGTGTGGTTGGGCAGTGAGGTTACAGCGTGAACCTAGCCCTCGGTTCTTTGATGTATTTTATAGGTTTTTACGATGGTTTAATTAGCAAAGCATATGTATGATTATTAAGTGGTTATTATGTTGTGTTAATATGGCAATGGAGGTCATGAGATGACCAATGACAGGCAAGATTATTGTACGTTATTGTGATTTAAGTATGTGTTGGTGTCGGTTAGCTTGGAGGTCACATAGTGACCGGTGACGAGCCAATTATGTTTAATGTATCGTGATATAAGTTTCACTGAGGTGTAAAGTGACTGACGTGGTTTGTGTGCTAGCCGAGTGTGGTGGTCCAGTGCCTATTCCGGAATGCCTCTCTAGTCAGGTACCCCAGGTTTTGTGTGAGCCAGGCACGTTAGTGCTCGAGGTTTGTCCCGGTACTGTGTGTACCGTCGAGGTCTGTATCGTCTTCCTGGACACCCTCACTCCTGTGTGAGTTGTACATCGGTTGAGGGAAGACGACAGAGGGCAGTGACTTGTGAGAGTTTGTGTTTGGTCACTTGTAGCGCGCTCGTGGTTGGGGGTACGGACACCAGTAGACGTCTGGTCCCCCAGCTAGTTCTGTGTTTCTAGTGCCTCACTTTAGGGAACTCGGCCAGATCCCTAAAGGTGCCAGGCATGGGCCTGCAGCTGTGTGGTCTGCAGGTGTGGTGTTGTTGGTCTCCACTGTTCTTTGGCTTTACTGTGTGTTGTGGAGCGGCAGTTGGACCTTTTGTCTGTGACTGCGAGACTGAGAGGTAGTTCTTGTGTTGTGTTGTCTAGGTTGGATACTGTCATCGTGAACCAGTAGTCCGTTCCCGTGTGGTGGGCTCGTTCTTTTCGACTCGGCTTTGCCACTAGTTGTGGCATGTGTGTGTGTGTGACTCACTGATAGAGATTTACTCGTTGTGGGTGCCCTGGTGGTGGCACGATTCTGGTTGTGGTACCTCGTGGAGATAGGTACCTATACCCTTCGTGGTATCCTTGTGTTGTGGTACGTTGTGTACCAGTCCCTTCAGGTGTTGTGGACTGGACTTGTGTTCTGTGAGGTCTATGGTGTGACCTTCCACACATTGTGTTTGTACCCTTCTCTGGGTAAGTTTCCGAATTGGGGTCTAAGTACGTGGTTGATTGGCTTGCTGATGCCAGTCTTTTACCCTCGGGGGTAGGTTGCCTGTGAAGCTTGTAGCTTAGGCGACCAGTTGTTGTAATGGTTTGCCTGTGAGCATGTGCCTATGCATTTCAGCTGTTTGGACTAGTGGTGCGGTGCTAGTCCTGTTGACCCTCTTCCTTTCCGAGGTTTATTAGCTGATGAGATTATGTTAATTGTTGTTAATCATGTCTTGTGTGAGCATGATATGGCTTGGCTATCGGAGTTGCCAGTGAGACCCTCTGGGGTTGAGGTCTCTTCAATGTTGTATGTTGTTTTTGGGTGGTCCCTACTGAGCCTGTGACTTATTGAGGCTCACTCCCCTACAGTTCTTTTCAGGGCTTGCCATTTGTGTGGCTTGCGGAGGTGTTGTGGCAGACTTGTACCACCAGCAGTAAAGTTAATCGTGTTGTGTGAGCTTGTGCTCCCTCGGGGTATGTCCCAGGTAGTTGTACTCTTTAATTAGACTGTATAATGTATTGGGACAGTTGTAAATTATTATATACAGATATGAGCACAAGTACTTTCTTGTGTCTTATATTGTTGTGGTTGTCTTTAATATTTCTACTGGACACGTGTACAAGCTATCCCTTGCGAGACTTCGGTCCGTTCGCGGGAGGCAAACTTGGATATGTAGCCTTATTGAGCATAATATCCAGGGCCATACAGTTGGTATCAGAGCGATGGTCCAGTTAGAATATGCAAAGGCATTGAAGTTACAATGTCCCAAACATGGTTTAATGTCAACTGCTGGTATAAGTTGTGGTTTAACGTGGTTTTCACGTGAATCTGTCATGAATTGTGTGCTTGTTTTTATAATTTGCAGTGCTGTAGTAGCTGAGAGAAGATGTGGTTAGAGGAAACCCAGTTGTGAATGTGTATGATTACTTGCACACCTGGCAGTTTTAGTAATGGCAGAGAAATGGTGAAACTAGTGGTATAATATTGGTTTTTACATAAGTGTGCCAGTTGCAGTTAAAGTGTGGTTGTTAAAAGTTTTCAGTTATAGTAATTGACTGAATTAGTGAATTCAATTATGGAATTCAGTGAAGGAGTTTAGTGAGGTGCAGAGTTAGCAGAGACATGTACAATGTAATGAAGAGATGGAATAGCAGAGGGAACAGTGTTATAATGAGGAATAGAACAGTGTGATAAGGATTATTAAGTGTGTGAATTGTGGTTGAGAACCTTAGCAAGGAATATTGTGTTTGAAATCTGTGTTAATAAGTTTTAAGGAGCAGTTTGGATAATAATGTGATTAGTGATATGGAAAATTTGGAATAATTAAGAGAGGCAGATTAGCTCCAGATAGGTATTGGTAAATCGAGGAGCAGTAAATTGTAAAAGTCAGATTAATAATGCTTTTGATTAGAGACGATTGCAGTAAAGAGGTTGAGAATAGTGCTGTTGCGAGTAATAATGATAATGAGAATTGATATAGAGATCCAGGAAAGAATGTGCCGAGGTGACCAGTTGGGTAAAGAAAAAGTAAAGGAAGAACAATGTGTAGTTGGACTTTTCGAGGATTTCACAAGAAAGAATATTCATTTGCAAGTGGCAGTTTGTGAAGATTCCACAGAATGATTTGTAAAGTACAGTGTTGAAGACAAGATAGTGATGCTTAGCAATTGTGTACAGTTTGTGGGAACATAGAGGTAAGGTTGTGTCAGAAAAAGATTGAGATGAAATTATGAATTGGGAGTAAGTTAGCCTATGTAAGTTAGAATAGAAAAGATGAACCAGTTGAGAAGCAGTTAAAGAATATCGAATTAAAGGAATAACAAGGCAGATTGTGATTGGTTATTTCTGAATGTGCTATAACAGTGAAATTGTTTATATTTGGCAGTAGAGCAGTAATGTGAAATAAAGAAATCAGGCAGAATAAGTTATTGTGTTTAAAGGAAATAGTTTCAGTTTATGGCTAGGGCAGTATTTTAAGAAAGATGATTATGTAATAAAAGGGATTGCAGTGTAAATGGCACGTGGGATTATCAGTTAGCAGATAATAAGAGAAATATTTACAAAAAAATAGTATTATGCTGTGGCAGTAAAGTTAAAGTTCAGTATTAATAATCTATGAAGAAAGAATGTGGCAGGTTATAGAATGACGATAGATAATTTAAGAGATGTGCAGTAAGAGATTATGTGAAAATGTACAGCAAGTGATTTAGAGAACAGAGAGTTTTTTATTATAATATATTTCCAGAGTTTGAAGTAAAAGTCACAGTATATCAGTTAAAGAATAGCGAGTAGATTAAAGTATGATGATCTGTTTTAGCAGTAAAAGAATTTTGAATTAAACGTCAAATAATTGAGAAAGGCTTCGGTAAAGGTGAAGGCAAATAATAGAGTATGTGTGGTATAGAGTTAACTGAGCAAGTTTTGTTTCTCGATAGGAAAGTACAGTGTCACAGTAATGAGAATGGATATTTTGGAAAATTATGAATTTGATTTATTGAGTCACTCAGGAGGTTTTAATTGAAATAAGAAAGTATATAAAGGGTAAAGTATGTCAGTAGTAATATGACAAGATTCAGAATTCAGTGTGGCACAGATATAATTGAAGGCAGGATATGAGCAGAGTTAGTTGAGCAGTGTATTTATGTGATAAGAGAAGTGTAATGTCAGCTAGAGAATATGGCTTAAAGCAAGATGTATTAATAGTGGTATGGCAGAATTTAGAATTTAAGTAAGTGGTATAATCAGAATAGAAATATTAAGAAAAGCAGATCAGAAATACCAATATTCCCTTCCAGTGTTAAGTAAATACATAAGATGATTGAGAGCCATAAAGTTTAGAATGAGTCCAGCTGGAGTCAAGAAATATGCAAGTGGAAAATAATTAGAAGCAATAAAGAGAGGAGTTTATGGAATATTTTGCCAAATATCCGGTGTAATCAGAATGGCGCAGCGGAAGCATGGAAAGCAATGTTCGCAAATTACCATAAATTTACAAGAAAGTTTAAGGTTTGTGCATAGTTGAGCAGAGAGGCAGAGGTTCTTAGTCAGATATGAGTTAAGGCAGCTTGTGTAGAATGGAAAAAGAAGCAGAATAGTGGTTGGCAGTGATAAGCAGATAATGGAACCGCACCGAGGAATTCGAGAATTTAAGCAGAGTTGCAGCAGGGCAGAGTACCCAAAAGTAGCAGAGTAAAGTGAAAGGTTTTGAGCAAGAAAAAGGCCCAGAAAGAAATATTGTAAACACAGTCAGGAAAAAATGGAAGTAGGTTGAGTCCAAGAGATAAACGCCAATAGCAAAGTGGAATCACTTATAGTTGAAAGATAAATAAGGGCAGATTGACACAAAAATGCAGAGCAATTATGAAAGGAATTAAAGAGAAGGAAAAGCAGAACATGCACATAAATGAACAGATTGAGTTAGCCTGTAGAGTGGTTTGAAAGGCAAGTGCAGAGGAAGGTTATCCTACTTGTTTTGTATATGGTTTTTTCTTTTAGTGATAGTCGGGCTTACTATGGTTTGTTTTTGAATGTCGGGGATGACAATCCTTTTTAGGTGATAGTAAAGTAACATAGCACATTTTGGGAGTCTTCGTGGATCCTTGTTTAGCGGGTTTGGTGGCTAGTGTGTGGCCCATTATTCCTGTGTTTTAGGTGTTTCCGTAGGTTGTGAGGCTTTGTGGCCGAAGGTTGGGCCAAAGAGCTCACAGGTTCTCTGTCTGTGAACGCGACAGAGGTTGGTGTCGCGTTCTGAATGCGACGGCCCTGAGTATCGCGTTCTGGTTTGCCGCCGCAGAGCGGTCTTCTTCTTGCATGTTCCGCCGTGTGTCGCGCGCTGGGCAGCCTACTGATGTCAATAGTGGGAAGGGCGACGGCCCTCCACATCGCGTTTCTTATCGCGACGGTAGGGTATGTCGCGTTCCCAACTGTGATGCATTTTTAAGAAGGGTCGGCCGAACAGAACTCGAAGCTCTGCTCGGCCAGGGGAGGAGTTTTTGGCATGCTCTTGCCGCGAGGACGTCGCATGGAGCGGGGGAAACGTCGGGTGATCGCCGTTCTTCGCATTCTTCACGAGGGTAGGGAGTTTTCGCCCAGTTTTACGTTGTGAATTGCATGTGATGCATGTTCAGATCGTTATTTGCTTTATAAACAATAGATACCATGCTAGGACAATGAATAGAGCATGAAAATGTTTACACATCATTTTACATGGTTTGTGTGGCAGATCCGGAGATGGGAACCCAGATAGGGTTCTGGCATGTGGGCAGGCGCGGACCTTTATGTCACGTTCTGAACGCGACAGACCGACCATCGCGTTCTGCTTCTGAATGCGACATATCGAAGGTCGCGTTCTAAAGGCAACCAGAGACCCTGTCGCGTTAAGGGTCCCGAGGGCTATAGTTTGTACATGGTTATATCGTTATCGGTTTATCATTATGTGTTGTGTATAGCTTGGTGAGTGGTGCATGGCACCTATAGCACTCGAGGAGCATGTTGTTTACGTGGTTTGAACGCTGTGCATGTGGTTTGTGTGTGCATGGCCAATAGTTCGACGTCTGTGCCCGTTTGTGTTTAGTTTTTGTGGTTGTGGGCATTGAGGTTCCATTGTGAACCTAGCCTCGGTCCTTTGATGTCTTTTATAGGTTTATTACGATGTTTAATTAGCAAAGCATATGTATGATTTTAAGTGGTTATTATATTGTGTTAATATGGCAATGGAGGTCATGAGATGACCAATGACAGACAAGATTGTTGTACGTTATTGTTATTTAAGTTTAGTGTAGATTGAACCTATAGGAAGAATAGAAGAGAGAAGAAAGGAAAGAAAAAGAGTTTAGTGCCTGAGATCTACTCCAAAACGGGGATTGGACTAATGTTAGTCTAAGGAAAAAAGAATCAGATTGCCCGGGGATGCCCTATCTTAGATCATCCATATTATTTAAAACAAAAAAACAAAAGAAGAGTTAGAAAAAATATTTATTTATGATATATGTTATCATGCATATAAATTTAAACATTCATATATATATATATATGAAATCATATACATGTATAACATATCATATAAGATACAAACATAATTAATGTGTATATTCTTATAAATATATACATTATACAATGTGCTTATGATATATGTGCTTATGATATATGTCATCATATAAAGAGGTGAGCACTATTAGAGTTCAACTCAAAAATCAATCGAACCGATGGATTTGATTCGATTTGGTTTTGGTTGAATTTTTAAAATTTTTAGTTTGGATTCAAATCAAAATCGTATTAAAATTTTTGATTTGGTTTGATTTTTATTTTCTAAAAATTGAACCAAATTGAATAACCTAATTTTAAAAATATTTTTGTCAAATATTACAACAATATATAACTCAATTTTAAGGTATTTTAAGGGAAGAACTTTAGCTTCTATTGTTTTTCATTGTTAGGATCACATTTCTTTAATATTATTTGTCTTAGATGCCATTTGAGTGGTGTATAGGCATCTTCTGAAGAATATCATGTCACACTCTTGTAGATATGTGATGCATGTGTACAATAGAAAATGTGAAGAATATAGATATCCTCTTCTAACGTGTATTTTACATGTGCCTTGATGCACCTATTCACTAGTTCACATGCCAAGGATTATTTCCCATAATATTTGTAGAATTGATGCAACGAAGGTTGTATAAGGATTGTCAATTTCATGATATGACAGATCATGTTTAAGGATTTTGACTGAACCAAATTGACGTAGTAGTGAGATTTACGATATGGTTTAAACTAAACCAAATTGATAGTCTGATTTGGTTTGGGTTGAATACTTAATTCAATTTAGTTTGAGAAAAATTCTATTCAAACTAAACAAAACCAAATCATGCTCACCCTTAATCATATATATAATTTACACATTTATATATGTATAGAAGATATACATGTACTCACATACATATATCTTAAATGTACAAACATAAATTAATTATATTTATAGTATTATAATATAATAATATATATATATCATTAATGAACACTTTATAGTAATACTTAATTTGATTTAGTTTAGTTTGGAAAAATTATATTCAAACTAAACAAATCAATCATGCTCACCCTTAATCTATATATAAATTACACATTTATATATGTATACAAGATATACATGTACTCACATACATATATCTTAAATGTACAAACATAATTAATATTATATTTTTACAGTATATATATATATATATCTTAATGAACACTTGATACATACATACATACATACATACAGACAAATCATATATAATGTAAGTATATATTAATATGCACATTATATAGTTAATGTATATATTTGGACAATGATGTATACGTATACAAAATACATATATACTTGTTTTTCAATCAAAGGTCCAATGGGTAAGCGACCAGGAGAGTGCACCCCAACCCAGAGGGAAGGGATGTTCTCACTCCACTAGGCGATCAACCAAAGGACAAAAATTTTATTCTGAAAATTGCAAGATACACCCTGCCCCAAATAGATACACCACCCAGAGAAGGAAAACCACATACACCCAAACTCCAACAAGCAAACAGAAAAAGGACATCTAGTAGCTCTGCCTGAAAATAGGAAGCCCAGCTTTGTCAATGATTAAAGCACCCCTGGCAGCAAGAGGTAAATCACCAAGAGATAAGAACATGAGTTCCTATCAAACCACAAGCCAAAGAAACAGGGCATCAGCCACCTGATTACCCTCACGAAAAGTATGCACACCATATAGAGTATAATAAAATATGTACACAATATAGTTAAGTATATATATTTGACAATGAATGTATACATATACAAAATACATATATACACATATCTATATTTTGTATATATAATCATATATAATTATATGTATGCTAAATATGATATATAATGCAATATCATATGTCTATATGTGTTTGTGTACTTATATAAATAAATATGTAAATTATGTACACACATCATATAGACATATTAATTTGTAAATATTATACCTTTGTATTGTTATATATATGAAATGATGGTTATTACATATATTATTAATAATACATATGTTATTTAAGTTTATTAGACATATTAATTAATGTATCCGACCGATTCGGTCTGATTCTAATCGATTTAGCTAGAATTTTTACGATCTAGAAGGCTATCCTCTAGGAAATCGATCGATTTAGGTGGATTTCATAAAATGAAATCAACTTAGGTTAGTCAATACAAAATCGATCGATCTTAATCCAAATCGGTCAAATTGGCGTTCCATGGAATGAAGAGGCCAACCCCAAAATTCATATATAGCAATAAAAATACAGCATACAATTATAAGTCTATAATGCCCCTAAACATGGGGGCAAATTATGACTGGCAATTTTCAATGACGATAACATAGATAAATAACTCAAAATGTTCAACAGCTTAAAATACCATGTTTTCATGTTGGATTAAAGAACTAATAGCAAAGCATAGTGGTGAGGATCAAAAGTGAGGACCGCTTTCACGTGGCATACATGTACGTCTTGTTTTTTTTTACTTATCATACGTGTACTGTCGAAGGAGGACTCCAACGTGCCATTGTAAGAAAAACCGAATAGGGATGTATGGAATAGACAGATAATGCGTTCACAAGATCAGAAGAACTTTATGATGATTAGCCTATCTCCATATATATTAATAATATATTATTTTTGTGATAACCAAAACCTTGAAATATTCAACTAACACAATTTTCTGAAGCTTGTCAATAGGTATCAAATAAACAAATTTTGTAAGTTATTTACACTCATTTATATTAGAAATCAAGTGCATATGATTTGTCTAAGTCTACATCGATTACTGTTGTAAGTTACAACGATTACTATTTAACATCACATTGATTCTATTAAACATCGATTTCACTTAAACATCGACTACGTTTCAACATCGATTTCATTTAAACATCGATTACGGTCAAACATAGATTTCACTTAAACATCAACTACGTTTCAACATCGATTTCATTTAAACATCGATTATGGTCAAACATCGATTACGGTTGAACACCAATTTTACTTAAACATCAATTACGGTTCAACATCAATTTTAATAAACATCGATTACGGTCAACATCGATTTCACTTAACATCGATTACTGTTCAACATCAATTTCACTCAAAACTCGATTATGCTCCAACATAGATTACGCTCACATCGATTTCATTTTAACATCGATTATGCTCCAACATCGATTACATTCAACATAGATTACGGTCACATCAAGTTCATACAACATCGATTTCATTCCAACAACGATTACTCTCACATTGACTTCACTTGAACATCAGTTGTGTTGGACATCGATTATCTTTAATATAGACTGTCTCAAACATCGACTTTCTTTTTAATAAGATATTATTTTGGACAGTAAATGTATAATATGATAATGATCTTTATAAATATTTCTAGTTCCAAATATAAGACAGTCTTGATTATTTTGCCTTACATTTCATTCAAATGTATTTTGAAACACTATGCATTTAAAATTTTCTCGCGAATTGTTGCGTACCTAGTGTACTCAAACATTTATTATTTCGGGTACAATATCTATACACAACATCCTTTATTGGATACTTGTTCATATCACATAGGTTAGAACTTTAAATGATGACATAACGATGTTTCCTTTTTGGTATATCCTTTTGCAGCATGGCTAGTGACATTGACTAACAGTTTAGACACATTTAAGATGTCTACGCTCCAGCATTTATTGTGTGCAAATTTCTGGTAGTCACACATGTTACAACGTTAGACATGTCGTGTTGACAAAAGCAAGAAGATATCCAGATGATCCTTCTCTCACTGGGTCTCTATCCAAGCATTTAATGATGAGGTTTTTCTGATATCTTACGTTGGACCTGCGACAACTAAGTGTTTCAAGATGAGAGACAATAGATACTTCAACGGATACTTCTTCAAACTGAAGATAAATAGAAGAGTGCTAAAAAATGCAAAAGCACAAGAGAAGACGAAGATAGAGAGCTCGTCTTTCATTCAGAAAACTATCTTGCTCTTAGCTCTCCTAAAAAGGCATTGTTCTTCTTGTCTTCTAAAGTTTGAGAGCTTGTTTAGATTTGAGAGACCATCTTCTTAGCGCAATTCTTTTTGTCTCTCAGATACTGCCTCAGGTCAAGCTTGTTAGACGTTGTTAGCTTGATCTAGGGGCCATTGCTTCTTTACTCTTCATTGAGTGCTCCTCTTCATTTGTGAAGAGAAACACTAGGGTGAATAAATCCCTTATCTAGCAACTCTTGCAACTGCCTCCTCAACTCGGCTAACTCCGCAGGTGCCATCCGATATGGAGGCTTCGAGATAGGAGAGGTGCCCAGAAGCAACTCTATGGGAACTCTATCTCTCTATCCGGTGCAAACCAGACAAATCATCGGGAAAAACGTCTGGAAATCCTGCACTACATCAATCTCTGCAAGAGTAGGTGACTCATCAGCCTTAGGTACTAATACCACGCGGCAGAAAGAGTCACAACCCTTGTTTACCATGCGCATCGCCTTCATGGCAGAGGACTAACTTCCCGCCAAGTTCCTGGCAAGGGATGAGAGAACTCATCCTCACCAGAAATGCGGAAAACAATCCTCTTACCACGACAATCTACTAACGCATAGTGCTCCTCTAGCCAATGCAGACCAAGAATAGCATTAAAGTCCTTCATCTTTTAGCAAGAGAAACCACCATCTAGGACTCTATCCTCAATGCACACAGGTAACGACGGAATGCACTTCCTGGTCGATACCGTACACCGCAGGGGTGTGCACAGACAAAGGGACCTCTAACTCCTCGACTCTATGCCTGACTCTAGGGCTAACGCCTAGCGAACTGCTCGGAAAGAACGAGTGTGAGTAGCACCGTATCAAACAAAAACCGAGCGTGCACACTAGAAGTAAAACTGTACCTTCGGTGACATGTTCTGCCTGCTCGGCGTCCTCGCGTGCTAAAGCAAACACTCGAGTGGCGCGAGGCCTTCCTGGTCTTCCTGTAGCTGGCGTTGCTGCCGCTACTGCTGGTGGGCTGGCGCTCCGTGCTGGACTCCTGCTGAAGTCTCGGACAATCCTTGATCTTGTGGTCGCTGCTTCCGCACTTCAAGCACTTTCCCGCAATCATCCAACATTCGGAACCACCATGTGTCTTCCCACAGTGGGGACACTCTTTCTTCACACCAGGGGAACGTACAGAGGGTACCTGAGCATTGCCGACTGCTACTGATCGCTGTTGTGTCTGGTACACCGCTTTCTTCTTGTCCTGCCGCTGGAACGCAGCTACAGGCCTCTTCTGCGAAGCCTTCTTCTCTTCAGGTATTGCTCCATCTCACCCTCCTGTCTGCAAGCAGCACTAAGTGCCTCGTCCAAGGTGCGATGATCGAACGCCACTAGCCTCATCCTCAGTGAGGCTTGAGTCCCATCACAAACTTTTTTTGCTTTCCTGCGCCATCTGTCACGATATGAGGTGCATAATTAGATAGTTCTGCAAAGCTTCCCTCATATTCTAGCACGGTCATGGAGCCTGAGTCAAAGAGAGGAACTCATGCGAGCAATTTCAATTCAACACAACATCATGAAATTTTAAATAACACAGACTACTAGTTGTTTTATTAGTCTAACCGAGCCTCCAACTGTGCCTGGAGTACTGCCTGAGTATGAGCATGCGTCTGCATGGCTTGCAACAGACCTTGCATGAATACTCCATAATCAACAGGCGGCAGTGGGGTAAGTACAGGACCCTGAGGTGCCGGGGCCTGCTGCTCTTTTGCCCGCTCCTCACGTCTCGGCTCGTCCTCACGGGCCGGCGCTCCGCCACACCTACCTCTCGAAGCCACGGCTGAAATAAATTTCAGCCACCATTAGAGCTATGTTAATTTTATTTCCTAAACCATTTTCTTATCTATTTTTCTTCATTATTTATCAATTCTACAAATGTGGACATTCCTAGGTAGACTTAGCATGTAATGAAGATGATGATTTATATATATTCATGTGCAATCTCAACCGGTCGCTGATACCAATCCCTGAGATGACTCTCATTATACGGTACGGTTATACCAACCCACGTCGGTATAGTGAACGTTATCACAGTGGGCATTTACCAAACAGTAACATACGATTGAGATACACATAAATATAGACACAAGTAGCGGAAGTAAAAGACCAATGTCTTCATTTCATTCATCTCCACATTTACATACATGATTCAACTAACAATTTAAAGACTAAAGTCCACATAATGAAATACTAAATCAAATACATAGTTGTCCACAAATTCCTTAATAGTTCTATTACAATGCCTTGTTACATACAATGGAAGCAAAAGTCACCCTACAACTCACCAAGTACTCCCCGCGCTCGGAGTCGCTCTCACGGTCTCTCCAAAGTGTATCACCTACTAAACTTGTACGCCGAAGCAAGTAATGAGTCTAAAAGACTCAGCAAATAAACCCACACATATCATACATGCATATTCATAAGCTTTTTTCATCCCAAGTCACAAGACAAAACATGTAGCATGCTTGAATCAATAAGAGACAACCTATCATGATTTCTACACATTCGCACATGCACATTGTCGTTTATACACTTTTAGCTTGCTGTTTTGACATGATTAGAAACTCACAACCAATCACATGAGAGCTACAATCTCAATTAACTATACATGGGGCGCTTAAAACATGGAACGTTTACACATAAGTAAGAATGCTACTAACATGGATCTACGCATTTGTACACCAGTAAAACATTTTCATAACTACAATTAGGTTGCTGTTATGACACAAGTTTAACATTAACATATCATGAATCACCATTTCATCATCTAACACATTAGTTGCACATGTTGCACAATTCCTCATTCACATAGTTCCCTTTTTACACATTGCACATTTACACATATTCAAACTACACAATTTACACATGATCAATTCACATTTCACATTTTCACATTTACACTTTAGTGTCGGACACATAGTCCAAACCACCATAAGAAGGACACATCACATAACACATACACATAGACGTCACCTAGGCAATATAGTGACGACTCTTGGACTGCGCACGACGGGAGAACAAGTCTCCACCACTAACCAGTGGTACTTGTCCACCTCCAGGATTTCATCCTAATCCCCTTAGGATCTTAACAGATTGAACCTTCCCATGGGGACGACTTTTCCTATGGTACGGTTCCACGGCCCTCTATGGAAGCAATATCACACTTGCACAGTCTTACACATTAACATACCGATTTTACACACATTTTACACATGGCGCACACACACACTTTACATTCTCTCATTCACACATGGCTCTGTTTTCCTAGCATGATGCTACTGATAACATGGATTAACATTCACTAACTTGCATTAAGCAGGTTGGAAAAACACATCATTAAGTCAGATTCATGATAACATGCATTATCACATTTTTCACATGAAATTATCATATCACCCTTTGCAGTCATCAGAATAGCATGAAATTTAACCACATACTCATTTCAGGTTTATAATTTACATGAATTTTCCAGATTTTTCAGAGCTAACATATATTTTCAGAAATTGAAACATTCAGCCTCTATTATCCATAATTCAGTTCCACACCAAACACAACATGAATAGCAGATTCAACAGACCTCAACCCTGAAACCAACATAACCTTATCACAGGAATTTCCCCCGGATTTATTACACAACACACAATTTCCTGGAAATTTCACAAACCCTACGCATGTTTTCTATTTTCAGAACAGAAATTTACAGTAAATCATACGAACATGGAGAAATTTCAGAAATTGCAGGGCACAGACTGACCCTACACACATGGTTCATAAAATTTAGGGCATCCAAATTCCTCACGAGTTGCACAAACAGAAAACTAACATGATCTAGGATTTTTCCTACATGCATTTTTCATAAATGACACCCTTCATGCCAATTTCAGAAATTGTAAGGACCTCACCACACATATCACCATTCATAATACATATCATAGTACGGTTACCATATATCCTCATCATGCGAGAACCTCGAAAATATCATATAGAAGGAGAGAACAGCTCACTGTTCTGTCCTGACGAACTTAACGGCATAGTCTGGCCATTAATGGAGCTTAACGGCAACATCGTTGGCCGTTAATGAAGATCTTGACGGCAAGGGATCTTGCGTCAAGTTCAGGTCTGTGCAGAAATACAGACCCGAGCTCCAAATACAAGAAGAATGGGGGATCCAGGACTCGATTTAAAATCTGTAAAAATAACAAAACCCTACTAGACATCTACATGGACGAAATGTGAGGGTTACTTGCCTTTAAACAAGTCTCCAAAGGGATTAAGATGGTGGTGAAGCTCTCCTTGGGCAGTCCCAAGAAGCCTCCACAAATGCTCTCCTCCGGGTTCTAGGTTGGTGTAGAAGCTAAACCGCGGTTGGGGAAGTCTTCCCCGATGTTCCAGCTACCTTCTAATGCAGTAGGTCACCGGATGAAGCCTTGAATCGCCGGATTGAAGCCTCCAAAGTTCAGTCTTTGTGCAGTTCTGAGCTAGGTTTTCTCTATCTCTTGAAAGAGGTCAAGAGGGGTTGTCTGGTGTAGAAGGGGGTGTGGTTTATAGCAGAGGGGTTTGGGGAACCCCGAGAGGTGATGTGAAAAGCTGCTAGCCGTTGGGGACATCTCCCCAATGGCTGGGCTTGCTTGCCCCTGGAGTTTCGGGGTCTGCAACGCATGCAGGTCAGAGATCTTAACGTCCACATCCATGGACGTTGGCTTAAGCATTGGCATCCATCGAGGTGGACGCTGACTCAGCATGGACGTCCATCCATGTGGACGCCAATTGGGGTCCTTCGGCCAGAACTCAAAACATGTAGAAACCATGCTTAACTTATACCTATGTACATGCCATACATATGTATTATCATGTACACACTACCACCATGCAATCATACATTATTTACAACTATTATACACATGCCACATAAGTATAACTAGTTAATACATACGTAGATATGTACATCTATGCATGCACAAATATGGATTATTTACACGAAAATAAATAATACAACAAAATTCGAGGGCCTTACAATGCATGTGTGCTAGGTATCAATCTAATCCTAAGAAATCACACCTGATCTTAGTAAAAAGAATTTTTAGATATTTAGCTCATACTCACAACTTAGGTCTATGGTATCCTAAAACTTGTGAAACAAATTTGATTGGATACTCGGATGCTGACTATACTGGATGCAAAGTGGATAGAAAAAGCATCAGTAGTTGTTGTCAATTTTTTACAGGATGCTTAATATCATGGTCTTCAAAGAAACAAAACTCAGTAGCCTTATCAACAACTGAAGCTGAATATGTAGCTGTCGGGAGCTATTGTACACAACTCCTTTGGATCAAACAACAGCTTGAAGATTATAGACTACACATCAAAACTATTCCACTATTATGTGACAACACCAGTGCTATAAATCTCACCAAGAATCCTGTACAACACTCGAGGACAAAGCATATTGAGGTTAGATATTATTTTATTAGAAATCATGTAGCAAATGGTAACATCAATATTTCCTTTATAGATACTCAAAATAAGTTAGCAGACATCTTTACAAAAGCCTTACCTGAAGAGAGATTTACCTCTCTGAGACGGAAATTAGGCATGTGCAATTTGTAACAGATTTATCTGCATTTAACTGAAACAAATTAATCCATTTCAGAACATGTTTTAACTCTCTCTCCTTTATTTAAATAAATAATATACTCTCCTCTATTCTTTTTGCTTTTGCGCTATTGTTACACATTTTTTTGTTGTCTTGTCCAATTAATGCTCCGCCTATTTTACTTTACCTTTCTTTGTATCGGAGGCAACTCATCCCTTAATGATTCTCTCTCTCTCTCTTCGCGCCCTTTCGACTCCGAGATCTGTGAAACCCTCCATCGACTTCTGAATCCTTTTCCCCATTCAAGAAACATTTGATTCTTCTCGCTAAATTTCTTGAGGGATTTTACTCCTCTTCCTTCCACGATCCTTCAGAGTCTTCTCTTGTCCATTTCCATGGTCGCTTCTGGAAGTTCTAGCAGTTTGGGAGGTTATAGTGCAGCATTCCTCACAGCCGAACAGCTCGAAAGATTTCATGCAGTTAAGATCAAGATTTGCGGGAATAAGGCAGTTGATTTGGCAGATTTAGAGAAGCATGTGATGGTTAGTGTGATTGAAGCTCTTCAGAGGATGAAATGGACAGAGGTATGCATTGTGTCAGAACCCAGCTACCCGCATCTAGCGAAGGCGTTCTATACCTGCCTTCAGTCTGAAGATGGAGGAACACTCACCTCTTTTGTCAAAGGTAAGATTATTCGAATCACTCTTGATCCATTGGAAGAATTATTTGGTGTTTCTAAGGAAGGTCACAGCTTGATTAACACAGTAGACATTCATGCCAAAGGCCTTGGGATTATTGGAACAGAGTATAAGCTCAAGGAAGGAAAATTAGGCATAAATTAGTTTACTGCTTTCAATAGGTTATTGCACTTTATTGTTTGCCAAATTCTAGTACCTCACAGTGCCACTTTTTCTCAATGCACAAAAGGAGACGCTGATATCATGTTTTGGGCTGTGCAAAATCAGAAAGTGAATATGGCACAAATTATGTTTGAAAAGTTAAAGTCTGCAAATGAGCTTATTTGGGATAAGAAGAACAAGTTGGCAGTATCTCTTCCCTATGCTCATCTACTTACTAGAATTTTCCATTATTTTGAAGTTGATCTGAAAGGTGAACTAATGGAAAAAATGGGGCATCCCATCCGAACTAGAAATTTAAAGAAAAGTGGTTTCTCTCTGTCTGCAAATGTTTGGTCAAAGATTTCCATGGCTGAAGAAGGAGCCATCATAGGAGATACTCCTGCTACTGAAGCTCTATATATTCAAGAAGTTGAAACTACAGTTGGGGATGGTGAACATGTTGCATCCACACTTATTAAGCGGAGAATTGAGGATATTGCGCCTTAGCACATTGAGCCAATTGGGCCTTATGGGCAATCAGCTGAAAGAGTTATACCTGAACCTGAATTAGAAACTCTTGTTGTATAGGAAACCTTTGCCAGTACCATTGAGGAAGTTGCTCATACTGAGGGGGAGCATGTAGCAGTCCCTGTTGAGAAATCACAAAGTATTCCAGTTGAAGAAACTCATGTTGAAGAAGAGCATGAAAAAGTTGTTCCAGATAGTATGCCTCTGGGCCAATCAGAATAAGTTCCTACGACAGATGTTTCAGCTCAGGGAGAGCCTGTTGCTGCTATCTTTGAAGATCCCTTTTAAGAAGGTATAGTGGAAGATGCTTCTGATGATGATGATGATGATAATGCCCACCAGCAAACAGAATTTGCAGCTATGCATGATGAGCCAGCTGTTGGTGATGTTGGAAGAGAAAAAGTTGTAACTGATAGTATTCCTAGGCTCACTAGAAGGGGTCACAACAAACCCAAGAAAATGAAGATATGTGTTCATATGGACCCTGTTGTAGCACGGTTGGATGCTCAGGGAGAGCTAATTTGTTCACTTCAGGTAGATTTTGCATTTGTAGTTCACAGCCAATGCTCTCAAGACAAAGTTCTGTGTGAAGTAAGGTCTGAGCTTCAAGAAATAAAATCTGACTTATGCAGTTTAAAGACCATGGTGACTGATCTCACACAATTTGTGAGACATCACTTAGTTTCATCTGCTTCTGCAACACCCCCTTCAGCTGAAGATCCTTCTGTTCTAGCCACTCCAGTTCCTCCAGTTGTATTTGAACCAGGGCCACCAGGGCCATTTGTATCAGAACCTGAAGTTACTGTTGGGCCATCAGGGCCTTCTAAACAGTCAGAACAAGCAGATCAGTTAGTACATGAAGAACCAGTTATAGGGCCATCAGAGCCATCCATTCCTGCAGAAGAGGTAACTGGGCCACCAGGGCCTTCTGAGCAAGTAGAGGCAGTTTTTGGGCCAACTGGGCCATCTATGCATATGGAAGACTCCGGGCCATTTGGGCCTTCAACCTTAGTTGATCCTCTTCTAGTCATGCAGACTCCTGCCCCTTCCTCACATATTGCTCCCTTCACTGCCCCACCTGCTCCTGAACTCTCCAAGAAACCTCTTTCCAAACACATTTCATCTCCTACTCCCTTCATTAATGAACCCTCAGCATCACCTACTCCCTCTTCCTCTATTCCACCTCCTTCTTCTAAGACACCTCCAGCCTCTACCTTTGGTCCCTCTTCGGCCGGACCATCTACTCAACCTCCCCCATCTTCTTTCTCCTCTCTCCATCCTCCTACTCCACCATCCTTCATCACTCTCATTCCTGAAAGCACTTGCTCTACTGGCCTTTCTGTAACCAACATTAAGGATGAATTTGAAGAGGCCATACTCAAAATAGTTTTATCTGTTTTCTCACATCACCACAAGATTGACTCTCAACCCTCTTCTAGTCCTGCTTCGAAGAAGAGGAAACTTTCCAAAGAGCTTGTTCCCCACAGCTCTTCAGCCCTATTTCCTCCTTTGTGGTACTCTATCTCAGTAGTCCACATAAGAAAATTCCTATACACTGAATATATTCAAAAATGTACTTTTGCTGTAATTTTTGGACTCCCTTATCTGAATCTGTCAGAATATCTCACTCTTATCATTCCTCTATCTACTGTGCCCAAACCTGAACACAATAAGATCCTTTCTTCGGCTGAGTCCAAGATAGAGGAATAGTGGGCCAGATCCCATAAAGCCCTTTACAGAAAGTTTGAGATTGCAAGGGATCGCAGATATCCTCCATCAGATCACACTCTTTCCCTTTCAGAATGGTTTGAGAGTCAGCACACCTCCTCTTGGGGTCCTCTCATTTAGAAGAAAATCAATTTGATAAGGCAATTTCAGATGTACAATGACTACTGCCATGTTAATGATCTTCCTGAAGTCCAGCTAGCTCAATTTCAAATTGCAGTCAATGACCTATGGTCTAAGCACACTGACAGTACAGTTCTTTAGTTGACTTTGCCACATTCAAGATGCCAGAATTTAAGCTGCTTCCTCAGTTACATTTTCTGCTCATGGACTCTGATGTTGGTCCAATTATTTTTGAGAGGTTTTCCAGAGTCAAAGCCTAGATCAAAGTTCAGAAAGGGGTCCCTTTAGCATTCCATCAATTTCTATTCTGAGAATATCACAGAGGGTTCATAAAATCTTCAGTATTAGCCCTTCTGCTGGCAAAATCTAAAAGGTTTTCCCCAACTGACTGGCATAAAATATATCATCAAGCTAATCTCCAGCTGAATCAGCTCAATTCTAGTCAAATCAACCCACATTATCTCCTGAGCAATTCATGGATCTCAACTCCATCAATCTAGTGTCAGATCCTTACTCCATCTGGGTTGAAAGGTACACAGTTTTTGTTGCTATGAGGTAGGAATTGCTAGCTCACAACATTCCTTATCCTATCTCTATAGACAAGTTTCTACAACATGCAAGTTTTGGTACCCTCTGCTTTTACAGAATGTCTCTGATCAGCGGTCTAGAGTATAATTAGTTTATTGAGGATCAGAGGCAGCTTCACATTCTACGACTCAGTGCAGACATGGGGCCTTCCTATAATATCAGCTGGGAGTTATTTAAGAATCATTTTGAAGAGCAGGAAGTCAAAGCTTGGCCAATTATCTCACCCCTTGCTTCTCTTTTGTCCCCTGCCTTCTACATCTCAAACCCTCACTAATTAATACCATCAAAGTCTCTTGGCTCCCATTTCTCTTTGTCTCTCTTATTCCCTTCATTTCTTTTTTATTACTGACAAAAAGGGGGAGAAAACACTCTGAAATACATACTTTTAATATTTTTTTCAAATTTATTTTAGATATTTTGTATATATACTTTTACTATTTTGTCATCAACAAAAAGGGGGAGATTGATGATCAGCATATCTCCATATATATTTATATATTATATATTTTTTGATGATTAACAAAACCTTGGAAATATTTGACTAACACAATTTTCTGAAGCTTGTCAACAGGTATCAAATAAATAAATTATGTAAGTTATTTACACTCATTTATATTAGAAGTCAAGTGCATATGATTTGTCCAAGTCTACATTGATTACTGTTGTAAGTTTATAACGATTACTGTTTTAACATCACATCGATTCTGTTTAAACATCAATTTCACTTAAACATCAACTATGTTCCAACATCGATTTTATTTAAACATCGATTACGGTCAAACATCGATTTCACTTAAACATCAACTACGTTTCAACATCGATTTCATTTAAACATCGATTACAGTCAAACATCGATTTCACTTAAACATCGACTACGTTTCAACATCGATTTCATTTAAACATCAATTATGATCAAACATCGATTACAGTTTAACATCGATTTCATTTAAACATCGATTTTACTTAAAACATCGATTACGGTTCAACATCGATTTCAATTAAACATCGATTACAGTTCATCATCGATTTTACTTAAACATCGATTACGGTTCAATATCGATTACTATTCAACATCGATTTCACTCAAAACATCGATTATGCTTCAACATAGATTACACTCACATCGATTTCATTTTAACATCGATTATGCTCCAACATCGATTACATTTCAACATAGATTACGGTCACATCAATTTCATCTCAACATCGATTTCATTCCAACAACGATTACTCTCACATTGACTTCACTTGAACATCAGTTGCGTTTGGACATCGATTGTCTTTAAATATAGACTGTCTCCAAACATCGACTTTCTTTTTAACAACGATTATGTTTTGGATAGTAAATGTATAATATTGATAATGATCTTTATAAATATTTTGGTTCCAATTATAAGACAGTCTTGATTATATTTTGCATCACATTTCATTCAAATGTATTTTGAAACACTATGCATTTCAAATTTTCTCGTGAATTGTTGCGTACCCTGTGCACTCAAACTTTTATTATTTCGGGTACAATATCTATACATGACATCCTTTATTGGATACTTGTTCATGTCACATAGGTTAGAACTTTAAATCATGACATAACGATGTTTCCTCTTTGGTATATCCTCCTGCAGCATGGCTAGTGACGTTGACTGACAGTTTAGACACATTTAAGATGTCTACGCTCCAGCATTTATTGTGTGCAAAATTTCGGTAGTCACACATGTTACAACGTTAGACATGTCGTGTTGACAAAAGCAAAGAAGATATCCAGATGATCCTTCTCTCACTGGGTCTCTATCCAAGCATTTAATGTAATATCTGGTACGTTCGGATCATAGTTTACCGGGTTTTGAGGCCAGTGTGTGGCCCATTGGTTGAGTGAATGTGTTTATACATGTTTTCACAGGTTGCTGTGGCAGGTTGGGAGGCTGGAGGGTTGGAAATCCCAGCCCAAACAGACCTCTGGCGAGTTCATTAAGAATGCGACCAACACAGTCGTCGTGATTCTTACATGAACGCGACCACCTACACTGTCGCGATTTGGAACCACTTCTACGTGAGCGCTGTGGCTGCATGCACGCCACGTGGCACATGCAGGGTCGTCGGAGTTGAATCGCGTCGGCGGGGTACGTCATGTTCTAAACGCGACGGCCGATACGTCGTGATTTAAACTCTGTGTATTTTGGGCTTCTACCCTGGCTAAACAGTGCAGTTGCACTGTTCAGCTAGAGGAGGTTTTGTTAGAGGATTCTGGGGCGATTTCTGCTATTTTGGTGTCCGTTCGGCATGGTTCTAACACAGGGAGGTGCTTCAGAGCGCGGGGAACGTTCAGACGGCGTTGGATTTGCGTTTCATCCATTGGTAGGGGAACTCTTCATTGTTTTACCTTGTGTGGACTATGTAGGTTAGGGTTTATGGTTTTATAAAGGGGAATTGCTTGTACATGATAAAGAGCATGCCTAGGATTCTATATAAACAGTTACTTCCCACTTTACAAGCATGTAACACCGTTGGGTGTGATTTCCGGAATGAAGGGTTAAGGTAGGTTTCTACTGTCTGAAAGGCGATGGAACTAATCGTTGCGTTTTGTGAACATGACGACCTAGTCCGTTGCGATTCAGGCATTAAGGCGATGGGTTGGTCCGTCGCGATTCAAGCACCGATTGGCGACCACTGTGTTGGTCGCGATTTATATTGTGGCCACCCGAGCTCTGGGGTTCTGTGGCTAGTCTGTCTGTTTCCTATAGTACACTGCTTGGGCAGTGATGATTATGCAATGTAGGGTTTGTAAGGGTTGTGTCGGCTTATACCGTGGATGATAATGATGGGTTTTGCTTGGAAATGTGTGCATAGAAAATTGGGTAGTAACGCCTTCTGTGGTTACCTCTCTAGTCGGTTACCCAAGCACCACGTGCTCAGGTTTTATCTCAGTACGGTGAGTATCGTCAAGGTTTGTGTCGTCTTCTTGGACACCTTCACTCCTAAGTTTGAGTTGTACGTCCGGCTGAGGGAAAGATGACAGGGGGCAGCGACTCGTGTTTGTGGGTGTGCGGTCGCTTGTAGTGCGCTCGTGGTTGGTGGACGGACACCAGTAGACGTATTGGTCCCAAGCTAGTCCTGTTTTCAGCGCCTCACTTTAGGGAGCTTGGGCCGAAGTCCCTAAGGGTGTCAGGCTTGGGCCTACAGCTGTATGGTCTGCAGGAGTGGTGTTGGTTTGTCTCCACAGTTCTTGACTTTGTTGAGGTGGAGCAGCAGCTGGACCTTTCGTCCGTGGCTGAGAGGCTGAGAGGTAGACTTGTGTTGTTTGTCTGGGTCTGTGGTTGGTGTCGCGAACCAATTCTCCTGACTCGTGTGCGGCGTGCCCTTCTTTAGCTTGTATACGTGTACGTGGTTTGCTGTTTATCTATTTACAGCTGTAGTATCATGCATAGGCGATGATATATTTTAATGGCTTATGAGCTTTACTTACTTGAAATGATGTACATTGTTTACTCGACTTTTGGGGAGTTACCCTACTAAGCCAGTGACTTATGAGGCTCACCCCTTCTTCTTCCAGGTGAAGGAGAGCAGGAGGGTTCTCGTCCCTCTTCTAGTTCTGGTCAGCACTGTAGTGGAGTCAGGCCTTCGACACCAGCAGAGTAATTCTTCTACTTGTTGCGCCTTGGGAGTTTATCCCAGGCCGTTGTACTTTGTACTATGACTTTGGTATGGAACTGAATATGTACATTTCATATGGATATGAGTGAGAAATGGAAACATATATGTGTTCAGCGTGTTCTTTTATATTTCCATGGACATGTGAATATGATATCCCTTGCGAGGCTACGGCTCGTTCGCGGGAGACGGAGTCGTGTCGGGCACGTTATTGGGTTAACAGGCCTGAACGGCGAGGACTGTCACAGTTGCTATCAGAGCAAGGTCCGTGTAAATATGATGGAACAGAAAATGTACATAGTATGTTCTCTACTATAGTCTACTGCTGGTAGTTGGCCCTGTTTTTGTAATGATATGTTTGTGTGCTATGTGGATTGGAATGTTGGTTGTGCAAGTTTATAAATGGCTGATAGGAGAGATTGGGGAGGTGGTGGTGATGAGCCTGAGGAATCCACACATCAGATGATAGAAAGGTTATGGGAGAGTATCACACAGATTCAGACACTGTTAGATCAGCAGCCACCGGTCCAGCCAACAGTTACAGCACCACCAGTATAGGAGGAGGTAGTATCGGCATCGCTAGTACCACCGTTTAGAGTTGAGGTACCACCTATAGTAACTTTACCTCCAGTTGTACCAGTGCGGCTAGCTAGTGTGGAGGAGTCCACGGTGCTAGTGGAGAGGTTTCTACGTTTGCAGCCACCTACATACTTGAGAGGTCCGAATCCGGATACAGCTGAACATTGGGTGCATGAGATAGAAATGATTTTTGTTACAATGAGGTGTCCACAGGCTGATAGAGTGATTTTGGCTACTTACCAGTTGAGGGGATTTGCACATGAGTGGTGGAGACTCAAGATGCAAACCGTGTTTGAAGGACGAGTGGAGGATACAATCACTTGGCCAGAATTCCTTGAAGTATTCAACAATACATTCTTTCCGATGCAAATTCAGTAAGCCAAGAGGGAGCAATTTAGGACATTACAGCAAGGGAATTTGTCGGTATTGGAGTATCAAATGAGATTTATGGCCTTAAGCAGGTATGCACCTTATGTGGTAACTAACAGTGCTATGATGGTTGAGTACTTTATCCGAGGGTTGAGGCCAGAGTTGCAAGATGCAGTGATTCCACTTATGTGTAGTACAGTGGAGGAGGCAGCCTAAAGAGCAGCAATACTTGAAAGAACTGTGCAAGCCAGGTAGTCCAGCGGATCGGGATCAGGTAGTGGTAGTTTCTGACTTCCACAGCAGTCTTCGGGTGTTAGCAAAGGCAAGGCACCTTCGGGAGGAGCGTCTACATCAGGTTTTGGCAAGTGGGGAAACAAGTTAAAGAAGATATTTAGAGGCCGAGGAGGTGGCAGGCAACAGAGATTTCAGTAGGGCCAAGGCTAAAAGCCAGAGACGGAGGAGTCACAGCAAAGCACAACTAGGCAGCCCGCAGAGTTCATATACTACAATTGTAACCAGCCGGGGCATCTGGAAAGAAATTGTTATCCCAGGAGAGCTAGCTATGGTAGAGGGGCACCACAGCAGCAGTAGCAGCAGCCATTCCAGCAACCACAATCTGAGCGAGGTAGAGGCACTCCTTACCAGAGGGGATGAGGACGAGTGATGGCAATCATAAGGGCTCAGGCGGAGGCGTCAAATCTGATTGAAGGTATTATACCACTTCTTGAATTTTCTTCTAGAACATTAATTGATCTAGGTGCATCACATTCCTTCATTTCTGAAGACTTCATTGATAGTATGGTACATCCCTTTGAGGAGAGGCAGTGTGAGCTTGTGGTAGAGGTTCCTTCTGGAGATTTCATTCTTACGACATGTTATTTGGATGAGGTTCCCATCATGATACAAGGTAATCAGTTGCCAGCCAGATTGTATGCACTACAATTAAAGAAATATGATGTGATTTTGGGTATGGATTGGTTGGAAGCATTTGGGGCAGTAGTTGATTGCAGGAAGAAGAGAGTAAGATTCAGCCATCCAGGAGGGGATATGTTTGAGTTCCAAGGTATGACATTCTATACCCCTAAGTATATTATTTCTGTTCTTAAGGCGAGGAAATTGATCAATGCAAGGTGTGTAGCTTATTTGGCATCAGTTAACTTGGTTGAAACAGAAAATACACTAAATATGGTACTAGTAGTTAAAGAGTTTGTGGATGTGTTTCCGAATGAGTTACTAGATTTGGCACCATATAGAGAGGTGGACTTCACAGTAGAGTTGCGACGGGTAGTATGCCAATTTTCAAGGCACCATATATGATGACACCTTCAAAATTGAAAGCGTTGAAGAAACAATTGCAAGAACTGTTGGAGAAGAGTTTCATCTGGCCTAATCACTCGCCATGGGGAGCACCGATCTTGTTTGTTAGAAAGAAATATGGCAGTTTGAGAATGTGTATTGATTACCGCAAGTTGAATCAGGTTACAATAAAGAACATGTATTCACTTCCACGAATTGATAATTTATTTGATTAATTGCAATCAACAAAAATATTCTCTAAGATAGATTTGAGATCAGAGTACTATCAGTTGAGGATACGGGCCGCAGCCAGCCCAAGAGGCCATTGCCCGCTCTTCTTTTTCTTGAGAAAGACTTTGTGAACTTCTCAAAATACAAAAATGTCATATCATCTTGCACTTCTCCTCTCCCATTGGTGAAAAAGAGGAGAGAGATTCATGTGACACCTTGATTTCCACCAATGAGAGGAGAGAAATGTAAGATGACATAACATTTTTACACTTTGAGAAGTACACAAAATCTTTCTCCTTTTTCTTCCCCTCCATCGCCCGCGCTGGGAATGCCCTGCCACCACTCAAACCCGGCTGAAAGGCCCTCCCGGCGCAACCCCACGTGCTCGACTCCGCGGGGCGCCACCAGCTGGGTCCGCCTTCACCCACGACGCGGCGACTGCCCCGGGCGCCCGCTGGCCAAGCCGGTTTGACCCCGCCTCGCGCTCGGGCCGCCATCGGCTCCACCTAGCGCAGCAGCCCGCCGGAGCCTCCTCCGCCATCGCCGCCGCGCCTCTTCATCTCCTTTCTCCATCGTCGCGTGCCGCCGCACCGCCGGGAACGCCCCGCCGCTGCGTTCTCCTCCTCCTCCTCCTTCGCGCGAGCAACAGCACCGCAGGAGCTTGGTCGACCCCGCCACCTTCGCCGTTTTTTTGGGTCCGGCACGATCGCAGTGGCCCTGCTGCACATCACTGCCGCTCCGACGGCCAGGTCTTCCCCTCGCACTAGCGTGGAGGTACGAGCTTCGCCTTATATGGCATTTGTTCATCTAGTATCTGCTCCAATTTTCCGCCGACGAGAGAGTAGGTTACCAGCCTGTGAAATTCAGTCACCGCCGGTACGAGCGTGCGAGACCCTATTCCCGGAGGCTCCATCTGGACCTCGTCTGTGGACTTGACCCATTCTAGGCGTCGGTAGTTCCTCAATTACCACGGTTCCACTTTTCTGTTGCGAGGGACATCCAGCGGGCCGTTCTTCATGTTTGGACGTACTTAGCTTCTTGGACATGTCGTAGGTTCGGTTTTGACTGTTGCCCTGTGGTGCTTATCGCTGAGCTCTTCGCCATATGGTTAAGAGTCTCATCCCACATGTGTCATCCCGCATCATCACATAGCACGTAAATTGATTCCAAAAACTGAGTTAATATGGATGAAGTTGCATTGTTTTGCAAAGTTGATAAATAACTTGATCCCTAATAACTGAGTTAATAAGGAACTAGGAAGAAAAATATATTTTCTTTTATGCTTATGTTAATAGTTTGTGACATTTTTCATTAAGACAAGAACAGCCTAGTCAGTAGTTACTGCTCTGGTTAATTCCACAAGACTCTTCAATTTAGGTTAGCCAACCGTTTTATAAGACTTCTTTTTGGCAAATCCTTTAGCAGAATAGATTTTGATACCCGATCCATAATCTCAAAAGCTGATGAGTTTACAAGAACCAATTTTAGCTCGGTCAGGGATTGCACAAGAGGTAATATGCATCAAAGTTAGCAATATATTGGGTATTCAATTCTGCCATTGGAGAGGGACCAAGCAAATCTGACAACAGACCATGGAAAATTTCTGAGGCTGGATTAAAATAAATTTTAATGGAGCTAGCAGAGAGAAGGAAGGCAAGAATGAGGCAGTTGTGGCCCTTGTGGGTTTCTTGGGCAAGAACAGGAGGGGCATTTGTTCTATTACAGATTTACAGGTGCTACATACATTGGCAACACAAATCCCCTGAAGGTTGAGGCCCACCGGAAGCTATCAAGGTAATATCACACACAACTGTACAACAGCAAATCTTAGGCTCTTTGCACCCTCCGTGCATCTCCCTTTAATTAAAAAAATATTTCTTGTTTTTGAACGAAAGTAGGTGATTGCATAGCTTAAGAAACAAGGAGTAAAGCAGATGGACTACAAGCAATCAGTACGGTTGTTGGGATATTGAGATTTTCCCAAATTCCCTGGATAGCTTGAGAAGTAAGTTGATCTAGAGAATGAGCCATTAGAGTGGCACTTCTAGAGATGCAGGAAATTTGAATGAGATAATTCATAGACAGTAGTTTCCCTCAATCTCTGATAATGAAGATACCAAGGTTTGGCGCATCGGCGATTCGGGCCGAATCGGGTTTTGCCTAATTCGGTTCGATTCGCTTGAATCGAACCGATTTGGTTCGATTCGCATGGATGCGGCCAGAAACATAGTTTCTGGCCCATTTCTTGGCCGATTCTCTTGAATCTGGCCTTTTTTTGAATAATTGTCTAGTTTAGGCCTCTTGTAAATGTGTTTCATCATATTCGATGAGATTTATATCATGTAATTGCTATATAAACATTTATTTTCAATAAAAAAACCATTAGAAGAGTGAAAACAAATTGAAACTCATTAATAGAAAGATATTTACATTGCACAAAGTGAATACAACTATCAAACTCTAAATTCCAATACAAAATACAATGACTTACTCTAATATCCCCAATGCCGTTGCTGATATGGATCATATGCATTCCATTGGGATTGGCTAGGCACGAACTCTGACTCTCTGACTCTGAGGGAAGCTCTCCAATAATGTGATGACCTTTTGTTTGAGACACAAAACTACGCATCCCATGTCATCATGGTATGGTATCTCTGTCGAAACTGACTGAGATAATGGTCCCACACCTGGCAGCCGGGACGGACTACATTCAGTTGTGCCATCTGTACATCCTCCACAGGAGCAAAAACTGAATGGAACAGGAACAGAAAATACGGAGGATACATATATGGAGATGGACCCCATGGTATCTATGGTATGGTATCTCTGTCGAAACTGACTGAGATAATGGTCCCACACCTGGCAGCCGGGACGGACTACATTCAGTTGTGCCATCTGTACATCCTCCACAGGAGCAAAAACTTGAATTGGAACAGGAACAGAAAACAGGAGGATACATATATGGAGATGGACCAAGGTAGCCTACTGTGGCAGTGTACCCACTGTACGGTCCGTACCCACTAGAGTAGTCTGTGCTAGTGGACTCGGGGTGATAGCTATGGCCGCCATAGGATCCAACAGACTCTTGTGTACTCATCCTCTCGAAGTCTGAATCATAGTGTCATAGCTATGGGAATCCACTAGACTACCTCCTCCACGACCGCCAGGTCTAAACTTTTGCCTTCTTTGTACCGCATGGGGCACCATGACTAGTATCTTGGGTTGCACCCCGAAAAAATTGCTCCTCTGTGAATGCCATCCCCCACCTCCTCCTCCCTGACCACTGTCACCATCTCCTCCTCCCTGACCACCGTTACCACCTCCACCTCCACCGTTGCCACCACCGTCACCTCCAGCATCTGAAGAAGAACCACCTGTAAATGCAATATGATTTTAAGATAGGTTAGCACAAATACAAATACATTTGAGGTAATGTGCAATACAAAATGATGACCTACCAATAGTCATCGAATCATGGGAGGCGCTATTGGGCAATCGGGGTGAATCCAACGGAGACGGTGTGTCATCCTCTGCATTTGGATCCAAAGTCTCTGCATCGGCAATGTCAAGTGGATCTTCAACAAGGGTAGCACCTTTCTTGCCTTTCTTGGATCCCCAACCAGAAAACCAACTCTTCTTTTTTTTTACTGGGGGAGGAGGTGGCTCTCGTATAACAACTCTTTTAGTTTGCCGGGACTCTGTTGCACCAGTCTTTTTTCGGCAGATTCTTGAGCTATTTGCTTCCCTTTTGCCAATTGAGATGATGTGGGAGCCTTCGTAGATTGTGAGGGAGGGGCATCCTGGGTAGATGACCCTCTCCTTCTAGATTGTGTGCGGGAGAGGCCTTCCATTAACCTCTCAAAATGATCATCATCATCATCACCATGTCCTCCACCTGCAATAGCTCCCAACATGATACATTAGCACAAATGCAATTGATAAAAATGTAAGATGAAAGAAAGAAATTACTCTCCCACCTATAGTACGCTCAACATGCTCTAGTTCTATGTTCCCAAGAAGATCCACCTCAGCCTCTGGATCCATCTCATAACGAGGGGAGTATGGCTGTCCCACATTCCCACGATCTCCCTCCTCCTCTGTTGTTGCTTCTGCTACTGCCCTTGCCAGGAAAGTGTTAGGACGAGGTGGATCTTCAGGATCATTTGCCTCCTCATTTAACTCATATTCCCCCCGCTCTGTTGTTGCTCGTGCAACCCATGCAACTATTGGGTCTTCTTCATCTCGTAGGAACCCAATGTCAACAGGATCCCACTCTACGTCCCCACGTTGCTTTGGATCTTCTGTTAGATGTTTGACCCTCAACCTCATATTGTAGTGGACGTACACCAATTAGTCCAAGCGCCTATATGACAATCGATTCCGCACTTTGGTGTGTATTAATGCAAACGTACTCCAGTTCCTCTCACATCCACTAGATGAGGAAGTCTGCGATAAGATCTTCACTGGAACTTTTCTCAATGTTGGCGCAGTATGCCCAAAGTTGAACTACCAATCAGCTGCAACCAAATTCAATTAAGTCAATCAGTCCTCAACCATCAAGTTGCAATGACAAAAAATGAAAGGGGAAGCATATTACTGCCCTCTACACGCTCTCGACCAGCAATGGCAGATGGCTCAGCAAAGCCCCCTATAGCCTCCCGAAAGCTCTTCATCTGCATTTATTAAATTGATCATCATACATATGAAATTCAAGTATTTGTTTGGATGGAAGTTGATAATCCTATACTTGCCTCATCAATGGCATCTGCCGCTTGCACAGGATTTCTTGACAATCTTTCAACAACCCTTGTAAAAGCAGCCGTTAAGTCATCCTCATATGCCAGCTCGTGTGCGTAATGGTATGCAGGGTGGAGATAATATGCTGCAATTGACGTATAAAATATCAATGGTTGTAAAATACATTAATACTTAGTGCATTACAAATATATGAACAATTTCCTTACTCGTCATATGTAGATCTCTACTCATCTGCCGGTCCCATCTATCCTTAACAACATCCATGACCAAGTTTGTATACCGAGGTGAGACATCACGGATCTTCTTCTTTACGGCTTCAAGCTTTGCGTACACCAATCCAATAGAAGGTTTCCTATCCCCATCAACCACCCTCAATACCTCATATAGAGGTTCAATGATCTGAACCAGCTTGAACACCATGCGATCCCAAAATTTGAGTTGTTGACGAAATCCGCTTTCCAGCAAAATTGCTTTGCCAACACAACATGATGATTGTAGATGAAGCGTGTAATCTTCTGCCCTGCATCCACCACCATTTTTACGGGTTGCAGTGTCCCAATCTCTTTCAGCATTAAATCAACACAGTGGGCAGTACATGGGGTCCAGTAAAGATGAGGATAAATCTTCATCAACTCCTCCCTTGCTTTTTGTAGGCAGATCCATTATCCGTCACCACCTGCACAATGTATTGCTCACCAATCTCCTCAACAACCTCCCACATCAAACTCAAAATGTATTCATAGTTGTGTACTCTATCGGATGCGTCAACATATTTGTGATAGAAGACTTGTCTATCACAATACATGAGGAAGTTGATCAGGCTGCTCCTGGTGATGCCCGACCAACCATCACACATCAATGTGACACCATACTTCTCCCATTTCTTCTTAAAACTGTCAATATAAGACTTGATCTCATTAACTTCATCCTGAAGATATTTCCCAGCCAAGTCCCTAGCTGTAGGAGGCTGCACATGTAGCCCTCCACGTTGAACCTCCTGTATTGCAGTTTTGTAATAAGAACTGTTTGCTGCATTGAATGGTAACCCTGTATGGTGCCACCACTTTGCAATTGCTTGACCGACCTTGTATTTCGGCCCCTGCTGGTTGTATGCATCCTCAATCCTAGTATGCTTGCCATGCTCCCTAGGATACACATAAGAGTCCACGTCCTCTATTTGCATACCTGTAGGTCTCTTGCTATGCCTTCCTTGTTCTGGTAGTTGTGTTTGTGTGGGAGGGGGCCGAGTGAAATAATCACCCATATTTGAAAATCGACGGGACTGAGTTCCGCCGGCGCCCCCTACAGCTGAGCCATTGCCACTGCCATTGCCACTGCCAACCTCATGCTGAGCTCCCTGAAAACTTACTCTGTGGGCTACCCTTTGTTCACCTTCCCATGTCTCGTCCCTGCTCTGTGCTCTGGCTCGCCTTTCCTGCACATCAGGATCAAGCACTTATTCTACATACATTTCTACTTCATCCTCAATGTCTTCATCTCGTTCCCTTCCTGATATGATCCTCTCTTGTATCTCCTTATCCGCCCTCTTTCTTGCTGTCTTTGCTCGAACATGTTTAAGGTGTTCAATCATAAGCTTCTTAACTTCACTTGGCACCATTTTACAACCCTGCACGTCATGGTAGCCTGCTAGTCGACCACCTGCAAGGTGCTTCTTCAAACGGGAGACGCCACCTCCTTGTCCCGTAAAGCTACAATAATTGCACTTAAAGTTGTGTCTACTGCCCAACATGACGCCATGCTGCCACCCAATATCATCAGAGCCCTTCTTCGGTGCCATCTAAAGGGACAAATAAAAATTAAATATATTAACAGTAAATTAATTAAAATTTCAGAATTTTAACACTAAAAGAAAGTGTTGTTATATGATAAAATTTTTCATAGACATGAATCACATGATCATATAAATACATTCACACCTCCATAGGCATTTTCTGTAAATTCAAGTTTTTTTTTAAATTTTAAAATAATTATTAATTATGCGGGAACATAAATTAATTATAGCTCAACTTCTTATGGAATCAAGTTCTAACCATGATATAGAACTTATACAACACCTTCCTATCATTTTTGGTGGTTCAAATTTTTTTAAGATTTTTTAAAATTTTATTCAGAAATTCATAAATTAGGAAAATCTTTAAATCTACATGAAAAACTTGTAGATCTTGATGAGAAATGGTTGCAAGTGTACACCAATCACTTGCAACATCATTTCTCAACAAGATCTAAGCCATACACCAAGAAGAAAAACAGAAAAATGAAGGAATATGGTGGTTACCTTCAAACCCCTGTAGAAACTCCAAAAAAACTTGAAGAACAAGGCTTGAATGCCTCCAAATCCACCTCCAAATGGATGCAAACTCACGTAGGAAGCCTCCACTTGTGGACTGGCATGCAGATTTAGGGTTTTTTTCTTGGAAAAAACTGAAAACGGGGAGGGGGGGGAGAAAGGGGAGTCCGGCCTGCTGCGCTGCGAATCGGGACTGTACAGTCCCTTTCGCAGCGCATCGGTCGACACCCTTAAGGGTGTCGGCCGAATCGAACCCGATGCGCCAGTATCGGATCGGATCGTGGCGCATCGGGTTCGATTCGCCTGACTAATAGGATCCGGGCGCATCGATCCGAATCGCGCATCGGGTTTCTTGCGATCCGATGCGATTCGCCCGAATTGGGCCGATTCGCTCCTGGAAGATACATCTGATGAGGTTTTCCTAGATATAGCATTAACGACAAAGCATCGGAAATCATAGCAACAAGGTACTGAAGATCTATAGTCCACTTTTTTTTTTTGAGAAGAAGATCTATAGCCTAGTTAACGGCCTTGAGAATCACCAAGGCTTTAGCTTCAGATGCAGCAATGGCTGAAGTATAGTACTAATCCATTCAGTACTGAATTCATCTTAACAGCTACATCAATGATCATAGCATAGCCATTCCCTGAAAAATGCACACTGGGTTGCTGAATCCCAGGAATAGACTTAGGTACATATTACCATTCCACATTGCAATATCTTGGTGAGTTTTGAGAACTATATGCATGGGGGACATCTGTTTATGCTAAAAAACATTCAAACATTTAACTTTTGATATATTCCAGATGACAAATATAGCTTGAATGGGGACTCCATCATCTTCTTTGTTAGCATCATATGGGGCGACTTATCCATGATGAACCTTCTAGTGAAAGTGAGGAACCGTCAACCTGGGAATTGGGATTTGCAGCAAACCAAACTACTCTAGCCAAGTTGCAGTCAAAGAAGATATGATTCACTATCTCTTCCTTCTTCCTACAGGTCAAGTTGCGTTAATCAAGGGAGATGATACAGCCAGAATTTTGAGGGTAGGCAATGCATTAACAGCCAGATATGATTAAGAAAAAAATATCACAGCGACAAATTCACGTGGAAAATGGAAAAGAAAAATGTCTAATATTTCATATGCACTATCTCCACCATTTACCAGGAAGTATACGCATAAATTTTTTTATTCTGAGGGCATAAATTTTTTTATTCTGAGGGAGTATAGTTTTTTTTTTTGGTAATTTGTTTTCATCACAGCTGTGGTTTTTCTGATTCAAATTCTTTGTTTTCACCTTACCTCTATTTTTTTCTTGTAACAAATATGTGCATACAAACACTTTTCTTTGTTTGTTGTTTTGTAGCTTCAAATTGGGCCTGCAAGAGGCTAAGCTACTGGGCACAAGTAGGCTATCTGCATTTGAAATCTTTTCTAGGTAATTTTTCTTTTCATTCTTTGCAGATTTAGGTGTGATTTAGTTCCTTTTGTTGTTATGAGTATGTTGTGTGGTATTTTTTCTACAGTAGGCGAGGATTCAGACAGAATTTATGTCCTTTGTAATTGTTTATTGTTTTGAGATAAAAAAATGATCAATATCTTCAAAGAAAGATGTGACCATTTTTTAAATGTGCTTTAGTGTTTTTGTTTTCCTTAATCAATTATACATGGTGTTTGTGCCTTTTTTTTGTTTTGATGTTTGATTTTTTTGGCTCCATGTAGCCACATGAGTATTTGTTGTTTTTTTTACTCAAATTTTTTCCTCCACACTGCTTGATGACAGAATAACTGGTTTTTTTCTGTTAAGTGCCCCGTACTGTTTGTTGACAGTGGAGGAAGGGTTTGTTGGAGAGACATTGTTTGGCCTAAGCTCATCTTAAACCCACCCAGGTAATGGTAGTTAAAGACACCCCACCAGCAATAGAGTCAAAGCCAGATAAATACATGTGTAATTGCTTGCTCTAAAATTTCTCCACTGGGGAGCCAACTAGAATCTTAAGGCAGTCAAATCTAGACCAAAGAGATAAACCTCAACGGGAAAGAAAATGCTTCTTAAGCGCCGAAAGAGCCTTTTTTCTTTATTTTTATAAAAACTTTTTGACTTGTGCCATGACTTCATTACTAGTTGCCTTACTTTATATGCCAGGATTTTTTTTCTCTAGAAGGACAAATCATGCACCAGTGGACTCAAAGAGCAAATGTGTTATGTGAATCACTAATGATATTCTCTTATTTACAAACTTGGTGATTTGTTAACTAATCTAATCATCTTTCATTTTACATTAAATAGCTATCTTATTATCTAATATGTAGATTTTTCTCCTCATCAAATCATTACTTATGGCATTCTTTCATTATATGTAATTATACAAATTAATTTATAAGAATCTTAATTCACATTAATGTAAATTGCAACAATACATGACTCAAACAAAATTTTACATAACTTAAAAAAAAAACATAAAAAAATCTTGCATTGACTAATTAACTTAATACAAATAACACTCAAAATTTTAAGTTCAAACAAATTCATACAACACACTCACGTGTGATAGCTCATTAATTTGACTAGTAACTTATCAGGGTTGCAAGTAGAAAATTTTTGAGAATCTTCACTAAACTTTTCAAAATTCCCTTTTCATTTTTTTCCAAAGGTGAAACCAAATCCATAAACCACTGGAGGTTGAATAAGGTGAATATTTTTTGAAAACTGGATAGTACCACTGGATATAAAAGGTAAAAAACTATACGAAAAGGAGTGGGGGGACCTCTTGAAAGGCTCCCCCGAAACAGAAGGTGGCAGAACTAAGCCTACCAAGGGAGCAAAGAAAAGACAGTCATCACTCCCTTACAGCCCCATTAGTCACACTTAACAGCCCCAAAACTGAAATCCCTCCACCTCGCTAAAACCCACACACATGATACATCATCCAAAAAACAAAACCACGTGGAAGGACAATCATGTTAATCTCCAAGACGTCTTCAGGCTACATACGTGTCCCCCCCTGAAAAGCTTCTTGAACCTACACCAAGGCCGCACTCAACTCTTTGGATACCAGGGGCGGGGCAGGAAGAGCTAGGGTCAGTGGATGAGTGTCAAATACCTCCTCTATGGACCCTCCTTCCCCAGTTGTCGAAGGGGCAAGCAGACAGATAGCGGTATCCTGAAATAGATCCTCAGACTTCAAGGATAAGGGCAAAAGATCCAGCCCACCCTCCTTCCCCCCACTGCGGTATCCACTGTCTCCTTCCTCACCCTCACAGATCGCAGATGGACATCCGTTGTCCTCACAGGCACCTTGCAAATCTTGGCTATCCAGTTGCACGTTGGAAACCTCAAGGTTCTCCGGAGACGATGCTAATGCCATGGTCTCTCTATGTCGCCTCCCTCGTTTTCTTAATCGGGCCCTCCGCATACGTGCCAAGCACCTGCTGCAGCGGGTCATTGTCTGAGGTCAATGAAGCTTCCCTTGCCGCAGACATCCAGAGGGGGAGGGACACCGATGCCCTCACCGCTACCCCTCCCTGAGAGGACTGGGCGAAACCCAGACCATGATCGTTCCTTGAACCTCCGCCTCCAGGATCGTCCAGACCTTAACCGCCAGCTGCGGAGAGGACGGACATTTGCCATCACACTCCACAGTTCAAGAGAATTTCGCAGGGGTGGCACGAGGCCCCAACACCCCAACTTGCTCCACGTCCGCCGCCGGAGTGCTCAAAGATAGGCTGACCACTGCCGCTTTGGATGCCGTTGGAAGAAGCCGCTGCGGGGAGGCCTTGCTAGGGTTCCGCAGAACAAGTGGCGAAGTCGGGTGGGGAAGACCACGAATATCAGGCTTCAGAGGCCCGATACGCGAAGATGAAACAATCGTGGGTAAGTCATTGGTCCCAAGATTGGCTCGGAAAGACCAATAATCTCGACCGGTCCGCTCTGTCGAAGCAAGGCAGCTGGCTCGCTCTGTGGGACCTGGCTAGGTTGGAGCTGGTTCTCCATGACCCGCGACTCATCACCCTTAACCGAACCGCACCCTGCCTTGGGAGCCAGGTCCGAGACAAACCGGTGAGGGTGAAGTGGTGGGTGTTTGAAAGTTGAATCGCCCGCCGAAAAGCCATCTTCAACCTTTGGAACAGCTCCAGGTTGCCTTAGCAGTGGTGGCGGGGTGCCCAGCTCCTCTTGGATGAGGTGGCACCGTACAACCAACCACTCTCCGTCGAAGCCGATGATGATCACCTTCGGCAGCTCCGTCGGGCCAATCGCTTGAACGGAGGCAAGGGTTTTCAGCCTCTGCCCTGTCGCGGCGAAGATAAGTGAGCCCTGCACTAGAGGACCGAATCTACGCACCAAAAAACCCACTCCTGCCTCGTTGTAAAAATTTGTTGGGACTCCTTCCAGAGAAACTCTAAACCGCCTCACTGGTAGGGGAGGGAAAGTTCCCACATCAAAGGCCAACGGCGAATACCCAGAAATGCCCCATCGACCACCATGAAACCTGTTTCAATGGCATTGAAGCTCCCTCCTTAGTCTTTACTACTGCACACAGCCATAAAAAGGTTATGTGTAATCCTCACAACCTCCCACTCATCCTCCATCATCCCGCACAACCTACGCTTCATGCCTCCCTCCTCTGCCTGACCTTCTACCAAGGAAATAGCCACCGTCTTCCTTCCCCACTCTTTATGACTGGCAATGAACTCTTCTGGAAGATCCCCCGCCTCCACCACCTTCACTCATGGATGACATAGTCGGGTCGGGGTGCTGGGTCGGACCCAGTCGACCCCGACCCGAGTCGGGTCGGATAGGAGGATCCGCCGACTCCATTGGAGTTTGGCCGATCTAGGATCGGCCAGCTTAAAAAATGATAAAAAATTGTAAAAAATGAGAAAAAATCACGGAAAAATTCTTAAAAACATATAATAATAGAACATTTTGGGTATATCCATAGTCTAGTTGCATATATGTTCATATGACAATACAGAGCAACGATAATTATGATACCTTATTTACCTTATGTTCATATGTCACTTTCTAGTTTCTTTTCAATTAAAAAGTGAAAAATCTCATGAGTTTAGGTGATGATAACTTAGGTTTGACCAAATCTTGAGAGGTCTCAAGTAGACTAAGTGCTGTCAGTAGGAGAGTGGCTCCCTTGGAGAAGTCATATGCACGTTTGACTTTTTTTTATCAGACTTTGGATTTTTAGTGTTCCATATAGTTTATTTGAATTGTCAAATTTTTAGATAGACCAAATTATGATAGATTAGAAAGTTAACATTTCGCTAAAATCACCGAAATCGCGATTTTCTTCTTCGATGGGAGAGTTGACTTTTTATTGGTAAGAGATATGATTTTTTTTGATATTTTTATTGGATTCAAATGGGGGGTACTTCCTTATTTACATGTAATATCTTAAGTAAATGAAACTACAATTATAACATTTACTTAAGTGATGTTCATATAAATAAGGTAAGTGGAAGGGATCAGACGTACTTAAGGTAAGCTGAGGGAATCAGCCTACATCAGATGGAGTCGAGGTGGAATTGGGGTGGAGTCGGCCTGAGTCGGGCCACCTGATTCCGGTCGATCCACCCCGATTCCACCTTATACCATGGGTGGGTGGTTGTTCCCCTCCCCCCCCCCCCCCCCCAAATCGGGTCGCCATTGGCCGATTTCGCTCTGAGTCGGCTGATTTTGCCATCCATGCCTTCACTGGACTGTAGCACCCCTTCGAACCGCCCCTCACCATCTCAGCAAAGGTTTGGCCTTCCTGGAACACACTGACGACCTTCCACGCACCATGCCTCCCTTCCTCCATACCTCCCATAGGAGCCGGCCTGCGGGAAGGACACCACTTCTGAACATGGCCTCTCCTTCGACACCCAAAACAAGATGGGGGAGAGAACAGCCCCCTACGGAGGCCCCTAGGAGCAGGTCCAACACGGAACGGCGGCGATGATGAACCCCAGAAGACCCATTGACCTCCGAGGCCCCACCAACCACCTCCACTCGAGGGGATGCTGCTCGGCCCAGGGGGCTGGGCAGATCCCCAGAGCATCTCTCTCTAAAAACAGCTAGATAGAGTTGAATAAGGTGAATATGAAGGATAACAGCTTTGAATTTTCATGAACTCAAACTTGAGAAATGCATGATTACAAGGAAAATTCGACAAGCGGTATGATTACAAGGAAAGTTAAGTCAAATCTTACAAGTTAGTAAGTAGTAAACATCCGTCACGACTCATGTTACTGTCCTAATTAAATGGCTTAAAAGACTTGTATTGGGGGCGCAACAACATGGCTCCCCAAACTTTAGACATTAAGAATATTTTTAACTAACTTAAAATTTTTTTGACTAGAATTAAGTTAGTTTTATTTATCTAGAGATATCTTTTTCACATACTTTTACATTATGTAATAATATATATAGTTATGTAATATTTCTACATAGTTATGCAACATAAAAGTTATTTTTACAATTATTATGCATTTGTTCTTCTTGCAGTGTTCACCATAGCGACTAGCGAAGAACTATAGTTGCTCAGCACTTCACACTTTACAGAGTTGGCCTCCGATTGATGTGATGCCGCCGCCCCTGTGCGGGAAGCTGCAGCGGGGAGCCGTGAAGCAGGTGACCAAGTCCAACTTTCGCCAGGCAATTGAGCAGCTCAGGGACCATGTTCAGGATGCCGATTTCATCGCCGTGTCCACCCAGAAGACTGGCTCAGCCTTCTTCCCTTCCTCTGCTTCCTCTTTCCCCTCCTCCGCCCGTACTAAGGTCGGCGGAAGCCATGCCCTTCACTTAGGGTGGCGCTGCGTCTCACCCATCGACACTCCTAAGATGGCCTACCTTAAGGCAAAGCTCGCCGCCGAGCGCTTCGAGCTTCTCCAATTTGCTGTGTGCCCATTCCGGCTTCGGGTTCTAAGGTTATCGCTCATCCGTAAGTTATCTTCTGCTCTTCTAAGATATTTGTGTAAGATGGAGATGCTTCTTATCAATTCTCTCTCTCTCTCTCTCTCAACTACCAAAGCTTCAATTTTTTTTTTAATAATCACCACTTGTAACCATCTCCAGGAGTGGTTGTTTGGGAATGTAATGTAATGCTCATTTGGAGATTGCATTTAAATGACATTTCAAACAAAAGTGTAATGATGGTTCAATCTTACTTCACAAATGAAATATCCATCATTTGCATTTTATTTTCCTGTTAACAGAGGATATCAACTCACTGCCATCACCTTATTATCATCATGAAACCTCTTAACATTCTGGGAAAGATTCCTCATCATGCAGATTTAGTCTTTTGCTGTCGAGTCACAACTTCTTCTGAAGCAAGGCCATCTTTGACAACGATTTTTCAGCTCCTTATGAGCCTACCACTTTTCATTAGACTGAGCAGTCTGACTATTCTATGCTCATATTCTCCATAACTGTACTACTTCGTTATGCACATCAAACCCCAGTTCAGAAGCCCTTTCTTCTATTAGTACATTATCCAATATTCCAACCTGAAAATAACTTGTCCTTTCCTTACAAGTTCTTCCTCATAACAGAACAAGCCTTGAACAAATCCTCACCTTCTGCGCATCAATCAAGACTGCCTGTTGCCTGAGAGTAACCATGTCGGTGTCTAGAGGAAGAACAGCAAGTGGAATATGAGGATAAGATAACAGCAGGAAGGTATGAGCTGGAACGTGCCTAGAAGCTGCTCCATCGCTAGATTATTGGTTGTCTACAAATACCTACAAAGCTTTGGAGCTATGTAGTCAAAGGCGAGGCGACCGAGAGGACGCCTCAGCCTCAAAGGCCTAGGCAATTGAGGCGATTTATTATTAAAATAATATTTATTTAAAAAACATGAAATGTATATTTAAATGCCACATAAATACTAGCTGAACACAAAGATACTTCACAAAACTCAGTTCCTATGGTCCAAGCTATTGTATAACCAATTAAATCCATTCATTACAAACTAAATTGCAAGTAAACAATTAAAATACATTCACACAAACATGTAAATATGAAATGCAAATAAAAATTGCAATACTAAATTGCAAGTAAGTGATTAAAACAAACTCACACATGTAAATCTGAAATAAAAATAACAAGTGCAATACTATAGGATTGCAAGTAAACAACTAAAACAAATTCACACATATTGAATTACATGGAAAATAAGAAGTGCAATACTAATTACGAAGTTGAAAGTACACAATTAAAACCATTCCACACATACTTTGTAAATGACTAAATGCACTAAATTCAAATAAGAAGTCATCATAACAATACTAAAGTCTAGAACAGAGAAACCACCAAACAAGTCTATTACATAATCCCAGATTGGTGGCTTGGAAGGCCAAGTCTTTGTCTAATGGAGGCAGATTGGTTTTGTGCATCTTGGTACTGGACAGTCCCTTGACATATTTTTTGTCCATGTTTAGAATTCCCAAACAGGTGGCTAAGAAATTGAAAGGCATCTGTGCAGATTCTTTTGGCGGTTGGCATAATGTGGCATGGAGGAGAGTGACCAAGAGCAGGGAATAGGGTGGTTTAGGGCTGAAGTATATCCGGGATTTCAACATGGCTTTGTTGGCTAATGGCTGTGGAGACTAGAGGCTGGTGAGGATGGATTGTGGACTACTATTATTAGGCATAGGTACTTTGAGTGCTCCAGAATTAGGGATTTCTCTCCTTTCCCGAGGTCTATCACTTCCCCATTGTGGCAGAACATCTCTTCCTTCAGGGATATTGGCCTTGTGGGTACCAGGTTCTCGGTGGGTAAAGGAGATTTGGTGCTGTTTTGAAGGGATAGATGGTGTGGGGATCTCCCATTTTCCGTGGATTTCTCCGATCTTTTCCAGGTGGCGGCAACTCCTCTTTACTCAGTCTCTCAGGTTCTTGATCCTTCCCTTCCTGGGAGGGGATGGGCACCTACTTTCAGGATGTTTACGTCAGCTAAAGATTCGGCAGTTGGAGGATCTACTTGCTTGGCTGCCCTATTCCTTCTTTGATTCTGGAGATCGGTGGACATGGAGGTGGGAAAAGGGAGGTGCTTTCATAGTGAGATCAACATATCAGATCATCTCTGATGGTGGGCTACGTCATGGACTCCAGTTTCAGGTTTAGAGGGCTCGAAGCCTACTCAAGGTGAAGGTTCTCATCTGGAGAATCTCCCATGGGCAGCTCCCTATGAGGAATAGACTCCTCTGCCTCTTTTCGGAGCTACAGGCTGTGTGTGTTATTTGTTGGGTGGATGAGGAAACTATTGATCACTTGTTTGTGGGTTATTCTTATGCTCGATTGGTGTGGGAGGCAGTGGCTGCTACTACTTGAGTGCTTCTTCTGTTGGTGATGTGCATTCTTTCATACATAAGTGGAGGAGACACTAGCCGATCAAGGGAGATATCACAATTTGGTGGCTCATTCTTCATGTTATATTGTGGATGGAATATAGTGTTGTCAATCAAGTCTAACTCAGACATAAGAAATAAATTCTGATCACAGGTGTCGTTAGAAATGGTTGTCAAAATACTCTAAAAAAATGAGTCAATAGTGAGTATGGAATCATCTATCAAATCCAACCTGGAATCAACAAATATAGTTTGATCCTACAAGTTCTTCTGCAACATTGACCATGCTCGCATCTCATCTTCATGCTCTTCTGCCATTGTGGGGCTGGCTTCATAGATCACATGAATCAGAGGCTTGACACTAGCAGGAATATGCTTGAGAAAGCGAAATTTACCAGGTAAATATGGTGATTGGATAACACAAATAGATTGGTCGGCTTCAATGGTAACATGTTGCTGGACCATCCACTCTTGCCCCAAAGTAATATCGGATCTCGAAGCGTCAATAATACACCATGCACCATCAACATAATTAGCAATCGCCAATGAAGATTCGGCTCTAAACTATCGAGAGAACTCAACAAAAGCTCGATTACCTTCCACAACGATTTCTCCAATTTTCAATAAGGTATCAACAATACGCTGAGATATATAACTATTCTGATGCTCCTCATCCAGAGTGATTTTTGTCACCTTCTGATTTGGTAAACGTATGAGAAAATCAAAACTGAAGGTGTTCATGTGTAAGAGATTACCCAAATTGAGACCATTAGACACTGGTGGACGTCCGTCCCCTTTGCTCGATGTACTTAACGCTGTGCAAATTCATCCGAGCCGATGTGAGAACGGACCGGCTCAAGTTGATCACCTCGCTGTAAAGATGGCGCAAGGGGAAGGCTGGCTACTGACTCAAGAAATGACGTAAAAGGAGCGGAAATCGGAGCATAAATGAAGCTCCTATACTGGTGGTACGATAACAACCTTAGTGCACCGCCCGAGTACTGTAGCGGACTGGCACTGTAGCGAACCGGTCTAGGTTCGGTCCACTTTTTAAGATGCTGATCCCTCTCTGTTCCACCCAACCCCTTTCTCCTAACCCTGCGTAGGAGGGCCAGGGAGAGGTGTGGGCAACGACAACGGCTGCGAAGGGGATGGTGGCTGCTGGTAGGCTGGCGGAGGCGGTGTCAGAGGTGGGTGACTCCGGCGATGGCGGCGACGGTGGCAGGATCAGCGACCGCGGGTTGCTGCAGGCTTGGACTTGCCCCCGACGACAGCGGACGCAGCTACGAGCAGGGGAAGCCGGCAGCAGAGGAGAAAGGAATAGGAAGTTCGGACGAAGTTTGTGATTGGCGGAGTGGGTCGCGTGCGGGCCGTGCGGTGGTCCTGCGAGGGTGTGACGTCACGGGGAGGGGTGTGCCACGGCTTGGGTGACCTCGCCGCCCGATGAGACAGCTCACGCGGACGGGTGGCTTTCCTCGATCAAGCTCGACGATGCGGGCGACGACGGTGGGTTTCTCCCACCTGAGCACAACTGAAGAGGAAGTCCGGAGGGGGGGTGGCTTCCGGAAGCGGCGAAGGAGCCCGCTGTTGTAGTGCAGGATGGGTGCAGACGCCGGAGATCGCGGCTGCCGTGCAGATCGGTCGCAGGCGGGGGACCCCGTGGCTGTGGTTCAGGGTGAGTCCCACGCAAAGGTGTGGGGGCCTGTTCGATTAGCCTGTCGATGAAGCCGAAGTTGCTGAGAAGATGGCTGGCCGGCTTGTTGGGGTGCAATGAGGCGGGATCAGAGTTGGGTTTTGATACCAAGATGATGGGGCACAACGAAGAAGAAGAGGGGGAAGGGAAGAGGAAGAACGGGCCTCACCCCGCAAGGAGCCATTGCGGAGGGAGAAGGCTGCTGCAAATTCTTTTCAAATCTTCATTATACCCGCAACAGTGGTTTACAATATTAATATATAGAGGCAAACCCTAATGACCATCTTGACTCATTAAATTAAAATACCCTTAGACCTAAAAATGGGGCAAAATTCGCACCCGAAAATGCTCAGAAAATAGAAAACTTAATAATGGGTCTCATTTGGGCCTTATTCGTACAACCAAAGACTCAAATAACTAAAGCAAATGCATCAATAACGTGGGAACGCTGTTCGTCTTCTGCTGATCGAGTCTGATATCCAATGTCCGACGTTATGAGTCCCGCTCCGTATACGTCACGGGTCTCATTTCCCATCAATGGATCTCTAAATACATAAAAGAATTAGAAAACTCATAACAAAGCATACACTTTCAAAGAGCAAAAATGCAGGGCCTTACATCACAGTCTGAGAAAGTCGAATGAATGAGTCTTAATCAGATCTTTGGATGTCTTTAAGACATCTACTCTCAACATAGGCTAGCCTTTCTGCTTCTTGATTTAAATTTAGAGTCACTCTTGGGTTGATTTATTGATAGGCTAACAGGCCGTGCAAAATGAAATCATAATTTCTTTAGGTATGTAATTGTTCCCTTTGTCAACAATTTTCTATTCCCTTACTCTAATCTGAGGACGAGTTACCAATTATGATGATGTTTTACTGTTTTAGTGTTTATTTCTTATGTTGTAGTTGCAGTTCCTTTTTTCTTCAATGGTGACCACCTGTTGCTTCAACTACACTTGTTATCGTCTGAACAGTGAGGTGCCTATTTTATTAATTAAATTGCAGGTACAACTTCCATTTGTTCCCTAGAGATGAACTGCATCTTGGCATGCCTTCATATAGCTTTTCATGTCAAACATCGATTATAACTTCCATGGCTCATGAAGGATTTGACTTTAATGTCTGCATATATGATGGTACGTGGGGTTCTCATGTAGTTGATATGAGTACAACTTTGGAGAATTTTAAGAAAGATTGAGATTTATGAGACAGAATGTGTTTTTAGTCTATTAGGTATTTTTTGGTCAATGGAGTGATGGGCCGCGTAACATATCTTCTAACGAGGCTACTGCCAGGCTTATCATACCTATCCAGAGTACATGAGTCCATGACAAAGGATCGGAATCCTGTCCCGGCAGTGGGCCCAATCACATCAGGATCAGTTTCCTCAGTTGCTGATACAATTTTTATGGAACGAAGCAAGTCAAGAATTCAACAGTGGAGAGTCGCTTGCAGAGGTTCAATTGAGACAAGTGAGGGTAAGAAGTCCTGAGCTTTTCTGCAGTTTCTCGTGTGACTTGGGGGAGCTGTTGTCTTCTCTCTTTGTGTCACTGTAAGTTCATGATTGCAGATCCTCTTGTTCAGTCATTGAAGAAGCTTATGCTAGGAGTTGAAGTATATGGTTCAAGACCATCCATGAACATTGATGTTTGCAACAACCGTCAAGTGCATTTGGTAATGCAGGTACAATTTGCATTCTGTTATTTGACCTATATTAATTAAATGGTACAAATAGTTCACGTGGTTTGCTTTAGCTTCCTTCATTCTAAATGTGCCATTCATCATTACATGTCTGATTAGGGCTGTTTGATCTGTTCTTCCTGGATGATCCATGAGATTTCAATATTTACTGTCGAAGAGTTTTCTGGCTACCAACTATGTATAACTAAATTCATATAGTAATTTCCTTTCAAGGTTGAAATGAAATCTTTTTTAGCAAGACATTGACAAATTTATTCATCTAGCCAGTTTCAAATTATGATGTCTTTCCTTCTATGAATGCAGGTCTTGAGGCAGTTTTTTGCAGACCTTGTACCTTTGATTATCCTGGACAATGAAGGGGAACCCACAAGGGTTAAGATTGTTTTGACGTGTTCAGAAGATGACAAGAATCTTCTCCTAGTAAGGGCAGAGTCATTATATTTTTCTAGTTTGACCTCTAAAACACTCAACGTGTCAAGTTGTCATGCAGAGAGAAATTCAGAATTCCGAGGAGGAGAATGACAGGAAAATGCGTGGATTTCGGGAGGTTATAGATATGTTATCCGGTTCTCACAAACCAATCATTACCTACAAAGCTCTAGATGGTGAACTTTTAGCCTGTTTCGATATCTGAGTCACCCTGCCTCCTTCCTCACCCAAGAATTCAATATCCCATTGTGTGTTTTTCTTTCAGATTTCACATTCATTCACTCAAAGTTTGTTGGTCCACTACCTCCAAGCATGGCTGAGTTCATGTGTTCCTTGAGATTGGTTTTCTCCAATATAGTTGACATAAACTACTTGAAGGAGATTGGTTCTCTAAGAAAGGCAAATAATATACCAGCTGCTATGTCCTACTTGAGGAGACAGTTCTTTGTGCCCACAGATATGGAAGTTCCAGAACAAGGTACGTCATCTCACTGGCAAAAATGTTTGGACTCCGTAGGTGCCTCTGCGAGCACCCTAGTCACTAGTATCTTTTGGCCATATTGGAGTTTGACATGCTTGCATGTGAGTCGGGGCTTAATTGATGCAGGAGCTTAGTCTTAAAAGGTGGTTTGACGGAAGATGGTTGATATAGTCATTTTTATTCTTTTGTGTATTTTTTTCAGTATGAATTAAGCACTATTTAATTTAGCCCAAGGGTCCTTGGTCATATATTATTTAGAGAGTCATGATAGGATTAATGCATAGGAACTTTAGTCTTATCTGAAGAGTTCTATTTAGGTTAGTCTGGAGATGTTTTAGTTTTATCTTATTTAAGGAGTCATGATTAGATTAGTTTTGAGTTATGTTAGTCTTATCTTATTTAGGAATCCTAATAGCATTTGGATCAGCCTAATCACTCTAAATTCATTGTGACATCTTTTTTTTTCAATTAATGAAGAATATTGATTACAAATTTTCAGTGGTTTTCCTTCTTTCTCTGCAACAGAGAGGATTGGCCCCTCATCAACCAAACAGCGCACTGCAAATGGGTTGGGTGCAATGCCCAAATGTCCTCCTTCCTCGCTGCCTTCTTCCCTGGTTTCTTCTCCCACCAATCCCTAATCCTTCCCCATGCTGGTCTGGTTTTCTCCTTTCACAGCTGCCTCCTTGCCTTGCTCTTCTCTCCCAAGCCCTAATTTCTTTCCAGCACGTCAGAACTCCTCCATCTTTTTCTTCTGCTGTTTCTTTCCCTCTAACCTCTCCTGCCAACTGGCAGCTGTTCTCCATCAATTTTTGTATAAGAGCACAGTGAATCAGCTTGTTCTGACAAGTCGAGATCCACAACAATCCGTTTGATGCAAACTCAAATGCCATCCATGGAATGTTGATATATTATGGCATGATGATGAGGCGCACTGTCTGAGTCAAGTCTAGCCCCTCAACATGCTTTTCTTTGTTACATCTTAAGTATTGCACAAAACTCGAGAACGAGTTGTTTTGGAACCTGGGGATGTTTGATGCAGGAACATAATCTGGAAAGGCTGTTGTGAGAACCATTTTTTAAAAACTTTTAAAATTTTTCATCTTTTGGAGTTTGATTTATTTGGCTTTTATTTATTTACATGGACATGATCTTATTTAGTTCGTTTGACCTCCCCCACTAACCTCGGTTAGTGTTAATTATATCAGCACAAAGGCTGAACACCCTTGATTAACCATCAGACAACTCTGAAATAGAAGAGTGTAACTCACAATTGAAATAAATGAATTGTACATGAAAGAAAATAAAATTGCAAACATACAATCTATTTTTTTGGAATTTTCTGATATTTATTTCATTTTTATTGATTTTTAAATTTGTTTTCTCATTTTTTGGGTATTTTTAAAATCATCGATTTCATTTATTTAATTATTTTCGTCATTTATTTATTTAAATTATGATTATGTGGATTAATTTAATGTTTTCATTTATTTATTTGATTTAAAGGGAGATTAACTTAAGGTGGATCAAAAATGACACGAAACATAACTTGTTTGTTATTTCTAAGTTATGGTAAATTAAATAACAATGTTTGTGAAATATTTTACTAAGGTTTGTCTAAAAATTGGTTGATTTTGATTAAGAAATTAAGTGGCGAAGAGTATGAAATAAACGTGACACTACATGCAATTATTCATATAATGTATGGTTAAATGAGTGAGATTAGCCCAGTAGGCCCATTAAACATCACATGTAAAGATATACCACAGGCCGACCCATTAACCATCATTAGGCCCATTAAGCAATAAGCATCATGGTCATTTAATACATCATAGCATGGAAGATACAAGTCCGGCCCAATAAGCAATTTGTGGCCCAATAAGAAATTTGGCCCAATAAGGGAAGCCCAATGGACCTTGCTTAAGACTTGAGAAAATTAAAATTGTGCCTTGCACAATATTCTTTAGGGCTGCCTTGCAGACCCTTTTCCCAGACCGCCTTGCAGTCTTTCTCAGAGCCTTGCTCTGTGTTCAAAAGTCCAAAAATCCTCCCCCCTCCCTTGGGGCGCCCCCTTGCTTTTATAGGGAGTGGGGGGAGACCCTGTCCCGGTCATTTGAAGACCCGTCCCTGTCATTTACACCGTCCCGGTCATTTGCACATGGCTTTTTTGCATATTCCCCCTTATTTCCTTTTTTCTTTTTACCTCTCTTTCTTTTCTTTTTGCGTTTATGCCCTTTAGGGCATCGGGAGAGAGGGCGAGAGTGCGAGAGGGAGATGGCGGGGAGGGAGGAGGCGTACGGCCTCCTCCTCTCCTCTTCGCTTAGCCGGCAGCGGCGGGGGAAGCGAGGCGCGGCGGCGGTTGAAGCCCGCAACGGCGGCAATAGCTTCCTCCTGCGATGGCGATGGCGACCAGCAGGGTGGCAGAGCACGGCGGCGGCAACGTCTCCTTCTTCCTATCGCAGGGGCGGAGACGATGTCTTAGGAAGGAGGGGGCGACGGTGGTGCCCTGTGACGGGCTGAGCAGTAGCAGTGGCGGTGAGCAGAGGCAACTGCGGTGGTGAGGGGTGAGCATGGCAGCAGCTGTAGTGCTCAGGGGAGGCGGCGGCTTACTGCGCAAGGCGACAGTGGCTGCGCCAAACTGCATCGGCAGAGGTAAGGTCCCCTCCTTTTTTTATTTTCTTCTTCTTTTCTTTTGGGCAAAAATCGACACAATAAATGCCCCCCACGAGATTGGCGTCCGAGAGTGAAGCATAGGGCGACTGTCTCGTGTGTACCTTTTCAACTGTATTTTAGCACATGTTGCCCTTCAAAGGGTCCACTTCATCTATTCTGCCAATGCATTTCGGCTATTTTGACTTTCTTGAGATCTATGGTGGAGATGTCATATTTGTGAACTTGAGATGTCGCAACTTATGACATACTTGCAGTAAACTTCTCATTTCTTTTAGACTTGCAGTGCCATGGACCATTATCTCATACATATATTTGATATGACAACAATGCCAAAGTTTTGCTTTAAGTATCGAGAATTGTGACTTTGCTGCAATATTTCTTTTGATAAGCTGCTTTATCTTTTCCTTTTCTCGTTCTTCTTCAGCAAAATCTGATCTTCGGTTGTTTTTTGACTTATAGAGTTGGACCAATTTGGAGATCCAGCTGGCTGTTTTGCAAGCAGAGACTATTATAACTTCTACAAAAATCGTGCAAGCCATGAATTGGCGTAAGATGACGACCTCGCTTATGCATGACAGAGCTGTTCGTGCCATTCTTTTGTACATGTTGACCTTCTGAGGACAGACGACACTGGAGCATAGAGTTGCTTGAGGGATGTTGTTTTTAGCATCAGCACATGCTATCCATTCATTTTGACTTCTCCTTTTTGGGCTATCCTAAGGGCCTGTCTTGGGATGAGGACTTTTATTTGCTATATACATCGTGCTTCTGTGTTCCACCACCAGCATGTGATCTTTATTGATAACAGGGGTTTTAAGGCTTCCCCAAAAGCCGTGAGGTATTTCACTTAGAGGATTAGAGTTTCTCTAGGGCCATAACATGCTTGTGTTAGAGAATTAAGTTTTCTCTAGGGCCATAATCTTGATGAAGAGATTTGAGACTCTCTCGGGCTCGTGATTTGGGTGAGAGGGTTAAGGCTCCCTCGACCAAGTATTTGGGTGAGAGGATTAAAACTCTCTCGGGCGCATATTTTGGTTGAGAGGATTGAGGCTCCCTCGGGCACATATTTGGGTGAGAGGATTGAGGCTCCCTCGGGCACGTATTTAGGTGAGGAGATTAAGGCTCCCTCGGACACATATTTGAGTTGAGAGGATTGAGGCTCCTTCGAGCACGTATTTTGTTTGAGAGGATTGAGGCTCCCTCGGGCACATATTTGGGTTGAGAGGATTGAGGCTCCCTCGGGCACGTATTTTAGTTGAGAGGATTGAGGCTCCCTCGGACACGTATTTGGGTGAGAGGATTGAGGCTCTCTCGGGCTCGTGATTTTGATTTGATTGATATTTTTTTTTGTTCAAATTACTAACCCCAGCGCCCTTTCGGGTTTTCGCCAAGCTTGGCC